>CM060959.1:51951100-52538608 GCA_030765055.1 Mantis religiosa | reverse complement strand
AGCATGGACAAGACAGGAATAACATTTCTAAGAGGGATAAGAGGTAGGGAAAAAGGAATTTGTGAATTGTGTGCGGGAGGAGAAAGCATAGAATACTATGTAACAATGCGAGGAGGTAGCAATGTGGAGAAAAAAGGTTTGGGAGGAAAAATGGGAGAAGGTAGAGAAGAGGACAGTAGCTATAAAAATGTTAACAGAAAAGGAGGAAAAGAATGTAAGAAGTATTGGTGAATTCTTACAGAAAGTAAAAGAAATTGGGCAAGAAATGTAAAGAATATAAGAAAGGAGGATGAGGGGGAAGAATGGGGCTAATTAAGTAACAAGGAGGCATAGAGGTTAAGAGTTACCTGACAGAGCAGAAGACCAGGGTGTCATGTAAGCCAAGGTAGCAACAAGTAGCCTAAAGTTGTAAATCGTAAAATTTGGAATATTCACAATAAATAGTTCAAATCAAAAGTAATACTACTGCAAAAAGGTCATTAAATGTGCTTGAAAACTTTGGGAACGTTTCTAATCACTTGCGAATTTAAATAGTATGCCATTCTTGAACATATAACAATGATTTAACTCCTTTGTGTAATTATAAAGCCAAAAGTCCAAATGGCATGTGCATGAGAATCGAAATGTAGAAAATCTCTAGAATTTAATAACAAAATCCAATTATGACAGAGTTGGTTTAGAGCGAAGACTGCCTTAGCAGGCGGTAAACAGTGAAATGCATACACAAGGATATTTGGGAAATACCTTCAATAACAGCTCTGTAGTGAAGAGAGTATCGGAAATTAAGTACGATACCCGCCATAACCGATAAAAGGGAAGTTGCAAATATAACTTATGGACATAACAGTTTCCAATACACTGTCCAATATCTATAAACGCGCAGAATAAATGTAATGACGTAACACAACAGGTGGATGAATATAGATAATCTGTAAACCGCAGTAACGAGCGAGGCTTGCACTTGGAGAATGGCAGGTTTGATTTCTGGTGGTAGCCCACCCTGAGCGTGGGTTTTCTCCGTGGTCCTTGGTTGGTCATTTCCACTTTATTTTTCTTTCTTTGATGTTACACGCACCTCTCACCTCCACCAGATGGAGGCACTTCGAGCCTCAACTGCTGGAGGGAACCTCTGAGTCACCCTCCGGCGGTTTGGTCAGGTTGACGTAAGCGCTCCGAGTAGGTTGTTCGGGTGCGTGATTATTAGAGAACTCAACGCATTTCTTTCGCTTACATCGTCCTTTCGGGTGCGTCTTCTGCCGTCACTTCAGTCATCCGTTTCTCCCGGTTGTTTACGCACAAATATGCAATTGCATACCTGATTAGGATTACTACGGAGGGGCTTCAGCTCCGAAATTTGTAGCTTATTGTAGCTAAGCCCCAAGTGCGGCATCCCCGGGAGGAAGGATGAGGCGAGAGGAGACAGGGCATCCGACCAACGACAGTGCAGAGGACAGGGTTCCTACTGTTACAGCCGGTATCCCTCCCACCGTGGACACCAAACGACCCACCAGTCGGCCCGGAGACCGGAGACCTACGGGGCGGGAAGGTTTACCAGGAACATATCATCCAAACATGCAGCGCCGAGACACCCGCCAACACTTCTACCCTAAAAGAGACCAGCAGATGAGGGATGATAATAGAGATGAAATGGAGGGGACAATAAATTCGGAGGATGTAATTAACCTGCCCAGCATTCGCCTAGCGACCTGGGAAAATCCCCGAAAACACTCATGGGTCAGGTAGATTGTGAGGCGGTTCTGCCCGTTTGAACCTGATTGAGTGGTTCCTCGTTCACTCAACACCTCATAAGTAGATGGATGGCGGTTTGGGATAAAGGGCTGAGGGTACTTGTAGGAAAGGTGTTTCATTCAATGTAGCTCAGCATGAGCCTCTTATCAGTGATTTCAGGGGTGGGTAACGTAGTCCTGACTATAGTTGGAGTGAACAGAAACACCTTGTCTTTTAGAGATGCAGATTTATTGTCCTTTGTGTTGCGTGCTCGCCAAGGTCTGCGTCGTCTGTAGTATGCAGTTTGCTACGTCGTCTCGCGTCTTGTTGTCTTATATTGCACTTGTCCTTACATGCGCGTCACTTATATCCCTATGTCTTTAAGTCCGTAAGCGTTGTATGTCCATCACACGTGCCACCCTACCTGCTGGGGTTATGCGTCTATCACGCGTGCCGTTACGCCAACGCATGTTATACGTGTATGTGGCGTGCCGTTCTGACAGCGAGTGTTTCTTCACGAAAACGGCCTACTTCAGCCATCTTACTATTTTCCCCCACTTACTCTAATTTTGGAGCTTTGCGAAGATCATGTGACTAATAATTTCTCTCTGATATGTTATACAAAATTCGTGTTGGTTGGTTCATCGTACTCATTACTTATGCTAAGGCACGCACGATAAGCGTCTGTCCAAATATGTATCTTCATTGTGAAGGTCACGTCTGTTTTAGTTTCTAAGGATTTTGAGCGTAAGTGGACTCCACCAAAACGTCGCCAATCATAGCCTCGGGCAATATTGAACAAAAGAATATAGGGTTGGGTTTCCGAGCCTAATAGAAGGTGAATGCCCCGTCTACATAGTTTCGAAATAACAAATGTCCTACACTCTGTTTGTCTCCCATTTATTATTATTGTATTTTTATTACTTATTTATTATTTATGATTACTAAAATCATGTGTATCAATTTATATTGTTTTATGTCTCCTGTCGGTAGTTTTGTCTGATAAGGCCAGTCTCAATTGCTCACGAAAATCGAACCCGGACCTTCCGAAAGCAAGCCACCTACCAATCCACCTGAGCCATCTCGCTTGGTAAAATTGTAGTTATGAGATGTGAGAAAATATAAAGTTGTTTTGGGGTAGGTGTGGGCGATCATCCAGCCGATATGGGGAACAGATGTGGTCAGCATCTCGGCATCCCTAGCCGGAATGTTGGCTTTCTTGACCAGGGCCGCTTACCTATCCCAAGCTTCTCAATTTCCTCACGGTGCTAAGTGAGCACCGGTTTTGTACCTGGGAATTAAAATCCGCACCCTCAGGGGTGGGATCTATCCCGGGCCGCTTTCCGTAGCAGAGAACCAAAGCATGACGCCATAACCCCTACGCCACGACACAGAGACTTCCTCCATTCAGTACTCATTCCGATATTATTGGTTCTTTGTCTAATACTGCCGTCTCTCTCTACATTTCTTCCTCCACTCCGCTACCTCTTTCTCATGCTACTTTCCTCAAAATGCCTTAGAGGAGTTCAGTGAGTCACAAAAAAATACCATTAGTTTGAGATAGTACCAGGAATATCTAGGTTTTGAATTTGTGAAATCAATATATTTTACTCTTTATATCTTGGACTATATTTGGTATAATATTAACAGAAGTCAGTGGTCATCACTATTTTTCTGGATGTTTTAATAAGCTAGAGTATAAAAAGTTATTTAAATTGTTCATTCATTACACCCCAGAACAAGTTAGACATTTGGTTGCTCAAACAATTAGGACCTGGAAGCAAATTACAGCTTCACCACAAATATTTAAATTAGGATGCATCTTTGAGCAGCTGCCACTGTACCAGATTCATATACATTGTTTGCTGAACAGAGATTCATACCACGTTCAGTTGCATGGTTATAAGCTGTACCAAACTGTTTATTGCGAAATTTCTGTTTTGGTCTTTGAACCTGAGGTGTCGCTGAGAAGAGGTAGCACCTCCGCTGAGCTGTAAAGTTGTCAGCAATAATAAATCAAATGGCGACCTGGAGGGAAGCAGTTTAATCAATCCCGATCCCAGGAACCCAAGTGAGGATGGCAATGAGCCACCACAACCGTATTTCACAGAGAGACATCTCGCACGTCAGATCACTTCCATCAGTCACTGTTGACATCCACAGTGTTGCCAGACGACAACTTGTTTGCACTTCCGCGGTACCATCTTGGCTCAAATAAAAATGTGTTAGTGATAGAATGCACAAACTGGCCGGAAATATAGAACAAAATAACATTTTCCCCTTACAAGCACTTCGAAAATATCATTATGGTAATTTTTGTGCAACAGCACACTCTCCAGTCTATAGAGAGGGGGTTGGAGCGGATGAGATGAATTCGTATGCACTAATACAAATTTGGTACTCAACATTTAGTTTACAAGACATTTCTAATTTACAAATACTCTTCTTGGGATATCGTTTAGATCAGAGTTCAAAGTAGGCGAGTATTCGGACGCTAATATTACCTCCAAATTCGGGGTACTGATAGCTTACTGGACTCACAAGTTGCTGTAAATTTCTCTGGTGTAAAATCCAATTCCCATTGATACATTTTTGTCCAAGAAATATAGTAATATGGCTTGGAATGGCTAGAATGGGATTGGATTGGATATTTGTAAATTGAGATACATATAAAAAGTATTTCTATTAATTTTGATGCAAATATGCTTAATACATGCATCATTGGCCGCACATACCACATATTTAAGATACAAATTGTTCCATCTGAGTAATTCTGCTCTGGCTTTGTGCATATTAGCCAAGAAATGTACTATTTACCCTTTCTCTAGTTAGTCACTGCATCCGCCAAGCTATTTTCCAAAGAAATGTTTATGGAATTTTAATTTTCGCTGGTTTTCCTATGGTGCTCGCTCCACCAAAATGCATAACTAAGTCTCCATCAAGAAACAGAATGGGCAAATTCTCCTGCCCGCCTCGTCATCATCATACCCGCCTCGATAGCGTAGATGGTAGCGTGTCTGCCTCACGTTCAAGAGGTCCCGAGTTCGAATCTCGGTCGGGGTGAGTTACCTGGACAAAGTTTTTTCCGGGGTTTTCCCTTATCCTCAAAGATGAATGTCGGGTAACTTTAAGCTTGACCCTGGACTCATTTGAGCGTCATTCCACCCATTCCATTCATCGTCCAATATGACTTAAATTTGGAGGACGTAAATCATAAACAATAATCTTCTTCTTCTTCTGCTTCTTCTTCTTCTTCTTCTTCTTCTTCTTCTTCTTCTTCTTCACTCCATGGTTTGGGCATATCCGGCTTCATAGATCTCTCCAGCGTTCCCTGGGTCTTGCTCTGTCTCTTCTTCCTTTTGGATTATAGTTTAATACTTCATTTGGATATCTTCGATCCTCCATTCTTAATATATGTTCATGCCATTTTTGCTTTCGTTCTGATATTTTTTCATGGATTGGTTCGATTTCTAATTCCTTCCTAATATCCTCATTTCTTATTTTGTCCAATATTGTACAAACTTTAACACTTCTTAAAAATTTCATTTCTGCAGTCTGTATTTGATTTAAATCCTTTTGTGTTGGCACCCAGGTTTCGCTTCCATATAGAAAAGTTGGAATAGTCATTAACTTATACATTTTCATAATGAAATAAAATAAAAAAACAGAATAGTCAGCTTCTCAGTTCCCTGCCCTTTGCCATTCCTGGACGTTCCTTCCCCTTTATCCCATTTTTCTCTGTGTCGTCTTGTTTTATTTTTTTTTTCGTTTTTTTTTTTCATTTTCTAGGATTAGAAAAGTTTTTTTTGTAATCTTGATATAAATTAATCCTCTTTGGATACCTTTCCCTGTTATTTCACATATCTGCCATACTGACCCCTTGCCTATTCTCTTTAAACCTCTTTCAAAAACTTAGGAGGCAAGTTTCTTTTTTTTCCGCTGATAGCATTTGAAGTTAAAGTGGCAGATGGAAGCATTGTGATAATATCAGCAAGTTGATAATGAAATACGTCAACAGTTCAAATAAAGCTGCCTTCTTACTAGTTGGGTGTGTCCTATGGGATTGTTGGATAGTCGATCAAGGACGCATTATTTTGCAAATAAATGGAGTTGCAAATACATATACGTATAATTCCAGTACACACAACTGTTTAAATTCTCACAGCAATCTAACTCATCTGTCGAAACCACCTGTTCTGCAATTTTTTTGCTCCTCTTAACTGCTGCGTTGTCAGGACCACCCACACAATTATTTAGTCCCTTGACGGGCCATTGCGGGAGAACCTGCTTCATCGTAAAGTACTTCATTATTTGTGCGACAGAAATGTGGTAGCGTGCGGCTACCATAAAATATAATATGACACAATACGCTTTACAATCATATTAAACGTGCCAAGTTTCGGTAATAAAGTAATTAATAAAGTTCGGTAAAGTAAGTACTAAAGTACATTTTTTATTCAGCTCTAATTTTTATTTCGTTTTTCCTTTCTTGTTACCAGTGTAAGCTTTGGAACAGTGAGCCCATTTCGTAGTCTATCGGATGAAAGTGGAGGTCCTTAAGGTGTTTTATTGTGTAAAGGATTTAGAGACTGCCATATTCGTGTGGTTTAAAGTAACATATTTATGCTTTTTGCGGCCCCCTAATCCTAGAAAATGTTATAAAAACTCATTATAAAGCATTGTGAAGAATTTGTAGTTTTAATTCTTTTTTAATATAATTAAACTCTTTACCCTCCACAGTCGTGTTTTGAAAGCTTAGGTGCCTTTCTCGGAAGCTTCAATTTCACCATCTGAAGTTCCTCTTTAAGGTATACACATGGGCTAGAATAGGTTCGTAACAGTAGGTTATGAGAACCTCTGATTCTGAAAAAGGAATTTTTAGGAAAATGTGTGTGCGTAAACTCAAAGACGAAACTCTGTTTGGTATTTAAACTCGGAATTTGTTTTCAATCTTCTAGGGACACGGTAATATGACACCAAAAATTCTCAATCATGGACACTTTTTGAAGTTTCAATTATCTCAAAAATTATTCTTAATTTAATTCTTATATTTATTAAAATAATATGGTTTAAAAATAATTTACCTTTAGCTTTCTGGGAATAGCCTCTGGAAGTTCCCTTTCCGGATGACTTGCATAACTTATAAGTAAAGGCCGGAGAGATGTTCGCTCGAAAGCGATAAAAGTCAGTTGAACACAAGAGTTATGAATGACATCAAATGTACAGCACGGACATCAAATGTGCAAACGTCAAAAACAACGCAACGTAGTACTCTGCGAACTAGTGAAGCATTGCCCTGCAAGTGTATGCAGACGCAAGGTCAAGGTGAAGTATTACGCGACTATTATTTTCCTCTGGCAGTCAGGCTATCTCGTATCTGCATACGCAACCGATAACAGTGCAGTCCATGTGCAGTATACCTATGGAGAAACGCACACGCCTCCATCCGTGACTGATAAACCTTAAGAGTTCGACAGTACTTGTCTCTCATGTTTCTCTCAGGGTTGAACAGAGCTGACCAACAGCTAAAAACGTATTTCTAACAACATTCACATATAATTTACTCATAAACGATATTATCGCAGCTGGCGGCCGACTCACAAAGAGACAGATAGTGTGACGCGGAGATAAAAGACTTGCCGAAACAGATAAAGTTAGATGAATGAAAAGTTCTTGTTTCGTCTGGTAATTTCTGGAAGAGTGAATAAAGAACATTCTGCAAACGTCTAGAAATACGAGCGAGCTATAAAAAGTAGTCGTGATTGTCAGTTAATGTCAAAATCGTAAATAGAGTCGTAAATGGAATCGAGCGCCTGCAGCTGTGTTTTGAAAGTGAACTCTTTGTTTGTGGTTAACGATCTTGCACGTTGTATTTGTGTAATTCTGCTACTCTAAGGGTTGACCAAACTGTGTTTCTACGAAAATAAAGAACATTTTGAATTTCTTTAACTTGGACTTTTAATTCTACGAACCCAGAAAGTCACAATATAAATGCTTCCATTTCTCCTCTTACAAATGCTGACGCTCTAAGATTCCTAAACAGTTGTAGATTTAGATTTCTGTTTTCTTTGCCAAGCTGAGACATCCCTATTTGTTTGTTTGCCTATCTGAAACGCAATATTTTTAATGTTTTGAAGTTTGAAGGGACATTTGAAAATACTTTGTATTGTCACAAGTGACTGTTTTGATTAACACAAATAGTAGTTCATTTCACTGCAGAGCTATGGGTGACGTCACTCCCCACTCCTTACCCCTCTGGTGGCATGAGTGTGTGTGGTGTGTGAATACCTTTGTCTTTGTGTGCCGGTCTTCGACCGCGCCGGGCATAATGCCCCGGCTGTGTAGAATATGTGGTCCGAGGAACCATTTTTGTAATTATTTAGTTTAGTAAATATTTTTATTAAGTAAATTGTAGTTTTAGTTACTGTTACCCAACCTTTTGTAGAAATGTACCAAATAGGAAACCCCCAACCTCTCCGCAAAGCATGTAAGTCCCATCTGAGCAATCCCCTCGTGCCAGGTCTGGCCATGCGATACCCTTATCCATTACCATCCATGGTTAGATCTTCACAATATTTCAGAAACTTAGACGTAGCACGAAGTCATGAAAATGACCAGTAGCATCTGAAATGTAAAAACGAGTACTATAATAAAGAGTGACGGTGTATGATCAATGGGGAAATTGGTCAGGGGTTACTGGATTACAAGCAATATGAAGAATTAATGTAGATGTGAGGGAAGATTGGAGCAGAGTAAGATTACAGTGAGGTATCCATCCTTCAACAGGAAGCTGTAACTGACAGGTTAGACCAAACCAACTTTCTGTATAAATATCACTGCTATACCATTCATTTATTTTTCAACAATCACAAAGGGCACAATCCCTGATTATAGGAGCAAACAAATCACCTCTGTCGTTGAAACATTTTACTTACACTTTGTCTGCGTCAAATCTTGTGCAAAAGATGTTTTATATTCACAAAGAGATGGAAATCACAATAGGCGGTATGAAGTTTAGGTTTGGGAACTGTAACTTTCAGAAAATCTATTTTAGTACGAGCGACCAGCTCTTGCATTTTCATGCAATATCACCCCCGCGGTTAACAGCTGCTCGTAAACCCGAATAGCTATCTTAAGACGTGTTAATGTCTGTTGATAAGCCGTTATCCCATCCACAACCGCGGCAGGAGGCATTGCATAAAGATCATCCAATGGCGGCTGCTGTAGAGGATCATAGATAAGTGTATTCGTTAACTTTTGACATATGTTGGTGTCAAAACAGAGTGTTGAAGTAGCTGTCAGTGATATTGGTTATGAAAAACACACTTCGAACTGGAAAGTAGTAACTCATGGAGTACCCCAAGGTTCCGTGTTAGGACCTTTATTATTTCTGATCTATATAAATGACCTCTCACTTTATACAAAGGACATTGCAAGTACAGTTCTTTTCGCTGATTACACTAGTGTCCTGTTGACCAGTACAAATTTAAACGAGTGTATAATTAAAATGAATTATGCTTTGAACTGTATGTCATGCTGGTTTAAAGCGAACAAATTATCTGTGAATCTAGACAAAACAAAAGTGGTCAAATTTATAACCTGTCGTACGTCGGGATTAATGATATGTTATTAGAAGAAATTGACAGCATAAAATTTCTGGGCCTTCAAGTGGACAGATGTTTAGATTGGAAAGCTCACATAAATTATATCTTACCTAAACTCAGCTCTGCCTGTTATGCTTTCCGAGAACTGGTTAATGTGAGTTCTATTAACACACTTAAATTAGTATATTATGCATACTTTAACTCTATTATGGAATATGGAATATTATTTTGGGGCAACTCAGTAGAAAGTAAAAAAAAAAAAAATATTTCTTATGCAAAAGAGGGTTTTAAGAATCAAGATATAAAAGCTTCCTTGCATGTATATATTCACGATCCTAAAATTCTTTGTATGCAATCGTGCCTTATTTGCAACAAATAATGTAATTCACAAAATAAACACTAAACAAAAGTATAATATCCATTATCCCAGTGCTAAACTTTCTTGCTTCCAGAAAGGTGTGCATTATGAAACTATCAAAATATTTGGCGCACTTTCTAATGTTCTTAAAGAAAAAGTTGATAATTTCGGTGTTTTTAAAAAAGCTGTTAGAGAGTACCTTTGCTCAAAATCTTTTTATTCTGTACAAGATTATCTGAATGACAAATTATCCTGATAATGCTTCTGTAGCTCTATAAGTAGTATCTAACTATTCCAATGACAAATCATTACTAATAAATATTTGATGCAAGTTGAAAGTTTATTTTTAATGTATATGTATTTAATAAAAAACAAGAATGGTATCCATTGCAAAAAGTTTGAGACGTCCTGGCATAAGCCAAGTGAAAGCTGGTTTAAAAAGTGTTTGATTTTGTATCATATACAATTATCCCTGCTTTGTTTTCCATATTGTTGTTCATATTGCCTGTGTACACTCCAATTAACTTGAGGTGGCAGCTGGGTAAAGATGCACACTAATTGAATTCGTCTCTTACCAATCCTGAAAGGAGACTGAGGATGATTTTATACATTTGGAGCTATTGATGGTACATGTATCAACTACTCCACATATATAAATCATCTTCAGCCTTCTTTCAGGTTTAGTATCAGACTAATCCATTTAGTTCGCATCTTTACTCAGCTGCCAGCTCAAGTTAATTGGACTGTACTATAATATGTGTACATATTTATATATTTATATGCTATTAAACTTTATACCTCTGGACATGTTCAATGTTCACAGCCTTTTCTGGCTACAAGTGATCCTACTGAACGCGAATCAATCTAATATAATCTATGTTTCTATGAATGTAATTACGTTTCGTACATGTCTTAATTTAAAATCTAAGCGTTTAAATTTCCCGCGCTGCTCCTCTAAATTAGATAAGAGGTGGATACAGGATTAGTAGGACATTCTGACTTGTGCTTATTTTAAGAAGCTTCTGCTACTCGTATGACGTAATTATCCCACCAAAAGGTAGCTTTCCTAACTCCCATGTTGCATAATTCAGCACTTAATTGGGAAGTTGCTTAAGCCATCCCAAAATATGAGTGGAGCTAACGATCTGTTTTACTTATTCAATACTGTTATGGAGGTTATCAACGTAGGACGTATAGAACTTAACATGTGCACTTAATCATTTGAATATGTTATGCTTTTAAAATGGGAGAAGGTTGTGTGATTTATGCTCTTTTGATGGGTACACTTTAAAAATAAAATTGCAAAAGTTGTGTTATAGAGAGATGTAAATTTTTAACACTTTATACCTGTTTCTTAAACAAAATTGTCCAGAATTCCTTTCGAACAAATATTTAATTCTATTTTCAGAAATTTGGAGATATAGATTGTATTCTTTTTGTAAGTGTCTGAAGTATGTGGAATCAAATAAAAACCTTCAGTAATGTTTAAAAAAATAGAAGTGTCGAGGAAATCTCAATAAAAAGACTAGGTTGAAGGGGAGATATTCTTCAAACCATTGTTAGTATTATTTGAAAATTTATTTTAAGTTGACCTTTTCATACATAAACGAAGTTTACTTTTTCCAAACTTACATTCGTTTTCTGTTGCTATCTTGAAATATGTATTCCCATTCAGATCTAACAATTACAATTGTTGGGTAGAATATAATGCATTATTACCAACATAATATAAGAGATCTAGTGCAGTGCTATTGCTGTCCAACAGACATCTACCTACAATACTAATTTCAACTTATTTATCATTGAATCAAGATTCCATCCTGCCTCCTGCAGCAACCATTAACTTTGTGTTCATTTACACCCAGCTGCCATACATGTCGAGGCCTATAAAAGCCAAAGATAATCTCACGCTACCTTTCATCTACCTCGCATCATTTATCGTTATACGTGGCCTTGCAAAGCCATAGGCATTTCATGCTTGCTTAAGGAGGGGCGTACGAGAAAATATTCAAAAAATCTAATTTTTTTTATTGTTTTGTAAAATAGTATATAGTGTTAGCTATCAAACACCAAAATATTATGACTGTACGTGGTCTGTATGTACATTTAAAAAATTAAGTGCCCTAGTGTTGCATAGTAGCATAGTAGCAACACATAATCTTCCATCAGCTGTCTTGGAATCTATAAAGCCCACCTAACAATTCTTAGCACACCCAGACTTGCTAAAAAAATGTCTATGGAGAGACACAACACCCAAATGAAAGCCTCAACAGTCTGATATGGAAAAAGTGTCCCAAAACATCATTTGTGTCTTCCATAGTGGTGAAAATTGTTACATTTGTTGCTGCAATAGTGTTTAATAATGGAAATGTTGACAGAAAGAAAGTTATGCATCAGTTAGGGTATCAACCTGGTGTGTTTATGGAAACAATTTTGCGGAGTATTGACAACATTCGCATCGCTGGTACAGAAAGAGTTATGAAATTAATGCAGAAAGAAGCAAGACAGAAGAGGAATTTAAAAAGAAAGGCTGAAGAAGACCAGAATGAGGATACAGACTATGGATATGGGAAGTTCTGACTTAAAATTAAAAGGCAAACTGAATAATACTTATTGTATTTTTAATTGCCTTTCCCCATTACTTGCATTTTCTACTACTTCAACCCATTTTTCTCTCAAACTACTTTATATACAGTGATGCAATTTAGCACACAGCTTTCTTATGCCACAATGAACATTTTATTGGTTCTAGAATTTAGGATTAAGCTCTAGATAGAATATGATGATACAAAATATATGAAATTATTTTAATTTTTAAAGGATGCATATGATTAACATTTTTTAAATTCTGTACAGCTTCAATAAGAAATCTAAATCCAACAAAATCAGTTTTAGTGTGTTTTAAAATAACATATCAATTTTCAGAAAGATAGCATATGTTAATTTTGAAAAAAATGGGCTTAAGTTTGTAAATATATCTGCATAAGGAAAAAAAAATATGTAGCATTAGTTATAAACAATGGAAAATTATGAAAAAATTGTGCACGTTAACTGTATTATACTATAACTGAATATACTAAGTTTCACTTCTCTAACTTGAAAACTTTGGATGTTATGGCTATTTATGTAAGACCCTGAATATTTGCATACGTCCCCCCTTAAGCGGCAATCCCCCTCCTTCTGCCAAACAATTGCACCAATAACCAGAACAGGAGTTACACATAGGTAGAAACGAAATATATGTTTATGATCCGCACCGCATTGGCTAAAAGTAAATGAGGACATGCCCTTTTAAGGGATTGTAACCTAAGGGAGGCACCTAATTAGCGCCCAGATTAGAGAAATGTGAAAATTAAGGCTTGAAAGGTATTAAATTCGTAAAGCAGTACTAATAAGAAAAATAAAGAGTACATATATCTCCTTAATGATACATTTTTATCTGTTATTTTACTGTAAAAGCACTTATGAACAGTCATTGCAGATACAATAGCAGTGCGACCAGCTTCCCACATACGCGAGATACCTCCACTAGTAATTTCGCTTGTATTCGGCATGGCTGATTCAGAGATTATAAACATGCTTTGGTTTCAGTTAACACCAGAAAAGTCTTAGGCATCAACCTTCAACCCTTCAACCTTCAAACATCAGTAATCTTATTAATAATACGAGGGCTATCCAGAAAGTAGATTACGTTTTCGTCTGTTTCCGCTAGGGGCGGGGCTAGCGCGGCCATCTTGGGGTCAGAGCGTTGCGCAGCTCAGTCGGCATCTAGCCGTGCTAGAGAGAGGTTCGTGCTGTGCTCCGTTCAGATACTGTGACGGTTTGAAATGTCTGCGTTAATTGAAAATCCCGCGAGGTGCGTGCAGTAATAAGGTTTCTGACTGCAAAAAACTGTAAACCGATAGAAATCTATCGGCAGCTTTGTGAAGTGTATGGGGACAACATTATCACTGAAGGTGGAGTGCGTCAGTGGGTCATCAGATTTAAAAATGGCCGAACCAATGTTCACGACGAAGATCGAAGTGGGAGACCCAGCATAGTGACTGCCGAACTTGTCGAAAAAGTCGATGCTAAAGTCCGTGAAAATCGAAGGTTCACAATAACGGAACTTTCTTTGAGTTTTCCACAAATTTCGCGAAGTTTGTTGCACGAAATCATCAGCGAAAAGCTTGGTTACCACAAGTTTTGTGCAAGATGGATTCCAAAAATCTTGACAGAGGACCACAAAAATCAGCGAATGGCTGCAGCGTTGAACTTTTTGGACCTTTACCATAAGGATGGTGACTCTTTACTCGATCGCATCGTTACTGGTGACGAAACATGGGTGAAACACGTGAACTGTGAAACGAAATTGCAATCAATGCAGTGGGGGCACACAAGTTCTCCCCAAAAACCCAAGAAATGCATGCAAACAATGTCGGCAAGGAAGATGATGGCGACTGTTTTTTGGGACAGAAAAGGTGTGATTTTGGTGGACTTCCTGGAAAGAGGCACTACAATAAACTCTCAAAGGTATTGCCAAACTCTCCAAAAACTCAGAAGAGCCATTCAAAACAAGCGCAGAGGAATGTTGAGCTCTAAGATCTTGTTGATTCACGACAACGCCCGGCCCCACACGGCAAATGTCACTCGTGAAGTTCTTGAATATTTTAAGTGGGAGTTGTTTCTTCATCCGCCGTACAGTCCCGACCTGGCACCGAGCGACTTCCACCTATTCCCAGCAATGAAGAAGTGGCTGGCTATGCAGCGTTTTGATGACGACGCACAGCTGCAAGAAGAGGTAACGAAGTGGTTGAAGGCGCAGGCGGCCGAATTTTTCGACGAAGGAATTTCCAAGCTCGTACATCGCTACGATAAATGCCTTAATTTGAATGGTGACTATGTCGAAAAGTAGTATTTGAGTGTGGCTTTCATCTGTATATAATACAATTTGTTTCCTATACTTTGTTTACTTTTTATTCCAAAACGTATTCTACTTTCTGGATAGCCCTCGTAACTAAACACTAGTAACACAACTTCACTATTTACTTATCTTATTCAAATTGAGGATTTTATGAAACCTACTAATTTGTGTTCAGATCAAAATTTCTTTACTTCCAATGGAAATGTTTTTCAACAAATTTCAGGAGTAGCTATGGGTAATCCCCTTTCACCCTTTCTTGCGGATCTATTTATGAGTTTTTTTTAAATAGAAGTCAATAAAGCTTTTCCTTCAATTTTTAAAATATGGTATAGATACGTAGATGACATTTTTGCCATAGTTCCTGAGAGATATATAGATGATGCTTTAAAAATTCTAAATTCACAGGATAAAGCTATCAAGTTCACAATAGAAATTGAAAACAATGGTTACATCCCCTCTCTAGATCTAAAGATAATAAAAAAATAACCATAAATTAAATTTTGGCATCTATAGAAAGTCAACTCACACGGATAATTATATAAAAAATAAAAATATTAGCCCTGTCACACATTTACTGTTTTTAATAGTTTGATTTACAGATTGATAAACATACCTCTAAACGAAGAAGAATTTAATGCAGAATATAAACATATTATAAACACTGTTTTAATTAACGGATTTAATAAAGATTTTATAATCAGAAGAGTAGAAAAATTTAAATATCAAAAAAATGATAATTCTGTTTCTACCCTTAAAAATGTAAAAAATTATTATATTTTCCAAAAAATTTACTTATCATCCATGGGCAAATAAAAAGGTCCAAAAATTTTTCAATGAAGTGGGTATAATACTAGTACCTCAAAATAATTAAAGTATAAAGAATTTACTACAGTTTTCTAAAAAAGACAAAATTTCAGACAACAAAAATTATGGTATTTATCAAGTTAACTGTTTAGAATGCGATAAGATCTATATTGGTAGCACCAAGCGTAATTTAGAAACCAGAGGGAAGGAACATTTTAGAAATATTAAATATAGACAAACAGAGAAATCTGCAGTGGCTGATCATTTTTGGTCATATAATCATGAAGTAAATCCAGAAGTTAAATTATTGAAACAATTGAAAGAGCCGATAGATGTAATGGTTTGGGAGAAGATATTTATTTTGAAAAACAGGGATCGCGTAATGAAATTTTGATATCCCTCCACTAGATGTCATCAATAAATTTGTGTTGTCCCCGGTAGATGGCAGTTAGATAAGGAGCTATTCTTCAAACTCCGGTAGTGGTCAAGGTCAGTTAGTCAGTCAGTCAGTTAGTTGGTGAGTGTGAAGATGAGTGGTTGAGGATGAAGCAGATGTTTTGCTTCGAAACCGGTCCCAGGATTTGAATAAGATAAGTAAATAGTGAAGTTGTGTTACTAGTGTTTAGTTATTATTAATAACTAGTTTACTTCACTGTCAGCAGCTTCAGATTTTTACATAATCAGTAATCTTATTAGGTGGTTACAAAAGCAAAGTCGGGTTTTTGATTTTGGTGTTTTGGAACATTTATTGGGTTTCTTTTGTTTGGTAATGCTAATTACAGGATGACATAGCTATTGTTGCATACATTACGAGCATGTAGCAGTCTTCAGTTGTTAATAAACAAAAACAAAGTGTAGAAAAAGGCTTCAACTTAAGAGTACTTCTAAAACACTACCGGATACAACATTATAAATTCCCTGTCGCAGCTGGAAAAATATGTGAAGTGGAAGGGGAAGGCATCGTTAGTGAGCGTGTGGCACAACGATGGTTCCAAAGTTTCAACAATGGACACGCAAACAATAAAGATTTACCACGTTCTGGAAAACATAAAGTATCGAATATTGAGGGTACACGCCAAGTTTTACGGAAAAAAATCTGCAAAGACATACCTGTAGGCTTTCAGAAGAATTTGGTGCACCAAAAGATACAATTCATCACCACTTTAAGACATTTGAAAAATCATACAGAAGCTACTGATCTGTACCCCATGAACTGACATCTCAACAGGCTGAACGTAGAGTTGATATCTGACGTCAGCTTATCCGTAATCCCATAAATGATATATTCGTCAGGACAATTGATGTACGTATGATGAAGAATAGATATATCGAAAACCTGACGTCTCGAAACAGTGAATTGATGACCGCGAACCTGCCGAAGTCATAGTTAAAAGCAAATCTGCTCAGCCTCAAAGTAATGTTATGCGTCTGATGGAATTCTGAAGGTGTTTTTTTATCTTTTTTAATTTTTTTTTTAATTTTACGTCCTTCAACGTTAAATCATGTCGGACGGTGATTGAAATGGTTGAAATGATGTTCAAATGAGTCCAGGGCTTAGAGTTAACCCGACATTCGTCTTGAAGGATAAGGGAAAACCCCGGAAAAAACCTTATCCAGGTAAGTCACCCTGACCGAGATTCCAACTTGGGACCTCTTGAACGTGAGGCAGACATGCTACCATCTACGCTACCGAGGCGGGCAGTCACAGTATCTATGACTGAAAGAAACCCCGACCTACATACTTTTAATTTGCGTTGACTAATGAAATCAGGGTAACGGGTTCAGAACAATATAGTTTTCTCATAATTATTTTAACAGAGTCAGAAATACATATACCTGTAAAAGTATTAAAATACTCCCTCATTTATAATTCAAGTGTATCCGTTGTTCCGGTTTCATGATCATGGTCTGCATTAAGCGGAACTGTGTAGTCCAAAAACAGTCGCTGCTGTTTCATTAATATTGCAAGCTCCATTGCGCAGATGTTACGTTAAAAGAGCTTTTATTAAGTCGCAAAATGTGAATCCGCTCATTTTACATGCAGTGTTCCACCGCATTTTGGAGTGAAAATTGTCGATATGGTTATCCCCTCTTCAGCTCTCGTTATTACATTTCTCTGCCTTTTCGTTTTTGAAAATCGCCCACACATCTGTTAAATTTTTATACCTTGCGGCTTAACTCTCTCTTTCCGACATTTATACTCGCCAGGTTTGCGTATTCACTTGTACGCTTCTTTGGAAGTTATTGAATATGTCCTTTAAGAACTTTCATGCGTACCTTGAGTTGCCTTAAGAACTTTTTCTAAGCCTTATTTTTATTGATTACAAAAATATTATGCGTTTCATTCACATGACTTTTTCTATTCCTTTTTCACCAAACTATTGTTATGAAAACTCATTCTTCACTCCATCTCTTAATCCAACCTTAGTTACACACATTCCGTTGTGGGTATTAACAAGCGTACAGTAAGTAAAGCGTCCTGAAATCCTTTCAAAGTCGATCTGCTTATGAATCTTTAAAGTTCTGTTCTCTTTGGACAAACGCAGAAAAATAAGAATGATACCAAAATTTAAATTGTCTTTATCTTTTTTTCCTCTTCCCTTTCTTCAACAATTTCATACAAACATTTATTCACAGGGGCGGCTCGTCCTTCCGTGCTGCAGCACCCTCTTTTGTGTTTTGTAAATCACATTGCAGAAATTTTAAAAGACCATGTAAATAACAATGTATTATTGTAAGTATAAGAAATCGAGTACGACCAATAATGACCTCTTGACGCATGGAAAACACCTGCGTAACTAATGGAACGCATCCATGACGCCAACGTGCTGAAAGCCAGAAAGCTCGGCAATCAGTTATTGCGCATGCGTACAACCTTCCCCTCTTGCCTCCCTACGTCCTAAGTTCCCTAGATTTTCGCACGACTGCGTGCTACATCTGGGTGTTGCGCGGTGATCAATTGCTGCACGGTGAAGCAGGGCCACCAATACTCATAGTTACAGTTGTAGAACTTGAATATGCATTGAATATCATTTAACAATCTACCATTGCTTTATATTTCAGTTCTAGAAACTAACTCCATCCTTCTTAAGCAAACAGATCCAATATCTAATGGTTGTTAAATCGGAGGGCAGACTGTTTGTGATGTACCTATCATGTTGGCACGATACTCCATTCCCGCGACCATAACAAGAATCATCCATAACAAGTGAATGTAGTTTGCTTGCTCGCAATGTATCCAATGCTTATTTCTCCATTTCATATTTGTCGACATAAGCATTTGCAGAAATTTTCTCATAAAGTATTTGCTTATAAGTATAATAATAATATAGGAATATATTAGGGGTTTTTCGATACTTCATCGCTATTTGATAGCACTGAAATTAGTTCTCTTTGCATCACCTGGAGGAAAAATTTAAAAATAAAAATAACGGGTTCCTATATAGAAAACTTTAATATGTAGAACACAGAACGGGTTATTGATTTTCTTGAAAGCCTCCATGTCCCATGCTTGGAGGATGGTAATTCTAAATAACAAGTTGCTTGCACATGCAAATGGTCATTGTTATAGATCTGATAATTTGTAGTAATGAGCTATAGGGGAAAATATTAGAAATGTTAGAGTAGGAATTTAACCTTTAAGCAAATGTCATTTCACAACTTAGTGCAAGAAACAAGTTATTTTAAGCCATCAAGGAAAGGAGTTGTACCAGACTGAAAAATTCAATGTCATAGTCGGGATTTGAACCACGGATCTCCCGCTATCCGTGCGGTTGCTCTAAACCACTGAGCTACTATGGCCAACATGTCGACATGACAAATTCTCCAACTGACTCGTATGTTTCCCGGTTCTCATATGCTATGAGACACAAGCCTTTTGTGGCGACTTACTATGCTGTAAGTACTTAAGTCCCAAGCTTCATACTTAAACCACTATGTTTTGAACCACGTGGTTTAAGTCCCGGCTATGGCATTGAATATTTCAGTCTGGCTCTACGCATCCAAATCTTAACCTGTGAAAGAAATGATTATTACCACCAAAGGAGTAGTAAATAGATCCACGTTTTATAAATGGAAATAGGCAGAGGCTGTAGAATTTCGGAGAAAAATATATTTAAAAACAAGCAAAATTATGGAACCTGGGGTAGAGTTGGTATTAAGAGAAGGGGGAATAGAGGAAGCTTTAGAACTGTTAGAAATGTTCTTAAAAAGAGCAGGAGTTAAAATGAAATAAAACAAGACTAAACCAAGTATTAATATAGTATGATGACGAATGTAGGAGTGCCAAACGAGAAGTATGGAAACTGTTACAAAATGGCGAATTACGGATAAAGATGAAGACAAGCAACACTTTATATGATATAGATGGGGTTATATGTGATAGATATAAGAGGGAGGTGTTAGATTGCTTAAGGATAGGAGTCATATTAAGAAGGGGTTCATCAAAGGAGCGCATCCTATGTGGAAATAAAAAGAAAAACGCATAGGGCATAACGTAATTGAATGTAAGAAATAGATATCGGAAGGAAATTAATATGGAAAAAGAACTGGGATAACAAAGGGCATGAGTAGTAATTATAAAAGTACTTACGTTGAAAGGATAAAAAAGAATAAGGGTTTGAGGAAGTATACAGACAAAATCAAGGAGAAATAAATGAGAAGGGCTAGGAAGTTAAGAGGTAGAGAAATGGAAGACACAACGGAATATTGTGTTCACGTCACATAAGGGCTAGAATAGAGGCAAACAACCAGGGAGTCAACACCGCCACTAGCCCCTAAAATAAACAGCTGGAAAATGTGTACTTAGAATAGAATTGTGACTGAAATTGTAAGAACGTATTGTATGCTTAGGTACAAATAAATATCAAAATAACAAGTTTGGTACTTAATCGATTTTTCACTCTTTAGTACAATATTCACACTCGCACACACTTACATACAGCTCTTTTTAATACTTATTTTCATTCAGGTAGTATCTAAAAGCACATTTCTCAATAAAATCTTATAATAAAATTTGGGGGTGGAATTTAATACCTTCTAAAACCTAATATAAACGAAGCAGAAGTAAAAATATTTAGTCCCTCAGACTGTTTCGAAGGTCTGTTTTTTCTGAAGTCTGTTTGTAACCTACATACATAGCTGTATAACTACTTAAGATAAAATATATCTGCTGGAAAATACATTGCTGCATATTAACATGGCTGGAGGGATGGGTGCTCGATTGCTATACAAGTTAGCTGGACACAGAATGACTCAAATGTACAGCACGACCATCAAATGTGCATACGTCGAAAACAACGTAATGCAGTACTCTGTGAACAAGTGAAGCATTGTCTTTCAAGTGTATGTAGATACAAGGTCTAGGCGTAGTATAATACGGTTGTCATGGCCAGGCTGTACCTACCTGCAGTTGTTTACATGTGTAAGCAAAAACAGTACAGTCCATATGCAGTGTACCTATGGAGAAACTCACACGTCTATGACCTTTGCTTATCATTAAAACTGTAATTATGTTCGTTTTTAATTAGCATTACAATCTGCAAATATATATTTGCAGATTGTAATTTTGTAATTCTGAATTGTTACTCTGTAGCTCCGACCGACCGACCGACCGAGGTGCTGGCTGGCTGTATAAAGCCAGAAGGTTTTTGCTGCGTGCCTACCCGTTAAGCGTTTTACCGCAGGCAAGGTATTTCTCTTCGGGATTTTGTAGGATGTGATGTGGATTTTGAGATTGAAGATTCTTGTGAGGTTACAATTTTGTACCTTCGGGTTGAATGGACAGGATGTATTGCCTTGCACCCTGGTGTTTTTATTTAGTTTAAGTTGGGAAAAGTTTTGATGCAAAACAGCTTAAGAGAATTATGTGGAGCTCAGCTTTAGCTACTCATAGGATTAGCTCCTGGGTTATCTTGGGTGCCTGCAAGCCATGCGGGGTACCCGATGTAGTCTAGAAAGGCGTTTAGTGGGGTCATAATCTCCCAATGATCTCTAGCTCCAAGTACAATCAGTACAGCCCTTATACGAATCCAAAAATTTGGACTCGAATTTCCAAGCATTCTGCTCCAGCTCGGTACTCTAATAAAGGAATTCAAACACCTTCGGTATTTTCCAAATAAAAATCTCCGAAATATCCCTGGAAGTTGGTACCCTACACGTGAAACAAAACAGGTATAATGAAACTATTTCGGAAAAGGTTTATGAGACTTACCAAGTAGTACATCACGCTTTATTTAATAATAATTTGTAAAATAAATAGGTAAGTAAATCGCAGTATTCCACTCGTCAGGTTCTTGCACGTACTTGGTTTCTGCTATTCTAAGTAAGGTAATTAATTACTTTTATTGTGAATAACAGAGATCCTTTAAGGATACAAATCGTGAAAATTGGTCAAAAAGTGCAATAAATGGAAAAATTGTCCTAATTAAACAGAGTAATCCGCGTATTTCAATTTCCTATTATTTTAATGCCATACAGCACTTTAAAATTGTGGCATGACTATTTAAGTCTGTTACTGTAAGGGGACGCAGTGCTTTGTTACCTATTTTGGTGATTTTCTAGTGTTTATAATTTTCAGTTTTTCAGAACCTAAATTGCTCCACACGAAGGAGCTTTCAAACTAGAAGCTTGAACTTTTTTGTGCTTTAATAAAATCAGTACCAAAAGAAATTGATAAGATGATTTTTTATAATATCGCCAGTGTTTGTGCAATTAAATAACAAAGCATATATTTCACAAGCAAATATTAAAACTGACAAAAGGAGAATTGAGTAACTTTTTTATCCTAAACCAAGGGTCATATTATATTTTCATCTCATCATTTACTAATACGGTATTTATGAGTATAACCACGAAGTATTATTTTTCTGAAACTAAAATTGCATCGTGTGGAACAGTTTAATTAAGTAACAATAAAACACTCTAAATATATTCGTATCACAAGAACTATTTTGGACAAATGTATGAAATTTGGTCTGTGATCTATTGTTAATGCTAAGATAATTTTGTAAGGATAGACTGAAAAATTCAATGCCATAGCCGGATTTGAACCACGGAACTTCTGGTTGCCGTCCAGCCGCTCTAACCCTTGAGCTACTATGGCCAACGTGCCGACATGACATTAAGTTCTCTATAAATTGGCCATAGTAGCTCAAGAGTTAGAGCGGCTGGACAGCAACCAGAAGTTCCTTGGTTCAAATCTCGGCTATTGCACTGAATTTTTCAGTCTGACGCTATCTTTCCATACTTTAGGCTACATATGGCTAGTGTGAAAGAACTAATTTCCATAAAACAATTTGGTTAAAATTTCAAGTCAATGCAAGCAAAATTGTACATTTTTGTTTTTTCACAGTTGGGTATTCTTAACCTTCAATATCTACAGCTTTACTATCGAATTTTCCCTGGAAATGGGGTACACTGCAGAGCAGTTAAGAGCAACTAAGGTCAAAGTGGGCGATAGACAGGTATTGAACTCGGGGCTCCGAGTGTGATCCTCGCACGTTACAGCGGAACCTAACCACCTCGATCGATTGAGCTCGGACATACCATACCGTGCAGGGAAGTTGTTTACTATTTACGTTATCAATTTTATAGACTCTTAAAATTAATTTTCTCTGTCAAAGACAAAACCCTGACGTAATATAAGGGAAGACAATTTGGAAGCTTAATTTTATTCGCTACTTTTATTGGTGTATATGGTGCTACGCTGCAACACTGCGGAGACGTTTTTGATATCTTCTGTCATCTCTCTGTGCATTTGCATATCCCCAGAGTACACTGACTTCTCCTAAGTGAATATATAAATATATTTTGCATTTATTGCGGAAGAACCAGAGCATCAGAGCGAGGAACTTTTCCCTGTTGAGATAATGTTGACATCTTTCCTACGGAGAGGAACATTTTGCTGATTGATTGGCTGGAATTCACTAGAGACTACCGATGCATCAAGATATCTCTAGGTTCTCGGCAGGTTCCCGAGATAAATCGAGGAAGTGCGTGTAAAGAAGAAAGCCTGTTTGAACATAATGTCCAAACCATACGTGATCCACATGCGTGGAGAGATCAGTAACCTTTACAGTCACAAGATTTCGCATTATACTTTGTAGCTGTAACCAGACGACCGAGTAAGATGACTTCTACTTAGTGATGAGGTCCGCGCTTCAAAGCTGGTCGTCCTTCCTGGCTGTAATTTCTTTCCGCATATTTTCTTGTCATCATAATGGACAACCCAGAGCTGTTCATTGCATACATCCCCAAGTGTCCACACTCCTGTTGTAGTATTAGGAATATGCACTTTCCAAAAATGCATACAGAGTGTCTCTAAAGTCACTATCCATTTCTATGAAGGAAGACAGTGATTGAAAAATCAATGTTATTTTGAAGTGTTACACATATTATAGTGCCCTTCTACGACACCTTAATCTAGCTCAAAACACAGACGCCAACTTTCAGTAGTGGAACGAAATGTAGACTGTAACATGTCAACCGTAATTCGTCCTGCTGCTTCCCTGATACGATCCGTAACTCAGGCAAACCATTCACTTGCTAATGTACACCTTAGATTTTATGTATCTCCATGCAAAAAAGTCTAAAGGAGTAAGGTCCGGTGAAATGGAAGCCCACAGTCGAGGTGAACCTCTGCCTATCCATCTCCTTGGAAAGGTAATCACGGACGACGTTTGCAAAATGTGGAGGCGCACCATCTTGCTGAAACACAACTGTATCCTGTATGCCATCCTCTCGAAGCTGCGGTTCAGGGAACAGTTCTTACATGTTAAGGTAGATGTTACCTGTTATTGACCTTTCGGCAAAGAAAAATGGGTGATACAGTTTTGCGTTTGTCATACCCAACCAAACATTGACTTTCGGTGTATCACGTTCCCACTCCGATACCTCATGTGGTTCTTCATATGACCATATTCGGCTGTCGTGTCTGTGCACTTTCCCACAAACATGGAAAGTGGCTTAATCGGAGAATAAAATGTTGTCCATTAAATTCTCATACTCTACACATTCAGGAGGTCATAACAGTTTGCCCGACGACAGGCGAAATCCTCGTCCTCAAGATTGTGCACAACTTGAATGTGATACGACCGTTTACGTAGAGTAAAACGTAGAATTTTCCACACTGTGTTGCGAGGGACGATCAATTCCCTACTGAGGCGTCGAATTGATGCCTTCGGACTCCTATCACTGGCAATTTGAAACTGCTGCACTGTTTCTGCCAAGACGTGTTGTCGTCCAGGACATGTCTTATCACTTACACTGCCGGTACGCTTAAATTTGTTCACAAGCAGACCAATGTGTGCCCTTGATGGGGCCGGTTTGTGGAGTTTACGGGTAAATTCCGCTCTGGCGTCTTCATATGACAATCCGCGTACCCGTGCACAAACAACGGCAACCCGTTGTTCGGTGCTAAACATCTTGCACTAAGATAACAATATCTGAATAGAAAAGAAACAAAATACTGCCTTTTCATTGAACTAGATAGTGACTTTAGAGACACCTGTATTACATCCAAAGCATTACATAAAATCCCAGTATACTCCTTTCCAAGGGTAGAGGCAATCTTATACATCTCAAACAATAGATTTGCTTCATAGTTACAGCTCTTTATGAAGTAGAGTAGTCAAAACTCCTGCTAAGGATCCTCGGAACTAAAATTTCTTTTTCTAAATTTTCAAAAACTGAGTATAAATGTTTATAAAAGATTTTTCAGCATAATTCAAAAATTAATTTTAATACTTCTAAGTTGTCATCTTTCAGAAAATTAAAAAAAGAACTGTAACCAGACTCTAACTTAATAAAACTTTTTAAAGCTTCAATCGTTTAACTTTACGCATTATTTTGAGAATATATTTATTTCATTGTAATAAACATTTAAATTTAAAGCAGCTCCTTGCAAAATTAGTAATTTATGTAACAGTCGTTTTCTAAAACGTAATAATATGTAATCCGCTTCTTGAGACATCAGGATTTCACTACAGAGGAGATTCGGGCCATTGTGCCTGTGCCCCGAAGCAGGACACCCCGGAATGTAGGATGCGGCGAGAGGAGAACAGAGGGTGGCCGACCCAAGGAACCACGATAGTGCAGAGTGCAGGCTCCCTAAAATTTACTTAGATAGAGTATTCCCCCAACAGGCCAGGTCAACGGACATCCTCCCTTACTCCGGAAGGCAACGAGCAGCTGAGCCCCAGAGGTCCCTGGCTGGGGGTCACGCTATGGTCCCAGCAGAGGAGCGGAGATCGGCAACTGACCTACTGAAGGAGGAAGTAGTTTCCTCTCGGAGGATATCATCCCGCCAGGCACCACCGAGACTCCCGCCGGCACTTCTATCCTGATAGAGATCGCCAGATGAGAGAGTATGTGAAATGATAGATAATGGAGATGACATAGAGTGACAGGAAATTCGGGGGATGTATCTAACCTGCCCAGCATTCGCCTAGCGACCCGAGAAAAGCCCAGAAAAACACCATGGTTCAGGTAGTCTGCATCGGGAATCGAACCGGGGGCTCCCGAATGCGGGCCACAGAGGAAACCGGCTGAGCTGTCCTGCTCGATTTCTTGCGACTTAGAAAAGAGTTTCCAAGCTATATACTATTATAAAAATAATACGTGAAGTAATTAAAAAATCCCTACTAGATCTGATACAGCGGAAAATTTTAAATTCTAAATTCAAAGTTATATTTTATATAATAAAGGCTTTTTATAGATCTCAACATTCATTTTAGGAAAAATAAATATTAAAGACTTCACAGAATATGGTGAGACGAGTGCAATCATGTATAGATGCTGGTTGAGGACACTTCCAACATTTTCTCTGAGAAGTAGATAGTGTAATATAATCTCCCAATTGTGTATTATATTCTCCCAAAGTTGTACGTGTGTCCTATTATTGCTTCAAAAGTTATAGCACATTGAAATGGTTCAGACCTATACGGATCGCACTGTACATTATCCAACATAAATAAAAATTTTAAATCGGAATGCCAATAATTCAATTGCATATTCAAAAACCTCATCTTCGGATTTACAAATACAGACATGGAACTAAAGCAGTTATGATGAAAGGATATTGGGTGGTTGTCACTTGACAGAACTCGTGTACAGCCAAAATATAATGCAATAAAACTATTATAGTATAACATACTAGAAGATACCTTAAAGAAATGAAATGTAAAGTTTAACTACGTCAGGTGTTCTGTCATTCTCCAGTCACTCTATTTAATAAAGATGCTATTCTAGCTTTTTATTGTAGAAATATCAATCAATGATCTCGTTTATGTTATGTTTGCCAGTAAAGATATGTCTATAGAATGCTGTAATAAGTAATTTCGAATACTTAATTGCCCGAAAATCGAGTAGAAAGTGATCTGTATTCAGTGCTTCTCCACGATAATCATTTCTTCATCATGGATCTCACCGCTAAGCAAATTAAAATCGCTTACGATTGTATTCTGTTCTTTGCCTCTAGCATTCATTTTGTAATTGATATATTAGAACAATTACAAAATAAATGCTTTGTAACCGTAGACATCAAAGAGAGAACTACCTCGTTTGTAATTAATTTCCAACAAAACAAAATAAAAGCAGGCACTCCAGCTACAAAGGGATAATCATTCTGGTATTAACACTTCTGTTATGATGCAACAGATTAGTAATGTTTACAGTTTTGTCCAGATGGAATACATATAAAACTTGTTGCCATTTTGGTTTGCCAGTGTTCTGTTTTAACAGTTTTGGAAGTTTTATTTATGTAACAATAATGCACAGTTTATTATGCGTTTTAAAATGGGAAGGGTTCTGGAGTCCAGCTAATCAGACACCGTATCACACTCAGCGTTGCCAACTTGTTACCCCACTTCTTTTATATTTCCCCCTCTCTCGCATACTAATACAACATGCAGGTCTGCTTGGCGCTAGATGTAAGGGTAGGCGAATTGTATTTTACAAACTCTTACAATGATGCAGTTGCAAAAATCAAAACTGGAAAAAGCATTTTCGCAAATTATATATATTTTAAATACTATAGATATAATTATAGTTTATGAAATACCTGCTTTTCTAATCCAAATACGGGACACACTTGTTTTACCTACACCACACGCTTCAGCAGTAAGCCGTTGAGCATTTTTGAAATCGAACTGATTTCTATATTCCTCATTGCCCAATTTTTTTAAGAACGTGTACACCTTAAAAACATTACTTCGAGCATGACTTCGCAATAATTGTCTTTTTGACTCGTCACTAAATTCACCGCAAGGAGCCATTGCACTATTTAACGCTTACTCTACTGCTGTCTAAAGAACAACTGAATGATATTGATCTGAACTCTCCAGAGTAAATAAACACTTCTTATCCAGCATTCATTCATAAACATAAGCATACAGCATTCCACAGGCAAACAGGAAATGAAGTGTTTGCTCTTTCTCGAATTTAACACTTTGATTTATTCACAGTAATTCTTTTATCACGTTATGTCAGTAGTTTAAATTTCAGTTCTGAGTAATTAAAAGTATATGTACATACATACACACCAACCACTTTGAACTCTCTAGAGTAAATAGAGATTACGAACCATTCATAAACAAAGATATAATGTGAGCAGACACGTTCTGCCAGGGTAGCAGGAAATTTATTGTTTCCTCTCCCTCGAATTGGCTTATTCAAAGTAATTATTTTATCACGTCATATCAAACATTTATGTTTCAGTTCTTAGCAATTACAAATATACGAACACGCACACATGCCAACCAATAATGATATTCATACAGTGCTTACGTCACGATTTATTGTTATAATACAGGTAATAGTGTTTTATTTATATTAGAGAAGCTATTTGAGCTAAAAACATGGGGGTTTTATGGTTATGTTAGATACATTACTCTCTACCTTCCACATGGATCAGTTTTGGCAAAATCTGAATTTTTGTCTTAGCGCAAATAGTAGTTCATACAGATTGATTAGGTTGGCGCTCCTCATACACCACTTAGCGGCAATGCAATACAACACCGCAGAACTACGATTAGTTGCTCACCTAGTAGTGCTCAAGTACAAACACCTTCCCATTTGAAGCACATAATAGTTTAAAAATTGCTGTAAGCTTTTGGTATAGGTAGCTATGATTTCTAACTATTTGTACAAATTTTTTCTTCCACGCTTTAAACTTTTTCAAAATAACATTAAACATAGTGAATATTATTTCCCCAAAGTCTGAAATAAAAACAAGTCGAAAGAATCATTCAGACTGGCAGTGAAGTTTTGAACTTATCGCCTTTTAATTATGGTATATTTTACATTTTCAGGTTAAGCTGAATTAGAAACATGTAAAACTTTTTCAGTTAATTAATGAAAATTAATAATTTATTTACACTAGCCGTATGTAGGCTAAGGTTTTTGATAGAGTCAACATGAAAAGTTCAATGCCATGGCCGGGATATGAACTACGGATCTCCTGGTTTCCGTCCAGTCGCTCTAACCCATTGAGCTACCATGGCCAACTTGCCGTCATGACAAATTCTCCAATCGACTAATATTTCCCCGGTAAACCACTAGGGGCTCTCGCATCCGAGATACACCGTTTGTGGCGACTTACTATCGTAAGTACTTGAGTCCCAAGCTTCATCATTTAACTTTATTATTTAAGTTAATTGATGGAAATTAATCATTTCTTCACATTAGCGGTATACTTACAACAGTAATTCGCCACAAACGGCGTATCTCGGATACGAGAGCCCCTAGTGGTTTACCGGGGAAATATTAGTCGATTGGAGAATTTGTCATGACGGCAAGGTAGCCGTGGTAGCTCAATGGGTAAGAGCGACTTGACGAAAACCAGGAGTCCGTGGTTCAAATCCCAACCGTGGCATCAAATTTTTCATGTTGACTCTATCAATCCAATACCTTAGCCTATATACGACTAGAGGGAAGAAATGATTAATTTCCATCAATTAACTTAAATAATACCAGTTAAATGATGAAGCTTGGGACTCAAGTACTTACGATAGTAAGTCGCCTCAAACTGTGCATCTCGGAGCCCCTAGTGGTGTACGTGGGAAATATGAGTCGATTGGAGAATTTAATGCCATGACGGCAAGTTGGCTATGGTAGCTCAATGGGCGACTGAATGGAAACCGGGAGATCCGTGCTTCAAATCCCGGCCGTGGCATTGAATTTTTCATGTTGACTCTATCAATATGATTACGTTTTGTTTGTTGGTGCTGTCATTTCGTAGGTTATGTCACATCTTGTGCTGAATACAGGACCAATAAATATACCCATACCTGTCCTCTCAGCACATTGGTTAATTACACCAGGCAACAACAAAATAATTTTTGAATGTTTCTAGTACTTCATGAGGCAATTTCTACTAATTTTCGGTTGAGAAAAACAAATATGACAATTAACAATTTTTCTTAGCTCTAGTTTCTATGATATACACAAGGTGGAAATATTGCATATTAACGGATTGAGAGAAAAGGATACATTTTAATTACATACATGCTAACAACAATGAAAGTGCATTTGATTTATTTAACTGCTAATTAGATGCTAAGAGTTCTAAATTACTGGAGAAATACTTCGCAGATAGTCGTGTCTGAAGAGAATCATGTGGTAGCCCATTGACTTCGTCGTCTATTAGCTTGCCTCTTGTGATGGAGTTCTGCAGAAACCCTATACAAAGACCAACAGTAATCCGCAAGCATTACTTCATTCCAACGGCCCTGATATCTTTGTTCCATAACAGAAATGTCCTGATGGAATCTCTCCCCATGTTCATCACTAACAGCTCCACAACTAGGAGGGAAAAAGTCTAGGTGGGAGTGGAGAAAATGGATCTTAAGGGACATGTTGCATCCAAGGTTACGGTATTTTTGCAGGAGCACTGTCACCAAATGCTTGTAGTTGTCATCTACGGTATTTTGACAGGTGTGCCAACTCCCATAAAAATCCCCCAAATTTAAAATCTTCACTCTAAAAATGAAATGTCACTTTATCTTCAAAACAAGAGCTCAACCTATCATTTTTATGGTGATTTTTTAATACAGCTAATAGAAATACATCTAAATTCACTATTTTTAAGCCCGAAACATTTTCATGGTTGCCCAGTGTTATAAATAAGAACAGGCGAGGAATGGTCATCTACCTCAACTACGTACTAAGAAATGTTTAATCAGATTTTTCTAAAGTAAGTGAACTGCAAGCCCTTCCTACCTTCTGGAAGGGAGAAGAAGAACTCTTATCAACTCACTTATAGTCAATCAGAATCTGGATGTAATTACTTTTGTGGCATACATAGATAAATGGTTAATTCAAGAAAAGGACTCTGTAGCAGACGTCCTTTAAGTCTTTGCGATAAGGAGCAGGAGGGATACACCCACGAATTTTGTAATGGTGACGGCAGAACCAATGTAAATCTTGTAGCTACTGTGGACGATCTAGAGAAAATCCAGAAACCCTAAGCCGGTGCACAAAGTTGTGTTGCAAATGTATCAAGATGCCTCCGTAACCAGACGTAAATGTCCATTTTAGATTCTCAGAATTCGGTTGATATGGCACTTCCCCAGAGTAATGCTGGATCGAATGAGGTATGCATAAATTAGGTAGCTGTCGTGCAGAGGTGGTGGAGATTGTGTTGATACTAGGTGTTTCACTTGAAGCATCCCAAAGCGGAGTTTTCGTATGAGACTCTTAAGTGAGCTTATGTTTAAGATATAGCAATTTAAATAAACTGCAAACAAAGTTTCGTTTGTCTATGAGTTTGACAATTACAAATTTTTGAAGGGTCATCAAGACCCATCATTTTTCTACCATATGTGAACACTATCGCAGAACATTTTCATCTGAGCAGCCGTAAAAGCACAAATCCCGCTATCAAGAGCATGGCAGTATCAGTAATGTGGGTAATAGTGAGATGAAGATCAGAGAGAAAAACCAGCAATCTAGTTGAGATAGAGAAATGGTCTCAAAACCCTTTGAGAACAGTGGAAAATATTATTCTGAACGATGATTGAGCAGTTTCATGGTTGACTGAAAAGGTGTGTTTACTTTTGCACTTCATATTATACTATTCTCTAAAGCATATCCAAAACATACCATTTGGAAGAAGTTTTCATCATTCTTCGAAGTTTATCAATGAAGAAATCAAATAAGGAAATGGTTTTCTCTATGGACACACACTTTAGTTTACGCATTTGGAACACAGCACCTTTTTATGAAATTGGCAAAACTAAAATAAGCATTACTGAGGATAGAACGTGTTACACAAGCTTTTACTGCACTTCATGTGTCAAGTTTAAGTCCTTAATGTGAAAGTCCGAAATTATAAACATGTTGACGGATGTTAGATACAAACAATTCATGTTTGTACAACAGTTTTGGTTATATCTTAAGTGTTTCTGTAATGTTGTGTGTCACATTGGTGTTATCAGTTTTCAATGATTATGCTTGTGCACTATTTCTGTTATACTGCACCTGCGACCCCCGTACTCCTAACCTCAAAGTGTTTAATTTGCTGTTGCCTTTCTCCTCTATAATTGTATGGAGTGTAATGATTAGTTAATATAATATTCCTATTCTTCGAGTTATTTTACCGTAAAATTCCCTTTGCGTTTCCTTCGGCGAGCTCAATGTACAGAAATATACTTGAGAAAAATAAATGAATAAACCTCTGTCACTTTAAATTACGCTTTTTGTTTTAATTTAGTAATGAAGGTAAAAATGTACAGATAATTTTTGAGCATTTTAACAAATGTATGTTTTGTGCTCTCTCTTGAAACCTAATATCTAATACTACCTACTTGGAATGCATGATCTAAGTTAGTAAAAGCTAGCAAAACTTGCATGCTCTCCAGGTTTGGGTTACGTCCTCTGCATATGTGAAAGCAGCACAGACACATAGGGCTGGACTAGTGTGCAAAGACGCGAATTTCTCTCTTTCTGTATTTTACATGCAACCAGAATCACGGAATCCCGTTCCACAGTACCTCCATACTTGTACTTTAGACTTTGTACCTTAGAAGGGTCACTTTAAAGTTTCATAGCAAATTTAGAAGCCACGCACATTCTAAGAGCATGTTGCTGGCAAAAGGTAGTGTTATCCAAGTAGCAAGTACTGAATGCGTGTCGAGGAAATATGCTGAGCACATACATGATGTTTCGAAAGGTTTCTAGACTACAGAGGAATTTATAGAGCATAAAAAGATTACCAAATAATTTTGGACTATTCAGTTGCATAATTTCTTAAGTAACCCAGACATTTGAGAAATCACCCCAAATGCTCCACTTTAATAGTCAATAAAATTGTTGTGTCGTCCGCATAAGTCTTGTTCACCAAAGACATTAACTTCCAGCAAAACGAGTGTATGTCTCATGTAAGGTTGCTATGCAAATGGACTTCTTCCAGAATGTAGGATGCGTGGAACAGTACAAGTAAAGCCCAACTATACTAATGTGTTTACTGTGAACTTATAGAAAAGATATTTCCAAAAACGTCTGTAATGACTTAAAATCACTTTGGAGTATATAATACTCTTTTTAAGTGTCGATAAACTTTATTGTATCCAAATACATTGTGGTACTTATAGTTGTGAGCAAGAGTGATGTTACATCACTTGAAGCATGTGTTGGGATGCTGTTCAATAACAGGCCTACATCAGTTACCTTTAAATATTAACAAAAAATATTATATTATAATTACAACGAATAAAAGCAATTTATCATACATACAAAACACATGATAGTAAATGATCAGGTCGTTGTGTCGTTTTCTTGTTAGTCTTCTATTTTGCAATTGTGGAGGAGGGTGTAGGAAAATGTCTTGTAGCAGTGGATTTGGATGATTGGCAAGAGTTTGGTGGAGTCTGGTGTAGCTTGTCCTGATGACATCCATCACTTCTGGTATTTTCAAGTGCCTGTAAAGTGTGGTGTTGTTGACATACCATGAGGCATCTGTGATCAATCTTAGGTATCTGTTACGGATTACTGGGATTGTTTTTACTGGTGATGCTGCAGCAGAGCCCCATATGGAGCAACCATATTGCCAAATAGGTTTGATGAGTGAGTTGTATAGAATGCGTTTATATGGCATTACAAGAGGTGCTTTTGACTGTATTGTGTGTTTGATTTGTTGGATTCGGTGGAGATTATTCGATTATCAAAGAAACTGGTTAAACGTTCCAAGTTGTCATTAGATGTATGGCACATAGCTCCATCTTGCTCGAAATAAACTTCAATTAATTCGATATCATCCAGCTGCTCCAAAAATTCTTGAAAATCCCATATAAACTTCAGTGTCTACAGGCAAAGAAAATGGGATCAACGATCCTGGAAGCTGACATGCGCACCACACTACATCCTTTTCATCATGCACTGGGGTTTCGTGGATCACTTGAGGATTTAAAGCAGCGCAATATCCAGTGTTTTGTAACTTTATGCAGCCTGACAGATGAAACCATGCCTCATCTGTAAACCATGTCATGGAGAGAATGTCTGGACGTGGAATAAAAGGCTGGTGAAGGACATTTCCAACATTTTCTTTGAGATGTAAATAGTGTAATGTAATCTTACTATTGTGTATTGCATTCTCCCAAAGTTGCACGTGTGTCGTATGGCCTCTTGAAATGGTTCAGGTTTATATGGATCGCACTGTATAATCACCCAGTAATGTAGGTAATTAGTGCTCTAAGTGTTACCTTTATTCGGAATAACTGTTCTTTAAATTACCTACAAGGAAAGTATCAAAGTATTATTGTGTTTATAGCTGATTTAGGATTTAACTGTGAACACATTACTTCTTAGAGGAATTTTACTGAGTTGAGTTTTAAAACTATGCTGCACCTAAAACTTAAATAATCATAAAATCACTCATTTTTTAAACATCCGCTTGTTAATCGTGCGAGAATCATATAACCTAATACTACAACTTGCAGGTCACAGGTTGTTACTCCTTAGTCACTTTTGTATAGAGAGTCACTTCACGTCAACAAATGTGAAAACATTAAATATCCATGACCAAGTTTTACGTCAAGCGTGTAGATGTTCTTCTCTTAGCTCAAAGCAGAGAGATTCCACGGGTTTTCTGTCTCTAATAAGCTGAATTCTGATGGGATGGTGGGGTCCGTTACTCATTTTCCTTTCATGTCAACCCTCGATTATGTTACATGAGTCTCTACAGACACGTGTTCCTACAGAAAGAGCTTTTCGGCTTCCTTTGGACGTACGTGGCGAACTAAACATTGGAAGAGTACAGCAACTCGAATGAAATTATAGTTCTTTATATGAATTTCTGATTTTTTTTCAATTAAACTGTTGAATTTATGACATTTAATTTAAAAGTGGAGTAATTTGTAAAACAAACTGCACCTTTTGCATTCCTTTGACTCATAATTACGGCTCCGATGCTCCTATTAAGTATGTTAACTCTGTACTTCCACTGATGACATGTTTAAGCTTGTAACAGGTGTGTCTAAAGTATCAATCATTCAAACAGTACATCTAGAGCATAGATTTATACAGTTTGAGTCCAGAGGTTCTACTCCCATTAGTCTTGAACCCTTAGGATCAAGACCCGGGCCTCTTACAACCAGGGAGTTATCCGAGCTCTCCCAAAGGGCGCTCGGCGTCCTCCGAGGGGCTTTGCATTGGACAAGACCTGGGTAAAAAACAAGCCCCCCTCTCCAATCTGGTCCTAGGACACAAGACGGGATGGAAGTGGATACGCCACTTACGCGCGCCAACACCAAAGCTGAAGGCTACCGATATGACCTCGGTGGGGCCGCCTGGCGATCTAGCACACCTTCTACTAGCTTTGCAGGCTGGTACCCGGGAGAATTAATGGCTTCCCTCAACTCAGTTCGAAGACGTACCCGATTCCCACGGGTATCGGGAACCACTGCCCCCTCGAGACCATCCCAATCCGAACAACTCCCAGAGGGAGGGGCTCAGATGTTCGACCCAAGGTTCCTCTAGTAACGTCAGAGGTACCACGAGTGCTAAGGGTCCGCAGCGCCCGCACCACGGCAGCTGAAGGGGACAGATCCCCTCCCCTACGGGGAGCATAGATTTATACAGGATGTTTCAAAACGACACCAAACATTTAGAACTAGTTGATCAGCTTCTATGTGACACATATAGATAGCTTTTACCGCCAATAGAGCCACATAAAAATGCCCCAGAATGAGTGTGGATTAGGCAGTGAAAGAAACAACGACGCGTGCCTCACGCTGTCAGAGTTCACAGGTATAGGTTACACGCCGTGCCGCGTGCTGTAGCTCTTTGTAGACATACCGACATACTCTGCAGTAGCTTGCTACTATCAAGAATTTCTTTGGCTCATGAAACAGCAATAAAGAAGTTATTACTTAATTATTGCTTATGAGTGTTTAACTGTTCCAAATTCCGTTATAGCAGTCCCTGATTGTGTGTAGTGTTTAACGCCCGCTTTTACTACATACGGCACCGCAGCTGGTGGACATATGCAACTTATACCTCTTAGAGGGAAGTTAATGTTAGTGAGGTTGAGGATGTAAGCATTAAATAATAAACAGACAGAAAACAACATCAAAGAATTGTCGATAAATTAACCAAAACTAAATGGCTTATTATGCCCGCATCGGTAGCCTAGATGTACGATAGCATGTCTGTCTCACGTTCAAGAGGTCCCGAGTTCGCATATCTGTCAGGGTAAGTTACCTGGATAAGGTTTTTCTGACGTTTTCACTTATCCTTAAACACGAATGTCGGGGAACTCTGAGCTCTATGGACCCTGGGCTCATTTGAACATCATTTCTACCCTTTCATTCACTATCCGATATGACTTGACGTTGCAGGACGTAAATTACAAAAAAGTGGCTTATACAATGAGACGAGCACTTTATTTCTGTGTTTGAAAGCAATTATAACTGAAAAGGAAGCTGTTAATATTTACAGTAAGTGGCTGAAATTATTGTATAATTAAGATCATAACAAAATGTTCTGAAGTTAAACAAATATAATCATTGATGTAACAGATTTTACAATTCATATTTTTAATAAAACTACATTATTCGTGCGTTCGTTGAACTCCCTTCAGCTCTTCCATCCATCAAAACCATATTCGTTATTTCGGCGTTCATATAGCGCTCCATATTGCCTGGATTTGATATCTAATTACGCGCAAAATCCTCCCTGTTAGGACGTAATGTGTAGTTTTACACTGAAGAGCAACCTTGCAACTGTCCGAGTTATAAGTCGACTTTTTCACAAGTAACGGCCCTTTACCCCATTACCTGTAAGGTAGGCTAGGTGCACTGATAAAGAGCAAGGAGTTATGCTTTTGTTTTCGTGGCCTGTGCGTGCTAATAACAACTTTTGAGGTTCCTGCGCTGCCTAATCACTAAATCATGTAATATTTAATACTGCATAAAATTATATCTAACAGATCTTCGAAGCTGCGACACCGAAATTCGGACTAGTTAAGTTATAAATTACGCAACAGCTATAATCGTAGAGTGTTGTTTTGAAACAACTTATATAAAGATGCATGGCGTTTACCATACAAAAGCAGCGCTCGACTCATTTGTAAGACGCTAAGTTTCAACTCGAAAGTAATTGTAGGAACTTTTTTCGGAATTTGACTTAGCAGTTGAATATTTTGTAAATATTTTTCATTGTGTAAATTACTAAATTGCTCATTTATAAATTATAAGAGAAAATGAGTAATAACGTTTAAACATATGTAACTTTGTGTATTAGTATAACCAATCATTTGGGCTCAATTTTTTCAACTACCTACTTAAGAGCAATTTTCATACCGTGAGAGAACGGCAACAACCAGACAAGCCAGGGATTCCCAACTTGACGTGGGTTATTGATTACCATCAATTTCAAGATTGAATTAGTGGCACATATTTGGGAATGTTGCATTTGTAAAGAAATGTGTAGACTGCGAGCATGTATCAGTCTTCAGTTGTTAATAAACAATTACAAAATGGAGAAAAGTCCTTCTAAAACAGTACTGCAAACAAAATTGTAAAGCCGGTGCCGCAGCTTGAAGAATATGTGAAGTGAAAGGAGAAGGTATGGTTAGTGAGCGTGTGGCACAACGATAGTTCCAACGTTTTAACAATGGAGAGGAAAGAACTAAAGATTTACCATGTTCTGGAGGAGCTAAGACTACACACCAAGTTTTGCGAGAAGATCCGCATAAAAGTAGCCGTAGGCTTTCAGAAGATACCATACATCTCCATTTTAGAACACTTGGAAAATGATACAGAAGCTGTAGACATGTATCTCATGAACTGACACCCCAACAGGCTGAACGTGGAGTGGATATCCATCATCAGCTTATCTGTAATCCCACGGATGATAGATTTGTCAGGATAATTGTCACTTATGATGAAGAATGGGTATATTACCGAAGCCCTGGTGCCTTAGGTTCATGCCCGTCAACCTGCCAAAGTGTAGAAAGAAAATAGTTAGGTCCCAAAGTAATGTTGTGTGTATAGTGGAATTTCGAAATTGTGATTCACTGAGAGTTTGTTCCAATAGGCGGGCCTTTGATGCGGATCTTTATTGTCAACAACTGGGACAAGCTAATGAAATTTTGAGAAGGAGATAGCAAGCAATAGTTAATCGAAATATATCTCTAATCCAACAGTACAATGTAACACCACATACTGCAGGAACAACCATGCAAAGGTTCAGGAATTGGGAGAAATCGAGCTGCTACCACACCCAGCACACAGCCCTAATCTCACACGATTAGATTATCATCTTTTTTTATCTATGACCCAATTACTACGTGAAAGAAGAATAAGATCAATAACTGCGTATAATATACCTTTCCAATATAAATGGGTAGTCTTCCAGAAAATAAATAAATGCACTAAAGTATGAGCAATTTTCAAATCTGCAAATATTCAGAAAGCTACCCCGTTACGGTTACATTACTCTTACAAACCCAGTGCTTAAGAGCTCATGATATTAGTATCATTACATGTCAGATGAAATTCATGGGGTTGCTTGAATGGTGCGGAAAATTTGTCGATAAATGGATACGTAACCAATCACACGGCCGAACACTTGTAAACATGATGAAATGTGTCATATCTCTTTTACTGCTTCAGTGAATAAGTACATGAATGGAATACACAGCGAAACACTCATTTATTACATTATATTTTATTCATAAAATATTGTCGTGAACCCGTTATCTACGATAGCGCGGCTCGTGTACACAAAGAGCCGGAAAATAAAGATAGCTGAGATAAAAGACTACCGATACAGATAAGTGAGGTAAATGGACATTTCTAGTGACTTCTTGATTGATAGAAATTATTTGGTTTATGGTTTCTTTTAGAACAGTCTAGAAATTATCAATAGAAGTATATATAAGAGACTGTGACACGCCAGCGGATTCAGTCGTAAACAGTAAACAGCTGTAAAGTGTCGTAACGAGAGCTGATGCTGTAAACAGGTGTAGTCAGAACGCTGTTTGTGTGGTCATCGACCTTGGTAGACTGATTGTGTATGTGACGTAATGCTATTACGTGAAAATTGAACATTTGGAATATCTGCAGCTCGGACTTTTAATTCTACGAACCCACAAAGTCAAAATATATTTTAGTTAATTGATGGAAATTAATCATTTCTCCACACAACTGTATATAGGCTAAGGGTTTTGATAGATAGTCAACATGGAAAAATTCAATGCCATGGCCGGGAATTAAACCACGGATCTCCTGGTTTCCGTCCAGTCGCTCTTAGCCTTTGAGCTACCATGGCCAACGTGCCGTCCTGACATTAAATTCTCCAGTTGACTCATATATTTTCAAGGTAGACCACTAGAGGCTCTCGCATCCGAAATACACCGTTTGTGGCGACTTACTATCCTAAGTACTTAAGTCCCAATATACGGTTAGTGTGGAGAAATGATTAATTTCCATCAATTAACTAAAATAATAAGAGTTAAATGATGAAGCCTGGGACTTAAGTACTTACGATAGTAAGTCACCACAAACGGTGAATCTCAGATGCGAGAGCCCCTAGTGGTCCACCGGGAAAATATACGAGTCAACTGGAGAATTTAATGTCAGGACGGCACGTTGGCCATGGTAGCTCAAAGGTTAAGAGCGACTGGACGGAAACCAGTAGATCCGTGGTTCAAATCCCGGCCATGGCATTGAATTTTTCATGTTGACTCTATCTATCAAAAGTCACAATATAGTTACTAAAATTCACGTTCTCATTTCATGCTTTTGCCGGCCAAATGGCTTTACTTTCACTCTGGTATATTATACTGTAGTTTTCACATAACCAATCCTTACATCATCTCGTTATTTGTTGATCTTCTGGAGGGGATATTTTGATTTACTCACTGTTTATAATTTCACCTCAACCTCTTTTTTGCTTAGTCCTTATTCTTCTGAATTTCTTTATCAACATGACCTTACTTTTTCATTGTTTATGTTTCCAGTACTTCTTCAGAATGTCAGTTGTGGGGTTACAAAATAATTCTTAAGCAATTCTTTAGCCAAGCTCAATGTTTTAGTTCTACGTCAGTGGTATTGTTCTTGCCCATCTGCTTCTTTCTTTCAGCAGTTTATTGTTTCATCTTCTGCGATGTTTTATCCACCATCATTTCTTTCCCCTGTCCGAACAACATAAATCTTCTTTCTTGGGATACGTCAAAAACATCCTTTTCGCCGTCCATAGCTTCACTTTGTTACATGGCGCAGAAACAGGAAATTACACACACATCATTGTCATCGTAATGTTGGACACGAGTATGCAGTTGTTTCAGGACAACTATGTATAATTTCTCTAATACGTTAAAGTAATGTAGTTCATTGTTCGGAGTACTCAGAAACGTTTCCATTACGTGAACTGCGATGTGAAATAAAGGTTGGAATGACGCTGTGCATATTTTTTAATTACAGATAACTAGTAAAACAAATGGTATCAAAAAATTAAAACGGTTCGAAATTGCAACCTCTTTAAGGGAATGCAGCACCGAAATTGCCAAAATATATGGGAAAATATTTTTGTTTTTTGTTTTTGGTCTAATAAAATACTTTGTACCTTATAGTATCATAACTTAAATAAACTTATGAGTTGATCCCCTCATATGACAATTTAAATGCTCGTGCTCACGTGCATGCCGGCCCCTGGATTCACAGAATTCTGTCATTTGAGTTCGATTGAATGTACTAAATTAATACACTTGAAATTAGTGGGCAAAGTTTCTAGTGGAATTTTGTGTGTTGGTATGATGGTTACTTCTTACAATATGTGGCACCATGGAAACAAAACACTGGCTACAAACATTGAAAGCAAACAGTAATGTTTATATTTTTGCTTTTGTGTGAGTTTCTTGTGTTTCTCGTTAAACTACATACCCTTTATATATAATTAATAAGTTTTAGTGTGCCGTTTATCATTTCTATAGGTATTTTATACATCAAAACGTGCATATAACTGTTATATAGGTTATAGGTAAAACATTCTTTGAAACAACTGACATTCTGTTGACTCTGTACGTAGTTAGGATCATGAATAGGCTAAACGATACATGAGTAGAAACACATCAACATAACACAACAATGCGAACATACTTGAGGTCTGATGTGGTAAGAAAACTAATGCCTGTGTACCAAAGGCTAGCATCAGATGAAATCCTAAGCAGATGTACATTGGGTAAGACACAAAATGCAAATGAAAGTTTACATAACATGATATGGCATAATTGTCCAAAAGAAATATTTGTTTTAAAGAAGAGACTTCAGGTTGCTGTGACATCAACCATCAGTGAATTCAATTTTGGTTTATGTGCCTCACTCAAACTGCAGTCAGACATAATGGGCACAGATTTCACCAGCATCTCTAAAAATTAGCCAAGGGAAGGACCAATTACGCTTACTTCTTTCTGCAATTTCTGCGAAGGTAACTTCTTAAACATCTAGAAGGAAAGTAAAATTGAAGAAAACTGCTGCAGAAGAGAGAACGAAGAGGCAGGAGGGTCCAGCTTATCTATCTGGAGGGTTTTAGTCTGCTTCAATGCATGTAGCTGAGAAGGAAAATGTTTTGGATTTTAAAATTTGATTTACTCAGTTATAGTTTTTTTAACAGTTTTTGTCATTCAAAGTGTTCCACACGATGCAGTTTTGATGCAGTTCCTCTAAAAATTTCAATACATGTCATTATAAAGCAAGCAAAAGTTTCTATCATATGATGTCTTAATATTCTTTATAGTTTTAAAGTTATTGATATAAAAAATTCAAAGGTTTAATCAGTTTTTTGGATTTTCGGTTGCTCCATACCTAACTTTTTTCCTCTGTAACTAAAGGCAGTATAAGAAATTCATATGATTGATCTTTTCTTCATAACCTTCTGAATATTTTTAGTAATAAAGAAAATTAAAATTTTGAAAATTTTCATCTCGTGGAGCGGTTTGAATTTTGCCCAAATTTTGAAATTCACAAATTAATTGCTCAAAAACTATTGAAGATATAAAAACCAAATTCTGAATTCTGTGTTCACTATGCATCAGAACTAAGAGATAAAAGTTTCAGCAAGATTAGTTGAAAATTGCTAGATTTGGGGTTTTCGGTGCACCATCCCCTTAATCTGCTAATTACCGCAAATACCTTACTTGCTTTTATATGCTGAAAACGAAAAATCAAATAATCGTTTTATTTCACATGTTTTACTTATTTGAATAATTGGTAAGCTTTTATTATTGAGTATAGACTAATTTTTGTTTTTGTTCTTGTTTTCATTATATTCAAATTAACACAATACAGAAGAATCCAATCTTCCTATGACCTACTCCTTATGTCCTATTTCTACTGTAAGGAGAACATATATCAACATATTTTTGAAGAATGGAACCAACAATGGCTAACGATTCCAAATGGAAGTTTAACAAAAACATGATTTTTCCCTGGTGTATATGACAGAGGAAAATGTGAAACTCTTGTACCAAATTTTGTTTTGACACAATTTTTAACTGGACATGGTAAATTTGTTGAATACTTATCACGCTTTCACTTAACATCCAACCCCGAGTGCATGTGCGGTGAAGAATTTCAAACTGTGGTTCATCTCCTTTTCTGTTATCCCATTTTCTGGAGAGAAAGACAAGAATTAATATTCAAGCTAGACTCTCTAGGAACTGAATTTTCTGCTCCGCTCACATCTTTGCTAATGAAGCCACAACAGTATAAGTACTTCATGATGTTTATAAACTCAGTGTTTAAACGTCTGAAATAGTTTAAATTAATATTCATCAGATTAAAACATAATTTCCTACTTCTAGTATTTAAAATATTTTTGTTAAAATTGTACATTTTTATGTATCAACTCTAACCCTAATATACCACTGTAAAATAGGGTTCAATAAATCTTGATAGATAAAAAATACAGTACCTTTTACCGGTTTTCTATTTTTATTTTTGCCCCTCGGAAAATATATGTCTATTCACTCCGTGCTCTGCATGAGCAGCTTTTACTATTTTATTGGCTAAAAAGCATAACAACAAAATTTTAGTGGTCCTTAATAATGATGTAGGAACACGATGTAAACACCTTTACGACGATAAGAAAATATCCTATTTTTTGCTGACGTGGTATTTAAGTATGGTTTTCCAGGCGTTGTCAGACAGGTTAATCAAGCAACACAAACACATGGAACTGAATTTCTTATGATGCAACTTGAAATCACTAACGAATAGTTATTTAGTTGTTTCACATCTTTCCTTTGTGTTATAGGCCACCCTGTAGTGAACAACTAGTAGTTCGATCCTAAAAGAAGGCGAGTTCGTCCATTTATTTAGGAGCCCATTAAACAAATGAAGAGAGCCTTAGATTATACGTATTTGAGTGACAAAAGACCAGCCTTGTTAAGTAATCCAAATGTGTCATTATTATAAATTAAAGATAAGAATCTATGCACGTATCCCATTCTTCACATAGATGACACTATTGTATTTCAACGGCTAAATTAAACATAAACTTAGGATTTCCTAAGTTTCTTATTGAGATATGCTGTATTTCAATTACTCAGAACTTCAAAAGCTGCCTAAATGAACTTACCTATGTGTACCATGGTAAACTAAACATTTTGCTTGTGCTTCTCAAGAGAATACACGGCCAATACATGGAAAATGAATAACTAAAATATATAAAATATAATAGCATGCAACAATATTAATTCCAAATAGAAATCTTAAAATTTTAAATTGAACAATGAACTACGCCAGTACTTACGTAGATACTCGTGCAAAAGATTAAGTCAGACTTTGAAAACTCACCTGCAAAAAGAAGAAATAAGAGTTAATGTTAACTAATTCATTAAAATCAATTCAGACAAACTTTCAATCACATTTTACATATGAAGGAACTGGAAGAGGAATAGAGGGAAAACAGAAACTGTTTTCTAGCTGAGATATTTGAAAACTACAGCAAATAAGAAGGAATATTTTGGAGAAGTCAACTAAAAATCTAATGTTCCGCACTTACATGGCTTTTTCTCTACTCCAATACAAACAAACCTTAAACCCTTCGGTTTAATCGAGATAAAGATTTGCAGCAATTATGTTAATACTAATTTTCTGTTAGTAAAGAGAAATATGGAAGTACAGTACATTTTAAGTGATAAATCTATAAAGCGCTAGTTACTAAGCGATGAGTTTTTCTCTACATGGCTAAGAGATAAATAAGTGAATAACGAATTCCCGTTTGAGAAAAATCGATATGGACATGTTAAAATGAGTAAGAAAGAAAATCGTTAAAATTGAGCAGGTCATGAGATGACGCAACATGTAAGTTATATGATGTGTATGTTTTATCATTGGTGGTTTTAGAAATGAGATTATGTAATGTGTGACGTGGACCAGTAAAAATTAAGTTTGATTGGTAGTGATGGCAACGAGAGAAGGAAAAATCAGTAATTTTTGTAAAACATCTAGGAAAGCAAGGGTCTTTTTATTTAAGAACATTATGGTGAACAGACGTAAATTCAGTGACGCGAAAAAGTAAGAGAGTTATTATCCCTTTTCTGTTAATGATAATCAAGATATACAGCTCGCCCCGGTAGCGTAGATGGCAGAATGTCTGCCTCGCGTTCTAGAGGTTCCGAGTTCGAATCTCGGTCAGGGTGAGTTACCTGGATAATGTTTTTTCCGGGGCTTTCCCTTGTCCTCAAGGACGAATGTCGGGTAACTCTAAGCTCTATGGATCCTGGGCTCATTTGAGCATCATTTCACCCATTTCATTCAACGTCCGATATGAATTGACGTTGAAGGACGTAAATTACAAAAAAAAGAAGGTATACAGTACTATTGTAAAGTATATATATATATATATATATATATATATATATATATATATTGTCACCCAATTATCGGTAAGCACAACCAACGACAGCTGAGTAAGGGACCAGAGGCCGCGCCACACCCACCCATTAATCTCAGTCACTAACTGAGGGGATGATTAGGGAAGTTTCATTTGTCGCTGGCCCTTCTTCGCCCTTCCTCTGCCGTCAGGAACCTTCGCGGTGATTCACTGAAAACGAGAGACGTCTAGAAAACAGTGATATTCCTATAAAAAGGGCTGCAATGAGTGAGTTGAGTCAGTGCTTTACGAGCTAGTGAACGGACGAGAAGACTGTGTACGTGCAAGTGGAACGGTAACGGACGAATTGGTGAATCGTAATTGTGTGCGTTACGTAATTCTGTGTAATTGGCAAGTATTCAGCTGTAAGTCAGTGGAAATGAACATTTTTGAGTGGTGCAATTGGACTTTTCATTTCACGAATCCACAAAGTCACAATAATATATATATAATACGAAAAATTGAAAAAATAATACAAATTAAATTGAACACCTTGATTCCTTTAAAGTAAGAAGAATTTATTGGTTTCGAAGTTTATTGAAAAAATTAATTCTTTCATTGGCGACCACGTCTGAAAATTAATATTTCTCATTGCTCAGACTGAAGTAGATCCGTAACTTTTTTATATACATCGATACATCTGAGTGCTAGATCTGAACCAGAGATTCAGATCGGGAAGACGTAGCAGCTCCTGGCTTCATCGTCACCATCCAGAAGAGCAGCAGACAACCCACAACCCCAGTCGCAACGCGGGAGGACATCAGATGAGAATAATCCCGTTCCACATGATCGAGAACACCAACCCCCATCATCACCAAAAACTCTCGCTACACATGATCGCCGCAATGGTTGTCTTCAAACAACGCATTTGTAGCAAATAATCTTGCTACACATTTCGTTATAAAAGTTTTGGATAGAATGCCTACAAATTTAAGAGAGTAATTATGCTTTGTATACTGTTCAAAAATCTTCGACTAACCTACTGTCTCCCGCAGTAAAATGTGTAATATTTGAATTAATTTATTTATATTAACAAGAAAAAACTGAATACAGAAGCACGTGTCTTCGTCCTAAATAACTGTGTGCGCCTGTTGGATCGACGTCACTGTACTTAACTAAATATGCTATTTCATTCATTTTTTTATTTATCCAGATTTATGAACCCTATTTTACACAGTGGTATATTAGGGTTAGAGTTCATACATAAAAGTGTACAATTTTAACAAAAATATTTTAAATATTAGAAAGAGGAAATTATGTTTTAATCTGATGCATATTAATTTAAACTATTTCAGACGTTTAAACACTGAGTTTATAAACATTAAGAAGTACTTATACTGTTGTGGCTTCATTAGCAAAGATGTGAGTGGAGCAGAACATTTAGTTCCTAGAGAATCTGGGTTGAATATTAATTCTTGTCTTTCTCCCCAGAAAATGGGACAACAGAAAAGGAGATGAACCACAGTTTGAAATTCTTCACCACACATGCACTCGGGGTTGGATGTTAAGTGAAAGCGTGATAAGTATTCACCGAGTTTACCATGTCCACTTAAAAATTGAGTCAAAACAAAATTTGGTACAAGAGTTACACATTTTCCTCTGTCATATACACTAGGGAAAAATAATGTTTTTGTTAAACTTCCATTTGGAGTTGTTAGCCATTGTTGGTTCCATTCTCCCTACAGTAGAAATAGGACATAAAGAGTATGTCACAGGAATATTGGATTCTGCAGCCTTCTTAGCCAAGCAATCAGCTCTCTCGTTACCTAAAATTCCACTGTGTCCTTTAAGCCATCCCATGCAAATATGTCCTGGATGGTTTTGAAACAAGGTTCAGATTTCATGTGCTAATGAATTTGAATTAATTTATTTATATTAACAAGAAAAAACTGAATATAGAAATACGTGTCCTCATCCTGAATGTTGATTGTGTACGCCTGTTGGATCGGCGTCTCTGTACTTAACTAAATATGCTATTTCGTTCATTCACTTCGTCCCAAAATCCTGGGCGAGTCAAATTGTAAATTATCCAAAATATTGCAGCAAGCGGGGGCAGAAAGACAATTAAGAAATAGTACCAAAAAGGGGGTCAGGAGAACTGGCCAGCGTGTTTGTCACGGAGCTCTATATGGTATCGATTAACGGGTACAGTTGGCTGGGATATGGAGGTACGTGGGCGGTGGTTGTTCCAGGTCCCTAGGCTTTTGTGGTCGGGGGAGGGGCAAGCAAAAGGAAGAGCGATCCTCCACACTCCCAGGAATTCAACACAAACACCACTAGCTGATAATGGGGCCCTTTCTGAATGGAGCCGACGGATGTAAACACAGAGGAGGTACGCATAAAATGAACGTCTCACTTATGTATGTTAACATTGCACCGTTATAAATTACAAGGAGAAATTATTAAAGGGCATCGTCCAGAGTGTGCAGCTACAGGAAATTTGGAGTGATCAAATGTAATCGAACTCTATTGTAGTATGCCGGAGGGCTTCAATGTGGTAAATGAGCTTGTTTGATTCAATAGCAGCAGGCTGTATTAGAAACCCATTTGTAATTTATTATATTTGTAAAGGTATCCATAAAAGAACTCCGGGACGATGAAGTTAATATAATGCGAGAAGCTACCATCCGAAAGATCCTGGCTTCGACCCCTCGTGGTCGGTCAATCTGTCCATGAGTTTTTCCCTGGTGGTAAAGCGAATACTGGAATACTGCCCCCTCTTTAATTTCCTCTCACCTTTTCATGTTACAGAACGACTCCATCGTAAATAGGCTCTCAATGGCTGCGCGTTGGAACTTCTCGGCTCTACAGAGTGTAGCTATTCGAACCTCTGCTGTCGAGTACAGCTTTTCTCCGGTTCCAGAGGGTCAGAGCGTCTGAACTAACCTCCGGCGGATTGGGCAGGTCGCCGCGCGCACATCTCTGCCGCTTGCGTCCTCGGCTCCTTCATCTCTGGTGAGTATATGCATAAAAGACCATTTGTAGGTTGACTTGGTAGCATGATATAATCTCTGCCTAATTCAGAATCGTTTGTAATTTACATCCGAAACTTAATTTCCAGCCACCACCACTTTGGAAGTTGAAATGGAATCTCTATATTTTGATTTTGATGTGCAATTGTTCTATCGCCTAATATAATAGGCTGGAAAAATTGCATAGATTTCATCAGAAATAAGTTTTTATATCTCCTTATTACAGAGAGTGCTTGCGTGTATGTGCGGGTGTGTTTGATTGTGTCTGTGAGAGAGAGAGGGTGGGAGGGAGGGAGGGGGAAGCATAACTTGAAAATTAAAATTTAAACTTGAGCCTTAATTTATCTACGATGCCAGAGCGAAAATTCCAAGAACTTCCTTCATCCCTAATTACACTTTATATGGAAAATATTTTGTTTCATGTCCTCCAATTCTTATTTTCCTTCCAAATATTATGTGTAGTGTTTAACGCCCGCTTTTACTACATACGGCACCACAGGTGGTGACACTGATGATACATGAGATGAAGATGGAGCACCGGTGGAATGAGATGGTAGGGGAAACCGGAGGTCCCGGAGAAAACCCGCCCCAGCGCCATGTTGTCCACCAAAAGTCGCACTTTGCGGTCGCCTGGGATCGAACCCGGGCCGCCTTGGTAAGAGCCAAGCGGTCTAACCACTGAGCCACGGCGCGGCCTAAATATTATGTATCAAAGCTACTTTTGTATCTAATAAAATTCATAATAATATTTTTGGAGGGATAAAATGTGTACTTCTGCTCCTTCATAAGATTCTATATGTATAAATAATTAATACATAAGATCCACACAAACTTTCTTTAAGCAAAGTCATGCATTTTCTGTTTCTCAGTTTTCAGAATCCACCACCCCAAAGGTGTATAATTTCCAGTAATGCTCATTGGTGCATTTTGGCTGCAGTGGTAGACATGATTTCTTTACTCAAGGACCCTGATCTCAAAATGTTAAAAATTCTCTCAACGTTTCTACTGAATTTTATGAATTATTTTGCACATGTTACGTCAGTTTAGGAAAGAGGGATTACACATTTTTGTGTTTAGGGTATATCTTGAGTCGTTGGTTGTTTATCCATTAAGGGCACTAGGAGGTTATTTTTACCCAGACAAGGCTAATTTTTGCCTATATTAAAATTTGAATATACAGAAAACTAAACATTATTAAATTCATGCAAAAGGGGCATAAATCACACCGTGTGTCCTGAAAAAAAAATATTGCACCCTATATTTCAGGTGCACTTTACTTGTAGGAATTTAAAGCTACATGCACCAAGTTTTATCCTAAATAACGTAAGATACAGTTTTATAAAATCGGCTAAATGAAAATCACATATAGTTTATATTATGTACATGAAAAATTAATTAGTTTTGAGTAAAAAAAAGTTGTATTTTCAAGGACTGAATATTTGTTTTCATTCAGTTTATAAATCACATTAATGTATATGTTAGCCGAATGTGTTCAGGTAGCATTGATAAATAACAACTACAAATTTTGTGTCAATATCTTTTATAGTTTTTGAGAAACATGCACTTAAAGTATGAAAAATCAAGGTTTTGGGAAATCACTATCAAAGATTAAGCACCATTCTCAGGAAGTGGGCGTATCATTACGCCGCCATCTTTAAATTGACGAATTAAAGGACTTCAATACCAGCTGACAATCTATGTTATATATCATTTGAAAGCTGAAGAATTATATAATTTTTTAACATTAAAAACAAAAAATGGATTTTTTGAAACCTATCGACCTCTCAGTGCCCTTAATATAACAAATATATTTTACAAAATAAATGTTCATGACAGTGTAGTTCCCATAAATTTTGAACAAGTTTCGGATTTCTATCTCTTACTGAATTATAAAATAACTTTTCTGAGATAAATAGCTCTAAATTAATTGGATTTGAAAGAATAATTTTTGTTCAGTTGTAAGTTTATCATTCTTAACAAATCTGGATTAATTTGATGGCGTAGCATTTTTATATAAATTAATTAACGTATGAATAACAGCCAATCCGTCCCTAAAGGGCAAAAGCCTCCTGCTAGTGCAGGGAGTCACTGCTATAAGATTTACTAAATGTGTAACCAATTTTAGTTCACTATATTGGGCATACTATGTAACAGTTGTTTTGAAATTATCCTCGATTCATTTAAAGAATATTTGAAAGTGTTATGAAGTTTAAACTAGGTTTAGGAAGTGAAATTGTAAAAATAAATAAGATGTGTACATAGGTTGCTTATAAAGAAACGTGTGGTTGCTATGGGGAAGAAGCTTAATAATTTTCCTAAAGCAGGATGCGACAGAATGAGTTGGATCGTCGTAGAAGATGGACGTAAGAGAATTAGTTTGATCGATGCAGCAGAAGGACGCTTAGGGATTGATATTAGTAATTTTGAGTGAGTGAATACACTGGAGAGATTTAAATTTCATTTGTGTTATATCATCTTGAGATAACTCATCAAGAATTAAAATTAATCTATTAAAAAAGCTAACAAGAAATTTATTTTGGTAAATAATTTTGAGGAATAAAGGGATATAGGTCCAGAACAATGCCTTGAGATAAGAATCATCATGTTGTCGCTGGAAACTGATCGTTTAAATCAACTTAAAATACAACTAAGGAACCTAAATCATAAAGTTACAAAGTCAATTCCTTACTAACTTCCGAAGCTCAATAAATTTGCACATAAAACTTCAACTTTGCAACTTGGAGCTTCATAAAACACCATATATCAAAATTGTATTACAACTCTTTCGAAGTTTTACTTGCATGATATAAATGGTCTACCGTAAACAGCATTTTAAATGTTAAGAAATCTTTAAAGCATATTTTTTTCCATCCTTCCTCACCAATGCTAGTGCTTATTGTCGCTCGGGTTCCCTCACAGCGACGGAGCCGAAGCATTTGACCTGAGTTACCAGGGTTGAGGGGTCGTACCAACGCCTGGGATGATGAATCATTGAGTACTTGTTGGAATGATGGTGGGGGAAACCGGAGGACGCGGAGGAAAACCACCCCAGCGCCATGTTGTCGACCAAAAACCTCACTTTGCGGTCACCTGGGATCGAACCCGGAACGCCTAGATGAGAGCTAAGTGGTCTCATCCAGGGGAAGACATGTAGTTGCGGTGTGAAGTCAGCTTCGTCAGCCCTAACCGCCAAATATGCCCCCCGAACGAAAGGCACTTTAGCGTGTGACGTCACCGCGCTGACTCCTGCTGCCCAAGAGGAAGGAAACAGTTTGATGTGTTGGGGTTCCGACAGCGTAGGAAAGACAGGAAACGTATCGCATATTAACAATATTGTGACTTTGTGGGTTCGTGAAATTAAAAGTCCAATTGCACAAACTCAAAATGCTCTTTATTTCCACCGAATTACAGTTGAAACACTTGCCAATTACACAGAATTACGCAGCGCACCCAATTACAATTCACCAGTTCGTCTGTCACAGGTCCACTCTGCACTCGCAATTACGCACAACTCCTCCGATGCATGTACACAGTCTTCCGGTGCATTCGCTCACTAGGTGCTCCTCACGGCTGCTCGCCAAGAACTGAACTCACTCGCCAACTGCAGCCCCTTTTTATAGGAATATCGCTGTTTCTGTAAGTCTCGCTATTCGGTGAATCATCCTGCAGGTTTCAGGCGTCAAGGAGGGGGAAAGAGATGGCTAACGATGCTTTTCACAACCATCCCCCGCCTTACCGCTACAAAACAAATGGGTAGGCGTGGTCGAATGCTTCCCGTCTGCTGCTGATACCCTGCTGCTGCTAGCTGACCGTGCCTTCCGATAATTAGGTGACTATATGTACAACTTACATCTTGGGTGTTGTAATATTAATGCTGACTGCTTTAATTACACAATTGGTCACAGTTTATAAAAATTACATTTTGGCTTTGTGCTATTAGAAAAATATAAAGCTTCAACTCGTAGTTTATCTGAAGGACAGGCATGCTATAAAGAAAATAAAATAAAATATAAAGTAATTTTCTCTGCAAATTAGAGGACACTCAGAACAAAATTACGTGGACATTTTCCGACACTTTCTGTTTCGTTTTTCTTTAACTAGTTTATCAATGTCAGGATGTAATGTCTGGGAAATTTGTAATCGAAGGCTGCATGTTAGATTGTGTTAGGACAAGATACTTCGGGGTTTGCACTTAGCTAAGTTCATAACAGAAAAAAATTGTTCGCACACATATGTCAAGCCAAACATACACAATGCCAGTGCGGCAAGTGAATACAACCTCGAAATCTGTTTTGGGAGACACTCTTGTAAAATTCAGCCACGTCCTTCTTGTGTGTATAGTTGTCCTTCAATAAATCGCCAGATTGTACTTTAACAGCTGCATTAGGTACGTGGCAGCTACATTGTTGTAATCGAGTGCTGTACACCTGACTGAACCCTCAGATTCTGTACTCACAGCGCCGTTTATATATGCAACTTGATGCTACACGGCTCTTGGCTGACGTCACACGCACTGAAGGCCTCGCTCCCGGCTGAAATACGTCACAACTCTCGAGGCTGCCTTCCTCTGTTCTAACCACTCACATGACGCGACCCTTTAAAATATTACTACCGAGTAAAGCGCACCAAAATTTTTAACAATAAAAACTGATCTGTTTTATTTAATAATGCATGTTTAAAATTAAATACGTCACTTACAAGCTTATTAGAATATGTGCAACAAATCTAGCAAACACAGAAATATCAGAAAGACTTCAATCCTAATCATTTGTACGTTCAGAGTTATTTAAACCGTCACGTAATTCTCATTTTTTATTTCGATAAAATCATGTTCATAAAAACGTTCGCAGAGAATTGCACCTAATAATTGTTACATAAATTGTTATTTTTCTTAACATTTTTGCCCAGTATCCACCTATCGAATTCTTTCACTGAGTCGGTAAGCACAAAGAGAAGGCAGAGAATTACTGTGCTTCAATCACTTTCTCTATTAATCTTAAACAAAATATTCAGTATGTTTCATATTAATCGATATAAACAGCTGTATTTTTATTACATCTTTCCTTGTGGATACAAAATACGGTGGGCTTAAAGGGATAGCCAAATCTTGTAAGAACTGTTCATATGTATACGTTTTGAAACTTCTTTGAATGAGAAGGAAAGGTAGGAAAATATGAACAATGACAGCATTTTAGAAAAGTATGGCATTTGAAAATTTAAACTAATACCAGGTGCGTTCCAGTTGTAACACCTATTTTTTTTAGGACTGGGATCCGATAGGAACTTCTGTTTTTTTTTAAATACACGTGAACTCCTTGTGAATGCGTGACAGAGATGGCAGCACTGTACAGTGCATAGAACTCTAGTGGCAATGAGGAGAGTTAACTGTTTTTGATACTTAAAATATTGACGTTTTCTTTGCAAGAACATCGTCTAATTTTCTCCATTATCGTAGTGTGACACCTATTGAAATTCATCGTCAGTTGAGTGAGGCACGTGATGATGGTACCATGGATGTACGTAATGTGGATTTCTGGGTGCGACAGTTCAATGAAGGCAGAACATCGTGTGACAACAAACCAAGACAGTCACGGCCTAGCACCAGCCGATCTCATGACATGCTCCAGCAAGTGGAGAACGTTGTTCTGGAGGATTGCCGATTGAGCAGACATCGCCTCCAAATTTGATATTTCCGTGGGAGCTGTGCACACAATCCTGTATGAAGATCTGAAAATGCGAAAAGTGCTCTGCATTCATTGAATTATTGCACCCAGGAACGTACATTAGACACATCCATGGTACCATCACCACATGCCTCACTCAACTGGCGATGAATTTCAATAGATGTCAAACCATGAAAATGGAGAAAATTACACGCTGCTTTTGCAATGAAAGCGTTGCCATTTTAAGTATCAAAAACAGTACTAACTCTTGCCACTAGCGTTCTATGCAGTGTACGGTACTGCATTTCTGTCACGCATTCAGAGTCAACGGGTATTAAAAAACAACAAAAACAGAAACAAAAAAAAAAAACAGAAATTCCTATATGTCCTAGTCCTGACAAAATGGGAGATGTTTTAACTTGAACGCCCTCGTAAAATACAATGGCATACATTGAAACATACCAAACAGCAATGTAAACTTCATTTACAAAACATAGTGGGTTGGCCACCAATATATGGTGTATAGCCATTTTGAAATTTAAAACAGTGAGCCCTGTTAATCTTTGTGGTAGAAAACTATATGATTTAATCGAAACTACTGTAAAGCTATTGTGAATTTTAGTATGTATAAATTTGTTTATATATAAAATCAAGCAATTACGTGTCATGTAATTATGAATGAACAAACTGTAAAACTATAAAATTTTCCTTAACATATAAAGGACAAAAATTCAGCACATATATCGACGTCAATGTTAAAATACCTAAATAAATAAAAAAAGTGGTTTACAATTTTCTTTTGAATGAACTCCACAAATTAATCTAATGGCCTTTTTTTGTAAAGTAAAGATTTACTTACTAAAGAGTGAATCCTCCCCTCCAAAGTATGCCATCATTGCGAATAAATGACCACAATGTGTGTGTGTGTGTGTGTAGTGTTTAACGCTCGCTTTTACTACATACGGCACCGCAGGCGGTGACACTGATGATATGAAATGATGGAGCAACGGTGGAATGAGATGACGGGGGAAACCGGAGGTCCCGGAGAAAACCCGCCCCAGCGCCGTGTTGTCCATCACAAATCTCACTTTGCGGTCGCCTGGGACCGAACCCGGGCCGCCTTGGTGAGAGCCAAGCGGTCTAACCACTAAACCACGGCGCGGCCAATAAATGAGCACAATACACCTTAAGAGGTCCCGAGTTCGAAACTCGGTTAGGGTTAGTTACCTGGATAAGGTATTTTTTCGAGGTCTCCCTTATCATAATAGACGAATGTCAGGTAACTCTAAGCTCCATGGATCCCGGAATCATTTGAGCATCATTTCACCCATTTCATTCATCGTGCGATATAACTTAACGTCGGAGGACGTATTTAAAAACAGAGTACACCTTGATCAGAACTTAAAATTCTCGGCATAATTCAACATGAATACCTAAACATTTCTTTTTATTTACGTCCTCCAACGTTAAGTCATATCGAACGTAGAATGCAATGGGTAATATGATGCTCAAATGAATCCGGGATCCATGGAGCTTAGAGTTACCTGACATTCGTCTATCAGGATTTGCCTTATCAGGATAAGGGAAAACCCTGGAAAAAAACCTTATCCAGGTAGCTCACCCTGACCGAGATTCGTACTCGGGACCTCTTGAACCTGAGGAAGATACGCTACCATCTACGCTACCGAGGTGGGCTCCTATATCTTGGAAATGTTTGATGCACCCTTTGGTTTTAAAAGACATAAGGATACTAAAATTAATAGACATTTTAATTAAGCCTGAGAATTACAAAAAAAAAAAATATATATATATCATATACTAATAAAACTTAAGACATTTATGTTGCAAACAAAAGTATGTCAACTTGACGTTACCTGGACACTTTTGACAACATTACGCTCCGAGGGACTTGTCTGAATGCCGGATAGCGTTGTATGAACTCCCCTATACAGCGGTTCAAATTATATTTATATGTCGCACTAACTTAATGCCGGTACGAAAGTAGAATGCAACCATGAAGACAATATATTCTGTGTTCATATCCAGGGGAAGCTGGTTGCATTAGTTACCAGCGCAACCACAATCAAGGCGCTGTAATTTGATTACTGTTCCGCAAAAACTACCACTTCTCCGTAGAGGGCACTATGATTTCAAGACTCACCAGTCAACTATGATGTCATTCTTGCCCAATCGGCGGGTGGGAAATAACGAATAAAAATGAACATCGTGTATTACAATTTTAATTTCTTCATTGCCTTTAATGCCATTTTTAGGTACGCTAGCCTAATGTCTTGTTTAAACTAGATAACTTAAGGATAAGTCTTTGTTTATCTTTGTGTGTGTGCGTGTGCGCGTGTGCGTGTGCGTGTGTGTGTGCGTGCGTGTGTGTGTGTGTGTGTGTGTGTGTGTGTGTGTGTGTGTGTGTGTGTGTGTGTGTGTGTGTGTGTGCAGAACCTCGCACGCTGGAGGATCTCTGGTTTATCATTTCAAAGAATTTGTAACACAGCTTTCGGCAAAGCGCTCGAGACATTTATTTATACACAGCGCTTCTCCGCACTTAGCAAGGTTTTGATAAAACACTTTCTTGCGTGCCTCAATGCTAACACCATTCCGTTTGTAACAAAGGTAATGCGTTGGGTGCAGTCCAGAAATACACCAATAGCGTCGACAACGATCTTCCTTGATGTGTTTCACAAAAGCATTGCACAGCGATTGACTGATCGATCCCAGTCACGTGAACTAGCCGATTCTCTCTTAGTCTTTGCAGGAGGAAGTGCCATCTTTTCACTTTGACCTCGATAACCAGCCACAATTTAAGAATATGCTGGAGATAATCATTTCTTTCCCACTAGCCGTGTGTAGGCTAAGATTTGAATGAATATAGCCAGACTGAAAAATGCAATGTCATAGCCGGGATTTGAACCACGGATCTCCCGCTCTCCTGAGGTTGGTCTAAACCACTGAGCTACTATGGCCAACATGTCGACATGACATTAAATTCTCCAACTGAATATGCCTTGTTTATTTTGGTGGTAATATTCAAAATCATTGCACTGAGTTTCTCCCCCCTCCCTTATTTCATTGTAAATGCTTCTGTCACACAGCATGGAAGTTATTTCCTTTAAACCCAATACAGCTTTCTTCATTAATAGTAAATCACGCTCCGAATATTTGAAATTATATTTGCGTTCTAGGCTCTCACCCTATAGAACAATTTTAGATCACTACGTACCCACTCTGCAGCAAATTATTGGGTGAATATCATTATTGGTGGTGTTCTTTTTTTCTGGCAGTGGAAAAATCTTTTAAAGACGTCTAAGACGAGTTGGATTTCCACCAAGTGAAAAAAATGCCTGTAGCTAGACAGCTTCCTCTCGGAAACACCCAAACGGTACTACCTCAAAGTTGGGGTGAATTTCGGTCAGCAAATGTTTCAGATGTCGTGCTCTCGGCGGATGGTGAACTTCTAGTCAACCTCATCTTATATTAGCACAAAAGTGTTAGCCGAGCGTGATTCACCTTCATCAGCCTTGTGCAGCATTACTCCGAAGGTGTGAATGAATGGGTCCTACCCTCCTTACGTCAGTGCATACGCATACAGATATATTAGGTGCCGTTTTGGTGGTCACAAGGGTGGGGAAATTGGGGGAGGGTCTTTACACCTGGTGAGTACTGTTCGTCAGGTCTGCTCTAGATTAAGGAACCAATATGCTATTCAGGTAAAACATTTGAATTACTACTTCAAAGCTTACAGTTAATCTTATTTATAATACGTTCTACATGAACAGTTTTTCTCTGTCGGATCTTTAAAAAATATTTTGCCATTCAACATAAACTAGTATCTTTCTTACTCACAATAAAACCATTAATTCGTCTAAAATTACAGAGCTGTATGAAAAAATGGCGAAAGCATGAACTCTTGAAAGAAATGCCAACACGCGCCATGAGCATCTAGTTCAAATCCCTCTGCAGAAAAAACGATTTCTTTTTTGTTGTATACGAAATTTGCAAGACACCTTCAGCTTCCTGCTGGCAAGAACATATTTTAATATTCATAAATTTTGACAAAGTAGATGTTGAGTATTAATGTATACGAATATTGTCTTTTAATTACTGATACACAAAAACGCTTTTCTAAGTTCTTCAATAATACCCCTCAATTTTTGTTTTATGTTGAATAAAACTACAAGAATTAAAATTAATGGTAAATCTATTTGTTTTTGTATGTACACACTTGTTGATTCAAATGAAATGTGTAGTGTTTAACGCCCGCTTTTACTACATACAGCACCGCAGGCGGTGACACTGATGATACATGAGATGAAGATGGAGCACCGGTGGAATGAGATGGCTGGGGAAACCGGAGGTCCCGGAGAAAACCCGCCTCAGTGCCATGTTGTCCACCACCCTTCTCACTTTGCGGTCGCCTGGGATCGAACCCGGGCCACCTTGGTGAGAGCCAAGCGGTCTAACCACTGAGCCACGGCGCGGCCAATGATTGTTGATTCAGCTCCAGCTTTTAAAGTAACAATTGTGATGTTTACAAAACTAACTTATTCCGCGAGGTTAACGCTTTTGCCATAATATTGTGACTCTGTGGATTCGTAGAATTAAAAGTCCGAGTTGCAGAAATTCTAAATGTTCTTTATTTCCATAGAGATACACTCTGTTCTATTCTTATTACGTCACATACACAATCACAATCTACAAAAGTCGTTGACCACAACAAACAGCGTTCTGATTATATCAGCTCTCGTTACAACACTTTACAACACTTTACGCTTGTGTGTGTATGAGAATGAGTAAGAGAGAGAGAGAGAGAGAGAGAGAGAGAGAGAGAGAGAGAGAGAGAGAGAGAGAGAGAGAGAGAGAGAGAGAGAGAGAGAACGAACAGCGTAGCACAAAAATGAGAAGATGGTTGAATAGCCAACTTCGTAATTAAGTTCAGCAAATTTCATAGTTGAGATACATACGTTTTCAACAAAGTTTCTTCATTCCAAAATAGGCTTTACACGGAAACATTTTGAAAAAAAAATTCATTTTGAAAAAAAAAAATTCATTTTCTCAATAAACGATTTTGATTAACTTTAAGTTATCTTTAATATTTTGTCACCCGAACATCGGAATTCCCGAGAGAGCCAGCAGCTGGCAGGTAGGGACCAGACGCCTACCCATTTATTTGTGTAGCGCTAACTGAAGGGATGGTTGGAAAAGCATCACTAGCCGCCTCTTTCCCCTCCCCTGACGTCTGGAACAGTCGGGATGTTTCATCTAACTCGGAAACTTCTAGATAGGTCAGTTGGTCTTATATAAGCGACGCGCCGGGCTGGAGAGAGTTCAGTTCTTGGCGAGCAGCCGTGAGGAGCGCCGAGTTAGCGAACGGACTGGAAGACGGTGTACGTGTATCAGAGGAGTTGTACGTAATTGTGAGCGTGGAATGGACCTGTGACAGACGAACTGTTGGATTGTAATTGTGTGCGTTACGTAATTCTATGTAATCGGCAAGTGTTCCAACTGTAATTCGGTGGACATAAAGAGCATTTTGAGTTTGTGCAGTTGGACTTTTAATTTCACGAACCCACAAAGTCACAATATGTTTAAATTATGTTCTGGAAATATATTTTCTGCTCTTCATTCGGATGAATTTTACATAATTGGTAAACTATAAGAGATAGGCACTCTTACGTAGAAAATGTAGACCTCGTTAAGGCATACAATGTATCTAAAAATGTTTGTTGAAATTTCTATTTTGATATATTCTGTGTTATTGAAAGTTTTATATACTTATGCTTTTCTGAAACTGAAAGCCTGTAGGTCTTTTATGCTGGGACAGTGCAAAGAGCCTTAAATGTCACAAACACTTTCTGCTTATCGCTTAAGACTCCAGGATTCCCGTATTCTCACTGTATATTTTAGAAAATATTGTTGCGTATAAGATCTGAAGAGGATTTGGGTACTATTTTAATTATTGGAGGTTCACATTTCATTTCGTGGTAAGCTCCAGGCTTTAGCAGGAAGTAACAAGTTGAGACAGGTTGGGTGACGCAGTGATCAGAATAAGCAGTGGTATTGACCTGCCAGCTCATATGTGTTCTGTTAAATCGACAGAAAAATTAAGAAGAGTCATTCTTGGGTTGCACAAAATTGCACCATAGGATGTAAACCCTCTGTGAAGAACCGCTGAGTCGTATGACAGCAGACATTTTGAAAGTCAGTTCTATTTAAACGATCGCAGTCAGTAACCGGGTACCCCGTATGGCATGCGGGCACCCGAGGTAACAAAGGAGTAAATCCATACAGCAGCATAAGCTGAATTTCAAAATCTCCAAATGAGCTGTTTGGCTACAAAATTTACCCCACTTTAGCAAAATAAAACACCGGGGTGTAAACAAAAACGCGGTTTGGCGTCCTGTACAAAATTAAAGAGGCGCAAAAAGCTACCTCAATAAACTTCCTCAACAAAAAATCCCACATTATCCTGTAACCATCTAAATTATCAACCTGCGGTCAGACCCAAAACCTGGGTGGGTACGCAGCAAAAACCTTCTGGCTGTTAACAGCCTGTCAGTATACGACTTGGACTTGGAGGAAGAGTTAGTCGGATCAGGGTTAGTCGGATCATAGTCAGATCGTGGTTTGTTTATCAGTCAGTTAGTTGGTTAGATCATTGGATGCTGGTACTTGTGAATATTTCTACAAAACTCAACTCATCAAAGTGAACCAGCCACCTCTTGTTCAGAACTCTACGCCACTCTACATGAAAGTTAATATTTGTTTATCATGCATTAATTTCTTCAATGTCTGTCTTGATTGCACCCTTTATCTCTTCAAGATAAAGGAGAGCTTTGTTTGATGTGACTTCCCCACTCTTTAAAAATATATTTCTCAATGTTATGGAATCCATCATTTTAATTTAACCCTACTCATGTCCCTAAACTTTGACCTGTTTAGCTCTACCATCTGCTCCCTTATCCTTTCAGTAGCTGCACCCCCAGTTTTCGATTAGGTTTGTAAGTCCTTCAGCTCCCTTACAAACCTGGTTTGCAACATAACAATAATTAAAATATTTCCCAAATGTTATTCAGGCCTTATACGGAACAATATGTAATTAAACAATTTATTAAAACATTTATCCCGTTTAACATGAGTTACATAGAAAACAATAGTTTGTATAAGATATAGTAGGGAATGTCATATTGTGGCAAGGGAAATCGCAAGGTTGTCTAGTGAAAGGAGTAGAAACTACCTTCCATTTCGTTTGAACCTAAACTGTTGCAGGTAGTCAAAGTTTGTAGGACCCAACTTCAACAGAACTTGCTATCTCAAGTGCTTAAAAAGTACGAACTTAGGGCCTGAAGGCCAGCACTTAAACGAGATTCTCCAGCTGCCACCAACAAGTTCATCAGCATGTGCAAAATTGAAATCATTTACTGTTCATTTCGAACCTCTTCTCTGCTTTAGTGGAGCACCGTACGCTTCCGATAATTTCCATTCACTTTCAATTATGCTTGGCTTTATAGCGTTGCAACTCATTCCGTTCTTTCTTAGTGGATTAATTTTTAAAGCATATAGCCGTTAATGTGTAATTCTAGGAATGCTTTGAATTTTTTTATAATAACTTACCATCGTGTTAGCTATAATAATAGTCAAGCAATTTTTAGAGTGCTTTCAGTTTCAACCAATCGCAGTTACCAGCTATAAAATAGTTAAAATATAGCTATAGAAATTATAATCGATAACAAAACAATAGAACAGGTTCAACATTTCAATTATTTACTATTTGATGTTTCGTTTGATTATGACAACGATTTAAAGCTAACGTTTATTAATTTCAAACCATATGTGGGGCAATTAGAAGTACTCTAAAGAATGAGACAGAAAAAGAAAATTCTAAAATATTATAAGGCATTGTCAGTCCACATCTTGGCTTATGGATCAAAAAATCGGGTCATGTTAGGAAAGAATAATAATAGGAACAGTAAAACTGAATTTTCTTAGATAATGTGACTTTTTGGATTCGTGCAATTAAAAGTCCAATTGCACTAACTCAAAAATGTTCTTTATTTCCACCGAGTTACAGTTGGAACACTTGCCGATTACACAGAATTACTTAGCGCACACAATTACAATTCACCAGTTCGTCTGTCACAGGTCCACCTTGCACTCGCAATTACGTACAACTCCTCCGATGCACGTACACAGTCTTCCAGTCCGTTCGCTAACTCGACGCTCCTCACGGCTGCTCGCCAAGAACTGAACTCTCCTTCAGCACAACGCGTCGCTTATATAGAACCAACTCGCCAATCTAGAAGGTTCCGGGTTAGATGAAATATCCTGGATGTTCCAGAACTCAGGGGGAGGGGAAAGAGACGGCACAGTTGCCTGCGATCCCTTCAGTTAGCGTTACAAGATAAATGGGTGGGCGTGGCCTAAATGCCTCCTGTCCCCTACCCAGCTCCAGTTGGTAGGGTAGATTGGAGGGTTTGAGCACACAGTTTATGGGCAAGATGGCCGCCGTGCGCAATATATGTATTTAAAGTTTTTATTGTCGTATTCAGATTATTTTTTTCTGCCTCGGGATACTGGAGTGTCTATTGATGCTTCTCGTGGCGTATTTAGTGGCTTTGAGACGCATTTAGTGGCCCTTGAGGCGTATTTGCCAGCTTTTTGGTGTATTTAGAGCCATTGGGGGCCTATATAGTGACTTTATGGTGTATTTACAGGATTTGAGGACGTATTTGGCAACTTTTAGGTGTATTTAGAGGCTTTCGAGACGTATTTAGCGTCTTTTGGACGTATTTACTAGCTTTTCGGTCCAATTTAGAGGCTTTGGAAACGTAGTTAAGGGCTTTTGGGACGTATTTATTGGCTTTTACTGTATTCAGAGGCTTTCAGTGCATCTTTAGAAGCTTTATATTGTATTTAGGGGCTTCTTGGGGTGTATTTATAGGTCTCTGAGACGTACTTAACGGCTTGAGGGGATATTTATGGCTTTAAGATGCATTTAGGTACTTCTTGGAATGTATTTAGAGGCTCTTAGGACATATTTAGTTGCTTGAGATGTATTTAGAAGCTTCTTGGGGTGTATCTAGTGGATTTGGAGAAGTATTTAAGGGCGTGTTGCTGTATTTAGGGCTTTCTGTGTATTTAGAGACAATGCGTTGCTGGATATTCCCTCGCAGACCATATGCGGTGCTACCTTAGAACTGCAAACAAAATTGACACGACCATATACTCAACAAGATAGGCAATGCAATGTAAACTCACAGGAACTAGAAATGTTGGAAGACCTCGAAGGATGACTTCCAAGCCGAAACAGATTAAATTAACCTATCATGATGATCATAATAATAATAACCACAGAATTTGACCTTCGGTGTTCTTGGGTATATGAATTATCTTGATGGACAATCCAACTATAAATTATATTTTAAAGTAGCCTAGAATATGCTTTTTGTAGTTCATCTAAAAGTTGCTTATGTATTCAGGGATTAATATAATTGTATAATTACGTGAACAACTTATTCCCCAACACAATGGGTGTTGGTGGTGGTGGTGGTGGTGGTGGTGGTGGTGATTATTTCACCATTTTGTGGCAATGTTTGCGAGGTAATAGATGGCGGCATGAAATTTTAATGTCGCAGTAAATTTTAAAGTCAAAATAACTGCTTAGCAAAAAATGGCAAAGAACCAATTCAGATAAAATGTTTACCATTAAGCATAAAAGCAAACAAGGAACACCTAGTTCGAGGTCATACGCACTCAACTGGGAATGGAACTCCCCGAGTCAGCTTGAATTCCCACTAGACCAAGAGCACTCCTCCACCAAACTGTGACACCCTGTATAGCTGACTATAGAAATATAATCGGGGAAGAACATTACCAAAAAATAGATCTGGTTCAAAATACTGAAAATGGTGCTCGAACAACTATTTACTAATTAAAGTTGAAGCAAGCGGTTCAAACAAAGAACAAAGATTCCGGTTCGGATTTTAAATTTGTATAAACCTATAACTAGTTGGATGATGAAAGTGAACAGAAACTGGTTCGTGTTTTAATTTTATGTGTTGTTGAATGAAGGCTTCTTCCAAGTTTTCCTTTGTTGTTCAATCCAGTAAAATGTTATCGGTCCTTTGGCCGTGGTCGATTGGCTGCAATAGCACTTGACGTTTCGCCTACCTCGAGCAGGGTTACAAAACAGGGTTTCAGGCAGGTGCTCTACCGACTGAGCTACGGGGCCACCCAGATTAGCTCTTGTTTTGAAGATAAAGTGACATTTCAATTTTTAGAGTAAAGATTTTAAATTTTGGGGAATTTTTTGGGGGAGTTGGTACATCTGTCAAATAACAAAACACAATCAGAGAGAAATTTTGGAAATTAAGTGATGCAAGAGTTAAGGAAGGCATTTTTGTCGGACCAAAAATCAGATAACTTGTAAAGGATCCTGCATTTGACCAAATTTTGGAGGGAAAAGAAAAGGAAGCTTAGGAAGCCCTCAAGGGTGTTGTTCATGGATTTTTAGGCAACAAACGAGGTGACAACTACAAGAATTTGGTGACAGTGCTCCTGCAAAAATACCGTAACCTTGGATGCAACATGTCCCTTAAGATCCATTTTGTCCACTCCCACCTAGACTTTTTCTCTCCTAGTTGTGAAGCTGTTATTGATGAACATGGGGAGAGATACCATCAGAACATTTCTGTTATGGAACAAAGATATCAGGGCCGTTGGGATGAAGTAATGCTTGCGGATTACTGTTGGTCTTTGTATAGGGATTCTGCGGAACTCCATCACAAGAGGCAAGCTAAACGACGACGAAGTCAATAGACCACCACATGATTCTCTTCAGACACGACTATCTGCGAAGTATTTTTCCAGCAATTCAGAACTCTTAGCACGTAATTACCAGTTTAAAAATCAAATGCAACTTCATTGTTGTTAGGATGTATGTAATTAAAATGTATCCTTTTCTCTCAATCCGTTAATATGTAATAGTTCCACCTTGTGTATATCATAGAAACTAGAGCTAATAAAATTTGTCATTGTCATGTTTGTTTTTCTCAACCCAAAATTAGTAGGAATTACCTCATGAAGTGCTCGAAACATTAACATTTTTTTTTTTTTACCCAGTGTAGCTGGCGAAACATCTATTTTTTATTTGCAGGGCATTTACCTTTAACGAAAATTAAAGTAACCAAACGCGACGCATCTGAAAAAGCCAGGGAACAATAATCGGATAGCTGCGCACATAGACGTTGATAGTCATAAATTTCACATGTAATCTAGAAGGCCGTGAAATAAGTCGATTAACGTTACGCCAACGCGCGCCAATTAACAGATGAACTCTGTTTGCATCAGTGATGCGTTTCTGAATCCTGTAATGATGCCGTTAAAGGGGAACGTAAATGATGTCACTAACTTCAAAATGTTCTATTGCTTACACACTATTGTGGATATTGATGTTCAAGTGTTCGATTTCAAATTAGACCTGCTGTGCCTCTGTTACTTTATCATTAATAAACATAACATTAAAAAAACATGATGTGGTAATCAGGAATCCTTTGAAACTTGTATAAATCCAAATTAAATGGCTAGAACTAGTAGTTAAAATGCTCATATTTGATAGTCGATGTTTAAATTTCTTATGCCAAATTTGAATTCGTTGACTATCAATAAGACTCGATATTTGGGACTCTGTGCCGTGCGGCCAGCTGGACTATAATAGCATGTAGCCAATGACCAGGGAGTTACCCAGCTGTCCCAAAAGGGTGCCCAGCGCCTCCGTGGGGCTTTCCATAGGGCAAGACCTAGGACCGTATTCATAGTTATCAATTTGGTCTAGACTATCTTCCGACTAACTGGGTCTGGACCAAAGGCGGTCTTAACTTTTTGGTATTCATAGATGATAAAAAGCCTCGGACCAACTAAAGCCGTGGACCAGCACGGAGCAAATGTTACACGACGTAGAAAAGTTCTGCGCATGCGCAAGTCCCATATAGAGTTAAAAAAAACCACAGTGCGCCTACAAGTTTATAAATCTCTGTGGTAGTTTCACAACTGTTTCTTAATCATTCTTACGGTAGTTGCTGCTGTTTGAGGTTAGTTAACAAAATTTGGTGCGCTAGGTGTGCTGTAAATATGGATAATACTGTCACAACTACAGGTATAAAAGTTTCGGCACAAATAAGAAAACAGTCGGCGGATAAAATTTCAGATAACGAGCTTGCATAAGCAGATAAACATAGCGCTTAAGATAAAAGACTTACCGAAACAAACCTACTGAGATAAATGGAAATTTCTGGTAAAATCTTGATTACATTGTTTCTTTATTCTTCCGGAAATATCTCGAATATAGAATTAGGTATTTAAGCAAGTGACGGCTCGCAAAGCGAGTCAGTGGTGAAACAGTGTTGTGAAATGAGAGACAGTCAGCTGTGTTGTTGTAACGAGAGCTAATGATGTAATCCGCTGTTACTGTTTGTTATTGTGATCGACCTTGGTAGACTTATGGTGTATGTACCGTAATGCTGCTGTAATCTGTAAGAGTATTTCTACGAAAATAAAGGAGATTTTTAATTTGTGCAACTCTGCCTTTTAATTCTACGAACTCACGAAGTCACAAAACGAAGAAGCGTGGTACTGAGTTCGAGTATATTTGTGCTACGGCAGTGGGCGAATTATCTACATAAGGATGTTGTGAAACTAGCTTATAATGGACTCATTACTGCTCATCTTGAATATGGTATAGCAATTTAGGGGATACTAGTTTCAAAAACATGAACAGGATATTTATTTTGCAAAAAGGAGCTTAAAATTCATACATCACTTGAACAAGATACAATCATGTAAAGAAACTTTCATTAACCAGCATATCCTTACCATTTACACGTTATATATTTATAAATTAATCCTGTTCACTAAAAAAAAATAATTAATATAATTAAACAAGAATAGGTGCATTTACGGGACTAGGGGATCAAATAACTGTTTTAGTTACTGTGTTAACAAACCAATGACAGCCGAAGACCCATATAACCGTGGAAGAGTATTTTATAATAAATTGCCAAAATATATAAAATCTTATAATGATCGAGCCTTTCACAAATTATTCAGACACTATTTAGTCAATAGAGAATTGAGGAAATGTAAATATGTAGCCTAAATTACCAGTATTATATCACAGGATGATTGGAATTTATGTACTTGATACACGTGTATTCTATTAAGTTAATTACGTTAGGTGTCAAAATGTTGCATACAAATTTGTTACTAATTTTACATTGTACTATCTAGCTTTTACTAGTAATATGTATACTTAAGCTTACTTTGTAATAATTGATATGAAATTTGTGAAACTGCAATCTAGCTTCATCGACAATGTTCGAAATTTTGTACAAAGTCTATCGATAATAAATATTATTATTATAAAATAAAATGCTGATCTCATAATAAGAAATAATTTTATTTTCTGATCATGACCGTACAAAAATCCAATTCTCTACAATACCTAGAACGCATGTGATGCCCGTTTTATCTTTCATATGGTTTATGATTACACAACATCCATTCATTCAACATAGGTAAGCATGAAAAACAATAACATTGCTTCCTGGCCACATTTATCTAATCCTTGTTTCACGTAAGCTTGCCCCGTATCTCTTAACTGTCACGTGACCTTATCACCTCTCATTGGATGCTATTGTAGTATAGACTGTTGTGAGGCAAAAATTAGTTCGTTATTTAACATGGTGATATATCTTTATATGTTGGAAGAGAATTATCAAAGTTATATTCTCTTAACTGTTTGAATTAAATATATTACGTAACTGAGTTGATTCATCTAAAATGCATTTTAATTCTTAAACGAAGTAAAGAGGAGGTTTCTTTGCTTTAGCCCGCCATTCAGATGACACAATAGCACGTGCTTTAGTGGTAGTGGTGATATATTTGTTTATATCACTTTTATCACTGACCTTGTTTTGAACTGGATTAATCATATATTGCCATTCTACGGTGTACTATGCCAAATGCGAGAGCTAAATTATTTTATTGAACATTTATTGCGCGTGTACTTATTATATGTATAATGACAGAGTCTAGCACCAGTTTTTCTCTGAAGCATCGCAAGGGAACACCTTTACAAAGTGGCGAAAAAAGAATTGTGTTGTATGTGTTTAATGCACTCGCAGAGAAGAATCCGTCTTTGTCAGTGGGAGAAGTCGAACAGCTGTGCTCTGAACTTACAGTTGTGTTAGATGCGTAGGAACATCGCGATATGAAATTGAGACAACAGGAAAACTTACCACTCTAGGGGCGATATTGCTGTGTGGCGAAGACGTTATTTAAGGACAATCAGACTGCACCGGAATACAAATCGCAAAATATACTACCGTGAAGAGACTTGGGTGAATAAAGGACACGCGACAGTATGGCGTGACATGACTTTTAAGACTGAAAGACAAGCATTTTTGCAAGGTATGTGTGCTGGTTTAAAAAAATTCCAGTGCAAAAGGCCTAAGGCCTTCCATTATAAACTTGTTACAGTTTCATTGCTTATTCATTCAGTTTCAACTTCCTCAGTTTTGTTATAAACTTCATTATTTTTGCATGCCTTCATATTCTTATTTATATGATTTTATCTATCTTCCTGGCAGTTATTATGACGTTTAGTGCAGGTTTCCATGTGACGGGAAGGCACCGCCTATGGCCTATGGCGCGAAAGCATTAGCCAATTAGGATGAGGGGGGGAGGAAAGTTGCACACGGAGTGATACATATCAGCGGGGCAAAGTTATATGAAACAGAGATTAGCGTAAATAAAGAGTTCACCTACTGCACATAGTTTGAAATAGACCGAGTTAGTGCTCAGTTCGTTTTCGTTAAAGTCAACGGCATCGTTAATTCGGATCGAATTCGAATTGAAATATTGCTAATATTACATTAAATTATTACTATACACATAAATTTTCTCCAATGCTTGTGATCTGAATGCGTGAACGTGTCTCTCGAACATGACGTGACGTAATAGGTTGCATTCATAAGCCAGTTTGTTATTATACTTTGTTACCAGACATTCATATGCGATTGCTTTATGTACATTATTTATAGCTTCTCTCTTCTTCATACCTTAATATCTTAAAGTTGTCTATGTCGTTTAAGGTAATCCATAAGAGTTACATAAGAACAAACTCGTACTGGGCCAAATGACTCAGGCGATAGAGGGTGTGGTTTAATTCAGTAGGTCGCTGCTTTAAATTCCAACAAATCTGATGGGAATGTTCGGGATTTTTCTCAGTTGTTGGGTAAATATAGCATTGATATTCATTACCGCAACCCTAAGTAACATTGTAGGACAAAACGAAATAAAGAAGAGGTGGTGCAAGAAGTTTCAACTAAGCCCATTTGTTCTGCATTACAATGACTATGTGTAGACTCAAAGAATGTAACGTATTTTCACATAACAATTTACTTTCATTTCATCCCCGACAGGTGTTACGGAATTCAGGTTCCATTTCACCCCGAAAGGTGGATCAGGGATCCGAAGCACTGAGTCTGATACAGGAACCAGGATTTAGGTGCTAGCTCAACGGCTGGGATAATAGTGAGAAAAGTGGATGACAGTATGAGGGCGACATGAGTGATACCAAAGGGGATGTTGGTACGATTGCAATGATGGTGGGAGAAACCAGAAAATGATGGTGCAAACTGGAGTACCCAGAGAAAACACACCACAAATGCGGTCACCTGGGATCAAAACCGGGTCGCCTTGGTGACAGTCGAGTGGTCTTAGCACTCTATCACGGCGCGGCCAGCACAACAAATTTGATAACACAATATGTAGCTCAGGACGGTGTGTATCCTCAAGCTGGTGGCTCCGTCTTTCTGACATTCACTGACTCAGTTGAACGAATGGGAGCTGAAGTATAGCCTAAACGATATAATCAGGAAGCTGAAGTGATATTCCAATTAAGAATGAACTGTCTGGGCTGAATGAGGAATTATGTAACTTTCATTTCCTTCAAATTAGGTAGGCAATTTGAAATACTAATAGATCATTATGTTTATTTTTCCTTTGTTAATGAGCTCGGGCAAAGATCACAATTCTGCCGTCATAGAATTCGGGGTCCTTCACAAATACACTTAACGTGATCCCTTTCCTCATTGTATAGATGTATTTTTTTATCTTGAAAAGTACAGAGCGATGCGCAGTGGTATCTGGACGAGTCCACCTCATAACGGTTGCAACTGGAGGGGACGGTAGGTCAGTTGCGTACCAGTTGCGAGCAACTAAACACGTGCAGAGCTACTCGGTAACACTACAGCTTGTTTCAAAATGTGCTTGTCTCCTGGTTCCAAGAGAGCATTTATAAATGACGCCTCCTAGCAGCACATTAGGAAATAAAGTGCTAAATTTAAAAACACGAGAAGTAATAACCAATATCCATAGATTTATTAAAAAGGAACAATGGTGTGGGTCAGCTATAAAAATCTGGGGAAGGGTATCTGAGGCAACAGTTGTGTCTGAAAACAGTTTAGGAGAGTCATTACGGAAAGAAAAGCCATTGGTGCTAGCGCAACAACGTCCTTCTCTATGCCCGTTAAACAAAGATTAAGAACATGCACAAAATCTAATTTGGATGTTTTAATTCAGAAGTAGTTAGGCGAAATATGAATAACTTTTAAAGCACAGAAAAACAAAGACCAACTTTGAAGAAAGTGCTCATGAAGTTAAAAATTCTACTGACCTCCAAGGCAGTATTTGAACATTAAGAAGAGTTCTTTTGGAGCTAGTATTATTTGAAAAAAAAAAGAACACTAAGCGTGACACACAAATTTTAATCGAACATCGTACCATACGTGCAAAAAGGCTTAAGTATTTACGAAATATTCGGAGATATCGAAGTGAAGTTTATATAGTTTATATGGATGAAACTTATATAAATACAGCACATACTGGACCATATGCCTGGAGTGAAATACGTTACAGGGACTCTGCAGCGATGTGGAAAGGCCGACAGTTGCTTATCATGCCTGCTGGAGGAGAACAGGGTTTTGTTCCAAATGCCTGTGTACTATTTAAGATCCAACAAAAGCGTGGAGATTACAACCATAGTAAGAATTATAACTTAGTTTATAGGAGCTGCAAAACTGGCTTCGAGGATGAAATTTGTTTCTAGACAACTTATGCCCCGCCCTCCCCTCTCGTAATCTTACGTGTGTGACGCATTGCGGCGAAGGATGCACTATCCCCACCACAGTTGCTACTCATCCCTACCGCGCAGGAGTCCTCTCAAGATAAAATAATACATCTGTACCTATTAGCCAGTGGCTGTCGGTGAATTTTATAACAAGGGAAGCACTTATAAAAAAACTAAACCTATTATTAATGCAACTGACTTTTTCAACAACAAATACTACACTTACGTCCATTACTCTTATTGCTACTACCACTACTGATATAATAATGTTGATGATAAACTTATACAAAGTCACATGACTTTCTCTACTCTTGTACAGACTCTCATACCTCTAACTACTTTAAGATAATTATTATTGAACTACGGAGGGGATTCAGCATGGAATGTGTCTTCGTCTATTGTATCTATGCCCCCAAATGGAACATCTCCGGGAGGAAGGATGGGGTGAGAGGAGTCAGAGTGCGGCGTCCTAAAAACCATTAGCAGTAGCTTTAAATCTCAATATTACTGCAATATAGCTTCATAATACCTAATATACGTTATTCAACGGAGTGGAAGCTTCGTGCCCTTAAATAGAAACAAATGTTTTGTAGTTACTACCTCCAAGTGGAGAGATAAGAACTACAAGGCTACAGACCGCAGGCGGAGAAGTCACAGAGAGACGCCAAAGTCCGTAAGAGATCCAGGCTCAAAGAGCTGTCTGAGGGGGCATAGAACGACCTATACCTCCAAGTAGCCCTCCCTACAGGAAGTACTCTTTACTCTGAACCACATCCATATCACCTGCCAGGCACTGTTTCAACACAAGAAAACTGGGCACACGTATTAAATGGAAGAGTCATCCCAGCACAGGGAAAACCAAGGAAAACATAAGGTCAGTGGGTGCTAGATGGATATCGAACCCATTTATGAGTGACAGATACCTTTAGCTCGTTTTCACGTAGAGATGGCCACCCAGCAATATTTCATCATTTACTTTCTTTAGTTTACTGTGAGAAGACTGAGTAACTTGAATTTCCTGTGAAGGAGTTACCAGCCCCTTGCACAGTAGATTTTCTGTAGGGGTTTCTCCCCTTAGGAGGACTGCCTTTACCTTGGCTCTGGATCAGTTTATCACCTACTCTTTTTAATATATATTTAAATGACATCATCCAAAATTGGAAAAGTATTATTAAATCAGGAATAAAAATAAATAAGAACAAAGTTTTAAATATTTTACTATATGCAGATGACGTGGTTTTAATACAAGAAACAGGGCATAAATTACAATATGCACTACAACGCTTGAACCAAGTATGCCACAGTATGATCTTAAAATATCGACGGAAAAATCTAAGTAATTGCCTTTTAGGGAAAACAACATTAAAGATCAAAAATAATTTTAGACAACAAACCACTAGAACAACTAAAAGAATTCAGCTATTTAGGATGTAATCTTAATTATATGATGAAAACAGACAGAGATGTGAGCAAAAAGCTTGCAACATTCCAAATGATTTGTGGAACAGTGCATAGAGCGTTGAGAAATAAAACAAGAAGAGATACAAGATTAAAGTTGTACAAAACAATGGCAGTCCCTGCACTACTTTATGGAAGTGAGGCATGGGTACTCACGAAGAAAATGAATAACCAAATTCAAAGTGCAGAGTTAACCTTTTAAGGAAAACAAAGGGATGCACAAGGTTGGATAGAATAAGGAATGAAGACATAAGAAAAGAACTCAACATAGATTGAAAAATATCAAAAGGAATGGATGCAGCATATACAAAGAATGTCCGAAACAAGACTGCCTAAGACTGCATTCCAATATCAGCCACAAGGAAAGAGAGTTGTTGGTAGACCTAAAAAGAAATGGAAGGAACAATTATTGCGAGATGGAACGGGCACTCTGCCCATGCCGTGAAGTGAAGAAGAAGAAGACTCTCTTTAGATATATTCCCATATTTAATACCTATCCATAATACAAGCCTTAATTTATAGCACACATATCTGATGCAGTTTCTAATGATGCATTTTTGCTAATATACTGCACACGTAAACCATAAGAATGATGAAAGCACATACAGAGTTGACAATAACGTGTATTCTATGGGGATGAGGGTATTAATGCAGCAATTGTGATACAGGCACATAAAACCCCAATGAAGTGCATCGCATGAAACCATAATCGTTTGGCTCAACTTCAATTGTTTTGCTGTAGGCAGGGGTGGCAGACGGCAGGCGCCCTGTTACGTCACTACCAGCCATTGTTTCTTCTAAATGTTTATCGTCTTCTCTGAATAATTCATGACGATGGGGAGATTCAATTTGTTTAGTAGCAAGAAAAGGAATTGCTCCAGCTTCTTTAGTTTTATTTTCACACCTATGGCAGGTTACTAACGCCTTGTTTATATAACTGGATTTCCTTGTGTTCCGTGTACATAATACTATAGAAGACCATAGTAACTATAGAAGCCCCTAAAATCAATATTGAGACATAATTGAGAATACACGTTTGGAGGTCTCCATGAACCCATAAAGTATAAAAGTTTATGTGTGTGAGACTAAGAGACCGGTAGCTGCAACCAATATTTTAAAGAACGACCTTCCCAAATCTAAACTACCATTTATATGAAAAGTACTTTGTAAATTTTGATTTCTCAGAAATAGCTCTAACAATTTCAATTAAAAATATTTGACATAATTTTCCTAAAAGCGGAATGTATGTCAGAAGTTTTCCTCTGAATTCAGTTTCATTCTAAGGCCTTCACTAAGAGATAAACATAATCTTAGGACAGAAGAGATGTAGATGTTGTTAAGGAACAAAATTTATATCAAATATATCCTTCTTCTGATGTATAGTGTGATCCATGTAAACCTGAACCAATTCAACAAGTCATAACTTTTGTTTGCTCTCGTCTCACCATATTCTTTGAAGTTTTACGGAGAGTATCCTCGCCAATGTTACTTATTTCGATTCGAATGGATTTCTTGAGGACAATAACTCTCCGTGGCCTATTCTTGTTCATTCTGTTTTTTACATATTCCCACAAGAAAAAATCCGATGGTCAGGGAATCTGGAGGACCACAGACTTTTGAGATTATTCGATTATCTAAGTAACTGGTTATTAGTTCCATGGTGTTACTAGATTTATGGCACGTCGCTCCATCTTGCTGGAAATAACTTTATCTCAATTCGATATCATCCAGTTGCTCCAAAAATGTCTTGAAGATAACCATATAAACGTAGTAAGAAGCAAATAAATTGTAATTAGTTTCCACCTGATAGAAAAGTATTTAATATACACTTATTTATCAAATTTAATTGAAAAAAGTGAATTAATTTAAATCAGAGCCTAAAAATTACACATATTAATATACTTATAAATAAAATTCTTGAATATTCTCTTAAAAATTAAAGTGTCTACAGTCGTATCATGTATAGATGCTGGTAGAGGACACTTCCAACATTTTCTCTGAGATGAAAATAGTGTAATGTAATCTCCCGTTTGTGTATTATATTCTCCAAAAGTTACACGTGGGGCCTATTATTGGTTACAAAATTATGGCTTATTGAAATGGTTTAGATTTTTATGGATCGCACTATCATTTCTGAAATATTTCCATGATTTTGGTTTGATCTTTCCAATACTGAATACTTCTCTCAAATGAGAGGCACTTATTTTATTTTCTCTCTTTTCTGTTATAAAGCAAGGAGGACAGCTCCAAAACGTTTAATAATGCCTAGTGCATTTGAGATTCCTGTTTCAACTTCAAAATGTGTGTAATAAACCATTTCTGCAAATATTTATTTCGATTAAGAGGAATTAAATAGTTTTTGTTACGCGTATTAAAGAATTGATAATCATGTGATTATTAGGATACTGTCACCATGTAGCATTGTTGCGCTGCCGCGACAAGCCGGAGCGGGGCGCGTGGGCAGGCATTATTCTAGAATTAATATCTGGAGGTATAAATACCCCACAAGGTGTTAGTGGCAGTTGTTTGTTATTTATTGCTATAGTCTACGATTGAAGTGTATCGCAGTGATTTCGTTCATTCGTTTTCGTGGAGCAAAACACTGAGTCAGCCTTGAAGACAGTTGATAGTCAATTTCACGTCTTTTCACTGCAGAAAAAGTTGTTTTAGATCTTTGGAAACCAGATTTCTGAATTTACGTAACCCTTGCAGTCACAATATTTTAATTGAAGTTCTGGAGAATAATTTACCTTTTGATAAATATTCCAAGGGAATTAACGTAAATTTTGAACACCTGCTTTTGGAGTGTTTGTAATGCTACAACCACTTATACAGTTAACCAGCTTCTCTGGAGTAAAAGATCACGAAATTGTGATATTGAAAATCAGCAAATAAAAAATTATTGGGATGAACGAGGGACTTAAACCTTTTCAGAAATATGAAGAATGAAAAAATCCTGAAGAAGTAAGAAAGAAGAGATCCAAGAAGAAGAAACAACAAGGTAGCAGACTCGGACACAATCGGGGCCCATAACGTCTCCGATAACACATAATTTCATTTCTTCTAGATTTATCACTGGATCTCCTTATAAAAATGCACTTTTGAAACAGTACATTGCAGCATTTTTAACTGTTTCTCCTCTGATTTCTTCCTTAGCTTTCATACACCGACAAAATATATTATTAAAGCTTCACGGCAAATGCCTTTTCTTGGCTAGTGAATGTCACATTCTTTTTTTAGCAAAAGTTAAAGAAATAATTATCACACTGCCAATAATATTTGTAATAAATTGTTGGTCATTTTATTTAGAACTATGTTGTACAAATGATTTATTAGGTAAAAGATACTTACGAACTGTTTTGTATATGATATCCAATGTCTAGGCAGTGTTGCATTATATTCAAGGTCAGCATTATATTTCCTTAAAATATAAGGCCTAAAGATGCGTATTTACAAAAATAATTGTACGTGTATCTATATCTCTCTGTATGTTTCTGTATTTTCTGATACGTTATTTAAACTAAGATGTCTGTGAGATATTGTTATGAATAAAATGTATATTTATCTGACTTTTTAGAGTCGTAGAGATGTCTTCCTTCTGAATAACTTTTATTTTATTATAAAAACAGAAAACAGAGAAACTTACTACAGCAAAAGAATGTAATGCTTAAAATTACTATCAAATTCCTTTTCTCAGCATTAGCTGTCCCCGAAATATTCATTGATTATTTATATTTATCCAATCCTAAATGGGTGTTTAGACTAATGCATCACGTTTGAGAAGTCTTATTTTAGCACGAGTTCATTAGTAAACAAAATTGACAAGAAATGATCATCGTATGCTTTGCTTTTGCATTGCGTGTGTAACCTAGTCGGCATTGTACTTAATCCATTTCTTTGCAAATTTTTATTGCAAGTAACAAAGGGGACGAGCTATAAAGTGATATATTGCATACTGAACATAACAACCCCTATAAAAGCAGACTTTAATTTCGATATTAAAAGAGCACAAGAAAACAATTTCGATGATGTAAATCGAAGCCGGATTCGAGATATGGGTCAAACCGTCGATGCGCTGATGTACAACCGTTGAAGCACCACGCCCACCATTACAGACGTATCTACAAATTTATTGGATGTGTTTATCTGAGATTTCTCAGGCGGGTATATTAGCAGGTTTGACCTTACTGAGTCAATGTGAATTTATTAATGCATTTTCATTTATGATTGTTTCATCATTTTTATGTTTTCGTTGGAAGCATCCTAAATACATGCAGAGGGTGAATTTACACCATTGGTATACTTGTTTTATAGCCTTGTTTTCTCAAGCCGACTTACTCTTCAAAAATAGCCAGTTTCAGCAGTCAGAAGTTCGTTCGTGTTTGCTCAAGTCAGGCCGTCTGCACCCGAGGGAGGGTTAGTTTCGAACTTTGAAGGCACTTCGTGAACATCGACACAAAAGGCGTGACTTACGGTCAACGTTACAAGAAACACAGTTGGCTGCCACACCAATTGGCAATTCTGATCTTAGATTTAAACGTTCCAGTTTTAGATGCCTTTTAATGTTTATGTTTTCATTTACATAGAAGTGCAAAATCATTAAATGCGTTTAAAATAAGATGCATAATATAAATATTTGTATTTCTATTCACTATTTTAACAAAGTTATTGTTAACGCTAGCAATGGTATCTTAGAATATTCTAAACATATTATCACATTCATCAAAATATCTAGAAGTGGAACATAGTGAAAACATCAAAGATGCCCAGAAACGCTATTTACAAGGTCAGGGTTTTTGCAATTTACGTCCTCCAACGTTAAGCCATATCGGACGGTGAATGACTTGGGTGAAATGATGCTTAAATGAGTCCACGAAGCTTAGAGATATCCGACATTCGTCTTGAAGGATAAGAGAAAAACCCCGGGAAAACCTTATCCAGGTAACTCACCCTGACCGAGACTCGAACTCGGGAACTCTTGAACGTGAGGCAGACACGTTACCATCTAAGCTACCAAGGCGGGAGTTTAAATTTAAGTTAGATTAATCAGAGGCCCTAATAATATTTCGCTTTGGAATCTAGTATCTATACCGTGCACGATGGCTCAGGGGTTTCGTCTGTGGCCTGCATTCGGGAGGCCCGCGTTCGATTCTCGTTGCCGATCTACCTGACCCATGGTGTTTACGGGGGTTTTCCCGAGTTGCTAGGCTAATGCTGGGTAGGTTCATTACATCCCTCGAATTTCCTGTCCCTCCATTTCATCTCTATTATCATTTCATATCATCTCTCATCTGGTAGTTTCTTTCAGGGTAGAAGTGTCGGCGGGTCTCGGTGGTGCATGGCAGGATGATTGCTGTGAGGAAATCTACTTCCTCCTCCGGTAGGTCGGTTACCGGTCTCCGCTCCTCTGCTGGGACCATTTCGGGACCGCCAGCCAGGGACCTTTGGGGCTCTGCTGCTGGGCTCGTTGCCGTCCCGCAAAAGGGGAACGTGTCCGTTGTCCTGGCCTATCGAGGGAAGTCTCTATCCAAGTAAACTGTAGGGAACCTTCCCTCTGTACTGTCATGGCTCCTTGTGTCGGCCACGCTTTGTCTCCTTCGCCTCATCCTTCCCTCCGGGGGTGCCCCCACTTGGGTGTATAGCAACAATGGGCCCAGCATGGTGGCCTACGTGCCGAATCCCCTCCGAAATGAAATCTTAATCCCAATCTATATAATCCCAAGTGTTCTAGGCCCTCTCTCTACCTCTCTGTCTCCCTTTTTCCTTGTTACTAAGAATACCGCCATAAAATCGACATTTAAAACTTTGGCATACTTATGATATACTGCTTTGATGAATGAGTCTGTTTCCTGAATTCTAGTTTCATTTAGCTAGAGCACCATCTTTTATGCTCTGTGTTTAGAATATTAAAACAAAAAAGAAATAGTTTAAGAAGATATCAACACGCAATGAGGCTGGCCCCATAGCTCAATCATTAGAGCACCTGCCTGCCGTACTAGGGGTCCCGGGCTCAATTCACGGCGGTAGGGGTGGGGGATTTTTCTCCGACCAAGATAATTCCTCATCTTCCCCAGAGTCTAGAAGTATGAATGAGAGTGCGAATGAGTGCGTGATCTAATGATTGAAACACGACGAATACGAGTTAACAGCTTCGATATGTTCCAAAGGAGAACGGCCACCGATATGACTATTGGAGTTAATGGCGGGGTATAAATGGAACAAATAAAAGAAAAAACACACACAATGAGTATATGCAGTCAGCAGAGGTTCAGGAATAACCTTAGACAATTGATTGCCTGCTCTTGGTTAAGTGAAAATTCAAAAAGACAGCGACTTAAACTGGGAACTCAATATTTTATTACCAAATTTTACGAGTGTGGTCTATCAACTTTTAAGAAGAAAATTATGAAACACTACAAAGGAATGTTACTTTAACCAAATTTTAACGGAGCTTTAATATGCATAAAGGTTTATGATAGTGCACCTACTTCACACTATTCAAGAAATAACAGACCCAATTGCATTTTAAATATACATTTTAAGTATACATTTTGAAGACTATTTGATAATTTTAACAAAGAAAATATGAACTAAAACTAATGTGCCTGATTATTAATTTATAAACACCCGACGAGAAATCATAAAGGACAGCAGCCTTCGCTAAGAAACAAAAAAGAACAGGTTATAAATTGTAATCATTTTATAATGTCATTCTAATTATCTGGGGTGTGTTGCTTTGTGTAACTATGAATAACCATGATATAAGGTTAACATCTGTATAAAAATGAGACTTCGAAAAATGAAATAGGGAATTCTCACAGGAAATTACGTAACATAACTGCTATACCAAAGGGGCATAGAATTTAGGCATTCCATAGGGCTTGGAATGGAAAGTTAGAAAGTCTCAAAATGAAACGTTTAGCATATCTAATAAGGGGGGAGATATCGTTACTTCATTATCCAAAATGAGATACAGATTTAATATAAATGAAATAATATCAGATATAAAGTTGTCGATGTATTGCATTTACAGGACTTTCTCTATCATTCTTCTGGAAGTTATTCTTACAAGGCTGCGTCTCCCACCTTACTCTTCTTGTTAACAAGACAAACTTTAAACATTTCGTCGCAGCTGTAAACGGATACCGTGTGATGAACTATAATTGGTTTTTAGAAAAGGATTCGTTACTTGAAAACAAAATGTTAGAACAGGTTATGCATTTAAATTATTTGGGCGTTAATATTACCAGTTGGTGCAGCAATGGTTCAGGAAGGGACGTTGGGAGTCGTTGTGGTGTAGGGAATTGTTCAAGGTCAGCATCCTATTGAATGGGAGAAACAGATTATTTTCCGGACTAGCTGGTTATTCTCCGTCCTCGGTAATGGTGAGCAAGAAGATTCTCTCTCTCAGAGTCCAGTCTTTGACTTGAAGTAACAATGTTTGTTTCTCTCTTTATTGATTAAATTGTGAAGTTGTTCTCTCCCTCACTTGCTCGCCACAACGATTATATCGCCCTTCCTTTAAGCTACCCGGTTTTGCATTCCTACACCTAATCTTAAGTTTGACTCTACCTGGTCACCTAACGCTACAAATTCTCGCGCGACGTATCGCGCTCTCGCGGTGAAGTCCTTCCTAGCTGCTGAAATCTCTCCGGTGAAGCGCCGCGACTTGACTCGCGTTCTGGCGTCCTTGCCCTATGCTGGTTGATCTATCAATGCCTCTTTTCTAGCTCATGTCTATTTCACGCCTATCACGTGATATGTATATTAAATTTTATTGGAAGTTCTCTTTTCCTTACTTTAACCTGATTGGTCTTTCATCCCTTCTTTATTTATGCAGCAGTTTTATTCCACCTTTCCGGGGTGTATGACCCTTGGCGTCATAACGGTATGCTTCTTGTGTTTTCCTCATGTAGCTCATTCCTAAGCGCGTCGGTCCGGCGGGAAAGTTTTACCTTCTTTTGTTTTTATGTTTCGACATCATGTCAAGCAACCCTTTGGACCTGAAGTTATTCTGCGTTGCTTTACTTGGGTTAAACATTCTACTTTATGATTAAATATTTGTTCTTACGTTACTTCCAATATGTTTGTTAATAATTTCCATAGTTTTATCGTCCCTCTCTTATATTCTAATGTGGGAAACCTGTAGTTTCTGCTTCATAGTGAAGGAAATTTGGCCCGAGAAGTTAACCATAAAGTTGTAAAAGCAAAAACAGCTGAATGTGTTAATGAATTAATATGTAGAAGTAAATACACGAGAAAGGAAACAAAAGCCAAAATTTATAAAGCAGTAGCTCGACCAGTGATTATGTATGCCTTGGAAACAAGAGCAGAGGCAAGGAAAACGACCAATGATGCAGCGACGGCAACTAAGATGCTAAGGAGAATAGCTGGAAAGACACTGTATGACAGAGTAAGAAATGAAATAAAGAAAAGGTTAGTTGTGTAAGATTCAACCTGTGACCGAATGGGTGAAAAGAAGAAAGTAGGAGTGGAATGCATATGTATACAGGATGTCTGACGAACGAATGGTAAACATAGTGACAGTAATCCGGAAGGAAGTAGTAGACTAGGACGACCGAGAAAAATATGGAAAAAGGTATACAACAGGCGTTAAGCCTAACATAAAGAGGAAGAGAATAAGAATAAGAAGAAAAAGAATCGTTACCTGATGGCTTTGAAGGCCATAACCAAGAGATGAAAACCCTGAGAAAACTAGAAGTATTGGACAGTTCATCATCATCATCAACAACAACAACTTTTCATGGCTTAAGCCATCAAGGCTCATTCCGGTCTCATAAATTTTAAATTAAAGGTGTTGTATCCATCTTTTTCTTGGTCTACCAATATTTCTTCTACCTGATGGTTTGTAATCTAAAACTAATTTTGGAATGCGGCTATCATTCATTCGCCCGCCTCGGTAGCGTGGTGGTAGCGTGTCTGCTTCACTTTCAAGAGGTCCCGAGTCCGAATCTCGGTCAGGGTGAGTTACCTGGATAAGGTCTTTTCCGGGGTTTTCGCTTATCCTTAAAGACGAATGTCGGGTAACTCTAAGCTCCATGGACCCTGTGTTCATTTGAGCATCATTTCACCCATTTCATTCATCGTCCGATATGACTTAACGTTGGAGGACGTAAATAAAAAAAAAATTAATCATTCTGTTCACATGTTCCTTCCACTTATTTCTATTTTGTTTTATTGCATCTGTTAGCTCGAAAATATTCAATTCTTTACGAATATCCTCACTTCTTTGCTTATCTAGAAGATTGGATAGTGCTACATTTCTTAAAAACTTCATTTCCACTGTTTCAATCATTTGTTCTTTTTGTTGAAGTCCAAAATTCACTACCATATAATAATACAGTTACTTTATAAAACTATAATTTAGTCTCTCTTCTCGTATTTTAAGGTTCTCTTTATGGTGCCTCATATAGCATTAAATTTGCTGATTTTATTTAAAATGACACTATTTTTAAAATAAGAAATATTGCAACCAAGATAATTAAAGCAATTGACCTGTTAAACGGAGTTACCTTCTAATGATGTTTTGGCTCTTATGGTATTCGATACCTTGAAGGCTAAAACTTTAGTTTTGTTTATATATATTGTTAATTTACGAGGGATATTCAATAAACAAATGACAACGTACCTTTACTCATGCTCATAATTTTTATGATCCTTCTCAAAATAGTCTCCCCTTATTGCGATGCACTTGTCCCAGCGTTTCTGCCAGTCTTCAAAGACATGCTGAAAACCATTTTTGAGAAATTCTTCAAAATCGCCTCCGCAACCTTCACCACTGCTTCTGATGATGGATAATGCCTCCCACAAAGGCGTTTCTTCAAGTTGGGGAATAGAAAAAAGTCACATGAGGCTAAATCCGGACTATAGGGAGGATGAAAGATGTACTTCACGTTGATTTTTGCAAGATATTTAGCAACAATATTGACAATATGCGGCCACGCATTATCATGGTGCAGCACCCAGCATGCTTCACAGAAATGTAATCTTTTGCGCCTGATATGGACTTTCAATGTTTTCCGGACATTCCTGTAGTATTGTCCAGTTACTGATGTGTCTGCAGGTACAACATGCTGATAAACCATTCCATGCATATCAAAGAATGATTTGACTATAACTTTCCCAGCAGAAGCAACCACTTTTGCGTTTTGGGGGGGTTGGTGATGAAGGAGATTTCCACACTGAGCTTTGCTGTTTGCTCTCAGGATCAAAATGATGTAGCCAAGTTTCATCAGCAGTGATTACGTTTGAAAGGAACTCCGGATCTTCCCCTGACATCAACTTTAACTGCATGTTACTTCCATTGCAGTGTTAGGCGATACTGGACATGTCTGAACTTGCCTGGTTCTCACAGGCGGGAACCAGGAGTACCAACAATGAAACTACTACGACGTGTTTGTTTCGCATTAAGCTAACAGAATATAATAAGATTGAATTTTAGTGCGAAAAATTATGATCGTAAAAATTATGATCATTCTTTATTGAACAGCTCTCGTATATTGACAGTGTTATTTAGTATATGTAACGCTTTTTAGACCATTTTTTTGAGTTAGATATGAGAACTTGATCGTCTGCCAATAATAAAGTATCTAAATATCTACTTCAGATTGTAAAATGCGAATCTAATTTTGTCTGTCAATCAGATATGGCATCGTCAATATAAATATTGAAAAGTGACGGTGAACGTGGCACCCTTGTCCTACTCCTTTATTTATTGTTGCCATTAGATAGATCTGCCTTCATTGCTGCTTCTATCAGGATCTTATTTTGTACACTTTAAATAAATAATAAAATATCTAGGAAACAAAGCCACAAACATTTTCATTTTCATAAATTGTGTAGTTTAAGTATCCATATCCCATATTTTTTGTGAAGTAAAATTTTCTCTCTAACGGACAAAACAAAAGATATTTGCAGAAAATTAAGTTTACTGTATAACCACATATGTTAAAAATCTGATATTTTACTACAAAACTGTTAACACTTTTGGAAGAATAAAATAAAAGCTCTTTATAAAGGTGGTTTGTGTTGCGGTACTTTCTGAAAATCTTCTTTTAGCAACATTAGAAGATACTGAAATTAAAAACGAGTTGGCTAAATTTTGGTTATTTGAATTATACTATACGGAGACACGCACGCGCGTGCACTTATGCTGGGCGCTAATGACCCTAGCTGTTGTGTGCCCTAAAGCCCCACTACTACTACTGTGCACTTATGTCCAACTTATGAGGAGGTGTCGACTGACCAAGGGTGAGGTAGGAAGAATTAAATTCTTGAGTGAGCACGGTGAACCAAAGATGGTGGTGGTAGTTGTAAAGGTAAAGGTTACCCTTTTCAGGCCCCAGTAATAAAAGTGATTGATCTCCATTAACCTGAATGCAGCAGGACCCTCAATCATTCCCTCATTCCTGTTTTACAAAGACGTAGATTGCAATTTGACAAATGAAAGCAGCCGAACTTTGGCAAGTGGATGCTAGTTCTATCTACAACCGAGACTAGAAGGCGCCACTGTTTAACACAAAACTCTTTGCTTGAACTGACGTCACACTGCAGGCAAAAAAGAGAATCAGGCTGCAAGGCAGACACGTGCTTTTTACTCCCCCACTTACCATTGGCTGTCACGTCTCTGATTGATTCCTTCTGCGTTCATGCGGGTTTCTTCACAAGCTTGTGACAAGTACAAATAGCTATCATATCAGAGCAACCTACATATAATTCACCCACGGAGATTCAGATGGCGGCCTAACAAATATTTCACATAATGATGAGCAAATCAGAACACAAATGCAAAATAACAATCATATTACAACGAACTATTATGTTTCAATCAATGATTTTGTGTCACCATAGCAGAACCCTAGACGCTGTTTATATCCTTTTTCCTTTCCCTTTCTTTTTCCTTCCTTCCTTGTAGAGCAGGGGTGGAAAGGAAGGCATTATAGGTGTGAGTTTACCCTTCCTCGTCTTAATTACTTTCCAGATACAGCTGAATTAACTAAACCGGTTATAGTCGCGTGGCATCTTGGCACTGAAGTGGTGGGTTCCTATGTACAACACATCAGCAAACTAATGTTTGGTCGGAACTAGGAGAACAAACACCTTCATGATCGTAAAGCACGGGGTTTGATATGATCTAATATTGAATACATTACCAGTTTCTCCCTAAGGAGGCATTCAATGCCCTCATGCTGAAGCCTATAGCGAAGTCAATATTCAGCGAGGAACACTCTCTGTGAAATCAAACACTTTGAATAAAATTGTCTTTCTGTGTTGAAACTGTAAATCTAATTACAGCTCATGCACTGAGACGTAGCCAGATTTTTTGACCATCTGAGACTCGAAATATTTGGATTTACAACACTACTGCTAAATAAAATGACTAATTAGAGTCAAAACGTTGCAAAATATGTTGAAGCTATAGAAAGAAATCCACATTTGCTTAACAACTAATGGATTGTAGCTGCGGAATTTAAAGCTCAAATTTTCTATTTGGGATTTCGCTTTTCTAACCGATTTATCTTTTAAATTCAACGAACGTAACCTTAGTTTAAAAGATGAACACAATATATTCATACATTTAAGCGACTGTGTGAAAAACCTTTATGAGAAATTAAAAATATGGCAAAGCCAAATGGAATAGATCGGACTACTCATTGTTACGTATTTACTTCATAATACGAAAACAAAAGTAATCAAATAGGACGTGAAGCTTTCCTGACGACTTATATGTTCTAAATATTCTGGGGCTTCAAGGCAGGCGTAGTGATGAACAGCCACCGATGTTTCGGGAGTGTGCATTTCTCCCATCATCAGGATAATGAATCCTGAATTTGTACAAATGGCACGGTGTTGTGCTTGTGTAGGATAACCTCTATGCCCCTGTGCTAAAAAAACTATAGAACTCTTAAATAACCTCAAATGAGATGTTTTGGGTTATATTCTAAGCGAGACTTTTATAGAAAATCAGTAAACTACTTTAAATAATATATCAATAGCTCCAAAAAACAACTTTAATTAGAAGAATCTGTTAAAGAAACCCTTAAGTAATTCTACAGATAAACTCAAATCTTCTGGAGTTTATAAGATACCTTGCAATAATTGTGAATCATTTTATATTGGGAGAGTTAAAAGAAGCCTGCAAATTCAAGCAGAACATCTAAGAACTATAAAGTGGAAATAGATAGATCAGCAGTTGCAAATCGTTTTTGGAAATATCATCATGATATTGGTCAAGAAATACAATATCTTGAGAGAAAATACATAATTTAATCAGTGATAAAAATAATATTTTGAACTTTCACAAATATTACTTTTCATAACTTTTATTTTGTAATGTCGCATTACTCTCGAATTTGGTGGGCTAAATTGCACTGCATGATGTTACTATCCCTACTACTCCATTATATGTCGACGGACATTTTTTTCCGGAACTGGGTTCATACCATAAACGTGTTTCAACCAGGTCTAAAGCTTCTCGTACCTTAGCTTTAACCAACTGAGATACCATAGCAACACGCGGATGCATTTAATTCCCCACTAACGTTTTTTGTCGAACACTTACTTGTAAAGTTGTACGTTCATATAAATTAACCTATTAAAGTAACACTTTAATATGGAGGATGAATAAAATTTCACTTTAACCAATATATAAATAAAATAACATCACAGGCCTATATTTCAAGTACAATATTTATTTAATTTTAACATTTAGTAAAGAAATACAAATCTGTAACTACAGCTAAAACTTCTATTCATTCAGTAATTAAATATATCCGTAAATGTTCACATTCTGCTGTCAATATATTTGTCAATTATTGTGAAATGAAAATAAAAAAATCAACAATTTTTTTAATTATAAATAGTTCTTGTCATAGATAACACTTCTTCTTCCAGTAAAGTTATATTTAAACATTTTTCTTAATTAGCATGAATAAGTCACTGATTTAATTGCGTAAGTTTTTAAATTACAACTGAAAGGATTAGCCAACATCTATTCTTCTATATTAGGTATTAGCCAACGATGTTTGTGATACATATCCAGCCGACCTTGTTCTAAATAGCCCTATATTCCAGAAAATAAAATTACAAATAATTTCCTATTTTATGGCAGTTCAATTAAAAAGCAGTAAACCTTTTAAGCTTTTGGTTAGAACGTTTCATGCTACTAGTGAATCAAGACATACCGGAGGTGGTCCTGGTCGGGCGGGGCAATTTTTCTTTTTCCCCGTCCGGGTGTCTTCTGCCGCAGTACCTAGCCGCTTTGCGGCTTAACCTGCGAAGTGAGTCAGGAATGTTTTTTATTGTCCTGCTGGGGGTAGGTTGTAGTTTTGTTTAAAATTTTTGTTTGGATGCCCTTGAGTAATCTCAGAAGGCAGCAGCTTAACGGTTTTATTGCATTCTCCCATTGGGGGGGGGGGGGAGGGATCAGTTTAGTATTTTTGCCCCGTTTTGATTACGGGTGGCCTAACGCTTGAGCCATCAGGCGTAATATGAATTTTGGAGTTAATGGGCTTTACCTTGGGTTAACCAAGGCGCCCCAGGACGTCTCTGGGGAGTTTGAATGATGGCAAGCGTCTTCGCTGCCTCTGGTCATATCTGCCCAGGGAGTTCACCAAAGGGTTGCCATTGGTTTGGATTTTGTCGTACATTGATCGTGCCCTCTCTCGGATGACCTCGACAATGTACGAGATATTTTAATGTTCGTGTAGGATCTGGACTAGGAATCCCCAGTCTGTATCGTATATCACTCTGAGCGCCCTGTTCTGCAGCGTCTGGAGTCTGACGAAAGTGGTATTTGCCACTGTTCCCCAGATCTCACAGCCGTACAAAATCATGGGCGGGATGATCGCCCTATACAGCTGGAGTTTGAGACGGAGGGGCATGGTTGAACGGAATATTGGGTATAGGTTTCTGAGCGCGACGTGTCCAAGCTGGACCTTGCCTTTGATGTGCGGAGCGTAAGTTAATTTGCGGTCCAGCGTCACTCCGAGATACTTCGCCGTTTGAACCTATGGGATTCCACGGCGCCGTAAAACGAAGTTCTGCTGCAACCGGTTGGCTCTGGTTTTCGCCAGGAGAATTGCAGAGCTCTTCTCCGGGTTAATTGCTATTCGCCATTTTGCGCTCCATTCGCCAATGGCCCGGAGCTGGGCTTGGATCTGCCGAAAGCTATACCTCGGGTTTCTGTTTACCGCGAAGATCATGAGATCATCCGCATACTGACAGGTGTGGGTGTTTTGGTGTGTGGGTATGTCGGTCATGTAAGCTGCAAAGAGTGCCGTTGACAGCACGCTGCCTTCCGGTACTTCAGCGCCAATGGGCCGCTCGGTTGACAGCTTTCCCTCCACCTTTACTTGGAAGCTTCGGTTTCCGAGGAACCCGGCCACCAAGGAAATGTATGGACGGGGAACTTCATGCTCTAGGAGTTTGTAAATAAGCCCCTCGTGCCAGGTAGTGGCGAATGCCTTCTCCACGTCTAACAAGACTGCTACCGTTTTAGACCTTTCCTGGAATCACAGGGAGGCCTTCTCGGCAACCCGCAGTAGTTGCTCGGTCGTGGAGTGGCCAGAACGGAAGCCAAACTGGTGCTCCGGGATTAGGCCCCTTTCCTCTAAGTGAGGTAGGAGCCGGGAGTGGAGCAGTTTTTCGAAAAACTTCGACAAAACTGGTAGAAGGCTGATGGAACGGTAACTGGAAGGGAAGACCGGATTTTTTCCCGGTTTTAAGACTCACACCACGCGCGCCTCCTTCCAGACAGCTGGAAAGTGGCGCATGAATAGGCATGCATTATAAATCAGGGTTAAATGTATCACGGCTCTGCGTGGAAGGTGCTTGAACATTTCCGCTGTGACACGGTGCTTTGTTGTTTCTTAGAGAGCTAAGCGTGGTTGCAACTTCTCTAGGGGTAACTATGGGGATGTGGAACTCCTCGTGGTCAGGGGGCGGTGCTTCTAGGAAGTCCTCCACCACTCGTTCCACGAGGTCAGCATGATCATCGTCCATTGGCTCAACCCTGGGTTGGAATTGAGCCTCCAGATAGTCTGCTCGGAAGTTAACACGCTACTCGTCCTCATCTCGCGTGTCGAACCTTCCACTCATGGGTAAAACACGTCTTGATTCACTAATACCATAAGTAATTACTCTGGTAAACTACAAGGGGTTCTCAAACTCGCTGGTTAACGTATAAGTATTTAAAGTCTTGGGCTTCACAGTTAATCCCTGTGATCATTTTTACGACATCACTTTAGAGCGGTTTACTGCAAGACACCTTTAACTTACAGCATTCGTCATCTTTGCTGCTGGGCAGTTTTGTTAACCTGATACTACAAAATACTGCTAAATACTGATACTGCTAAATTCTAAGAAACATCTTTGCCGATGTACCTTTGAAATGGTGTGACATCACTCGTAATTGAGTATTCTCACTATCCATTATAAAGATTTGCACATATTGAACATAATGTGTACATATGGTGTGATCATCAAGTAGGGTCATCTCTTGCGTAGTGATTGAGTCTTTGATTGGCATGAAAATATGTGATACTGTCCACAAAACTGACCACAAAGAGTGCAGGTACATTTTTCTGATTCCAGATGGTGTCCTCGTCTACAGATCTTGTGATCTACTTGGTTCTCGTGTATAGGTGTCGTAACTCGAAGCAAGGCTTCTTGCATTCTGTGGTGCTCATGGTGGTGTTAGAAAGCAATTCAGATCTATGTTTGCTGCTCTTTCTTCCCATATTCTGATTTGTTCTTCATACTTCGGTGTAACTTGAAGCCATGGCCTTTTCTTATCTCTTTTATAAAGTAGTTTCTGTCCTCTAGTAAATATGTTTTCCTTGATCAGGTTGATTTAGATACTTGGAGGTCTTTCTTGAGGACGTTTGCTTTCACGGCCTCGAGTCTCCTCATGAGCGCAGTTGTTAGGTGTGCCCAAATTTTGCTGATCACACAGCACGTGATTGAAGCCATTTTCATGTGCAAAAGTAGTATTTCTGTGTCCATAGAGAGTTACTGGGTTTTCTTTATGTCAAACATGGCCCATATCGCCTGCCTCGGTAGCGTAGATGGTAGCGTGTCTGCCTCACGTTAAAAAGGTCCGGAGTTCGAATCTCGGTCAGGGTGAGTTACCTAGATAAGGTTTTACGGGGTTTTTCCCTTATCCTGAAATATGATGTCGGGAAACTCTAAGCTCCATGGACCCCGGACTCATCGTTTCATTCATCGTTCGATATGACTTAACGTTGGAGGACGTAAATTACACAAAAGAAACTTATCTTCTAAACTTCCTGGCCTTGCTTTTACCTGTGTTTATGTCTAAGCTGTTTCTTCTTGACCAGTTATGTAATGTGTCAAGCCCTAGTTGTAAGTCATATGTTTACTAGCTTAACCATATCGTCCGCATATAGGAATATAGGTATATGCATGTTTTCTGCTACCTCTCGTGTTAGATCGTGTCATCAAATTAAATAACATCGAATTGAGAGGTACTCCTTAGAGAACTCCATTGGTCCGGGTGATGAGTCTGGAGTGGTTTACGTTGTCGCTGATTGCCAATAGATTGAAGTTCAGGATGCTATTTATCAGGGGTGGCTTTTCAATGGGGTAGCATGTTTGCGCTACAACCAAAATGCTGGGTCTCGCTTTAATGCAAGGGCATGTTCCCTCTGGAGTTCAGCTCCACCTTGTCTAGTGCAGTGGCCCTCAGCACGCTGTATTGTTTGCAGGCGCCAAGTAGTTCACTCTCAGTTGCAAACCACTGGTATACAATGGGGACGTATAGGGCAGGATGAACCTAGGGCGTGACGAGGCAAGTAGCGGGGAAGGGCGGGGCTTATGGCTGCATAAGGTTGGTTAACCTAGCAGCCAGAGAATAGTGAATTCCAAGCCTTGTCCTTCTGTTTTCAGCGCCCCCTATTATTCTCATATTATATGTTCGCATCGGTCAACTGTTACCACAGATTACTATTACCTACCAGAGCACAGCCACATGTTTTGTGCCGTGTTTTGTTAGCTGTGTCGTGCTTTGAGAAGTGAATAAGAGTGATTTATTTAAATACCAATATATTGTGTTATATAAGGAGAAACAATGAATTCCATAAAGTGTCTATTAGCACATCCTTTTTAAAAATGAGCTTAGAAGAAAAAACCGAAAATAAGCGACTTGGAAGTCCCACGCCAAATATAACAATCGCATAGGTAGTCAAAACAAAAACAAGATATTTGAACAGGAACTTTAACAACAATGTATATGAGAAATATAATTTAATGCTAGGTTGTAATATTAAAAATAGCCTGTTTTGCTTTCCTTGCGTTCTCTTTGGCGGTGAAGATCCGTGGACAAAACATGGCGTGAATGCTTTGCAGCATCTTCATGATCGCGCTAAAAACACGTAACTTAAAAACTGCACATGAAAAACACAGTTTTGCTATGCTTGGCAATGTAAATATAGCAAAGCAGATGAAATCTGTAGTGTTTAACGCCCGCTTTTATTACATACGGCACCGCAGGCGATGGCACTGATGATACATGAGATGAAGATGGAGCACCGGTGGAATGAGATGGCGGGGGAAACTGGAGATCCCGGAGAAAACCTGCGCCAGCGCCGTGTTGTCCACCACAAATCTCACTTTGCAAAGCAGATGGACAGTGCATATCGGAGAACAATTGAAGAACACAGCCAGAAAGTGGCTCAAAATAGGTATGTTTTAAACATTATTGTTAACTGCATTAGGTTTTGTGGAACCTTTGAGTTAGCTCTACGAGGACAGGATGATTCAGCTACGTCAAGCAATCCTGGTGTTTTTCGAGGATTGATAAACTTCGGGCAGAGCTAGACTGTGTTCTGAAAAACCTATCTGGAGAATGGTACAGTGTTTAAGGGGACCTCCAAGACAATCCAGAACGAAATCTTGGAATGTACACTTGAAGTCTGCCATGAAGAGATATCAAGTCCATTTTTAGCTGCATAAATAGAAGAGTGTTATGCTCTAGAGTGTTTCTGAAATACGCATGTTGTGTTATACGCTGTGAATTACCGTTAACTTGTGTATAGAGCAGTCTATAGTGGTAGGCTTAAACAACCGTTTGTTACTTTAAAAAAATTAAATTGCATGGATAAATTTGTGAACCACCAATTTTCAGTGCCACCAGCCACCCCTGCTATTTATTAACTGTAGTTCAGGGCTCCCTTCTCCCAGAATGTGGCTGGTTTCATCGTCAGAATGTATCTGTCGACTGTGTCGAAAGCTTTCGCATAGTCGGACACTGAATAGATATATCCTCGCTAAGCATTGTACACTCATACTGGAAGATAAACCATGAAATACAAAAATGCTTTTAACTACCAGAAGAAGCAATCTTGAAAATAACTTTCTGTGCAAAGGTCTTGCATGGAAGTAATATCTTATCACCCTTGAAACTTTATAAAATAGACAAACCCAGATATAAAAGTTGATCTTAGCTGTTTTTAAGTGACGTAAACATTTGTTTTCTGTACATCATCTGCTGGTGAATGAATATAATGAAATATGACGTTTTTATTGTTGAACGTACAGAGCTAGCAGACAACACAACCCACAGACAATGAGAAGCAAAAAAGAGTGATTACAACAACTGGTTGTTATTGATTGTGACAAAACTCCTGTCCACGGTATAAACTGATGTTCAGACAACGTGGGCGACAAATCTGTCAGAAACAAAACTCCACTGACAATGAATTTGAATTGTGTGCCTTTCTCATAAACATTTCCCGCTGCGATGAGAACAATGTGTATGCATCGTTTTCACAAGAATTTACTCATTACCTCTGCAGTTGGAAAACTTTAACCTTTCGGCTTGAAAAATTTCCTGAATTATTTATTAACTTTAAAGGGAATGATAATCACAAAGAAGGTGATCCACTATTCATTCCATATGTAAACAGTCGAGAAATATTGCCAGTTACAAAACGTATCTGTTATAGTTCTCTTAGTTTTAAAAAAAAATCTGATTCATGGATGCACCATTTAACATATCCATTCAACAAACTGTTAAACTCTTATTTTTCTACATCTTTCTTGCTAATTGAGATAAATATTTATAGAAATGCTTTCATTGCCTAGTTCCTTATAGGTGAAACAGACATAGAGTAAGCTTAAGCGATATTCAAATCCTTTAAGAGCTGGTTGGTTTGTGAGGTCTTTTAAATATAGTTATTTTTGCATGAGGGGCAGTGGCAGCAAAAATAGCAACGAATTCTCATTTTATAAGGTTTAAAATATTGTAAAATTTAAACCAATAACATGAATTGTTTTAACTGTGGAATAAGATTTTAGTCATCTTTTACCCTTTATCTGTTATGTAATTGTCGTCCTGAACTAAGACGACAATACAGGCTATTTCTATAAAATGCAAGATATATATTTTATTCCTCACGAAAATATATAAACTATAAAAACATAAAATATTTTAACCAAATTTGCAACCATTTTGTTTAAAAAATCATTTTTTTTTAAATTCTTCATGTAAGAGTTAATAAGTACAAAATTTGGTATTTAACTGACTGTTCGTTTTGATATTGTGCCTTCAGAGACAGCAGGAAAAGGAAGAAAAAATAAAAGTTGGTTGATTGTTTACTAACACTCCCCACTTGAAGGCAACCTTGGCCTTCGGGGCAACCTCGCCCCACCAAGTGATGTCTGGACTCACTTCTCAGATGGAGACACCCAGAGGGCGGGCCCATTACCTCCAATGATAGGGTGATAGTGAAGATGCCGGTGAGGCGAGAGGACCTACAGCTTATACAGTGCACTCCAAACCATGTTAGGCATAGGGGATACTTCACATGTGTTAGACAGAGGTGAAGGCGCGGATAGGGTCAACCCCAGAACTTGGGACCCTTTGCACGGTAGCCGCGAAAGAAACCACTGCGCTATCCCGGCGCTCAAAAAAAAGGAAAATAAAAAGAAAAAACTAACAACAAAGCATTTTAAAAAAGTGAGTTTTTCTTCTTCAGTGTTTCTATTTTTGGGTAGAATTCAGTGCCTTCTCGATACTTGGCATGGAAATGAAAGTTAAAAAAAAAATGTGTTAATGCCAGAGGTTCCACTCCCATCAGTACTGGGCCCTTGGGGCCAAGGACCCGGGCCTCCTTCAGTCAGGGAGTTACGGAACTGCCCCGAAAGGGCGCCCGGCGCCTCTGTGGGGCTTTCCATAGGGCAAGACTTACAGACTAACAATCCCTTCCATCTGGACCTGTGGACTCAAGACGGCATGGAAGTGGATACGCCACTTACGCGCGCCAACTCCGAAATGGGAAGGCTACCGATATGACCTCGGTGGGGCCGCCTTGTGATCTAGCACACCTTCCACTAGCTATGCAGGCGGAAATATTAATGGCTTCCCTCAACCGCGTTCGGAGACGTACCCGATCTCCCACGGGTATCGGGAACCACTGCCCCCTCAAGTCCAACCCAATCCGAACAACTCCCAATCAGGGAGAGGCTCGAATGTTCGGCCCGAGGTTCCTGTAGTAACGTCAGAGATACCACGAGTGCTAAAGGCCGCAGCGCCCGCGCCACGGCAGCTGAAGGGGACGGATCCCCTCCCCTACGGGGAGTAAAGAAAAAATGAACAGATATAGAATTTTCTAAATTGTAGCATTTTCCAGAAAATATTTAAAGTTAGAGATTCATTTCATCACATTTTGGCCTTGTGCCGGTTTTGAATAAATGTTTCTTCCTCTACAGAGTAACTCATAGATAAGAGAGAGACAGATCGAGATAGCTTAGCTCACGAACTGAAAGTGAGATAGATTGGTATCACATTTAAGTAGTCCCTTTGGAGTAAAAGGCAAACGTTTTATTAAAATATGTTCATTTAAAGAATCTTATACATGTAAAACTTATGTTCTTATTTTGTTCTAAAATTATTGAAACAATCATTATGTAAGTTCCATACGTCTTGAGATACTTATTTTAAACTAAGTTTACCCATAGAACATTTGAATGTGATATAAAAGCGGAAATAAGAGGCATGGGAAAGAAAACTACCTCTCTTTAAGCTATGAAATATGCTTTGAAATTAAATAATTAAGTCTAATGTTTTTCGAAGTTTTGTACTTTTGGGTATCACATTTTAAATAGGTTCTTTGAAACTCTCTTTCGCATAAATTTAGTGAAAGAGGTAATATTTCGTCAAATACAGAAATATCAATGCATTGATATGCATGAATATTGCCTTAGTCTTTTTTCTCCCAATTTCTTGGCAAATTACTTAGCTGAAGTCATGCAGCATGAATTTATTTGTCGAGATTTATCAGAAAAGAAAACAAAATTAAGTATTTTTGACACCTAGAGAAATAGTATATCCAGGTGTCTTTCTCATAGGACCTAGTTTGCGGCCACGCCGTGGCTCAGTGGTTAGACCGCTTGGCTCTCACCAAGGCGGCCCGGGTTCGATCCCAGGTGACCGCAATGTGAGATTTGTGGTGTACAACACGGCGTTGGGGCGGGTTTTCTCCGGGACCTCCGGTTTCCCCCGCCATCTCATTCCACCGGTGCTCCATCTTCATCTCATGCATCATCAGTATCACCACCTGCGGTGCCGTATGTAGTAAAAGCGGGCGTTAAACACTACACACATTTCCTAGTTTGAGAATAAAAAGTATTTACAAACTAGAATGATTATCTTATATATTAATTTCTTTTGCAACCATCGTGATTTAAAATTATTGAAATACAGAACTTAGAAATGAATAATTTGTATCCCTTTAGTTTGTTTTTCCTCTTTGTTTTTATTGAAGGCACCGATCATCGGTGGAAAAATAGTGTGTTCTATTTTCTTACTCGGAGACCTATTTTCTCGTTGCTACATGCAATATTGTCTATAAGTTATCTTTTATGCAGTCTTGAGCAGTCACTCGTGGCCTCGGTGCAGGTAAACATTTACTATCCGATCCCAGACAGCTTATTGTTGAGGGAAATGACCTGAGTAAGCCAATGCAACTTAGAACTTAATAATTATATATTAGGACTATAACTAACTGTCCTCTGCATGCGTGTTGGCTTTAGGTGTGTAAAAACAAAACACTGACCTGTAAATAATTCCTAACCTGACTACATAGTTTACGTTTCTAAATTAAACCCATTTTATACCTTGTAATATTGGATTTAGCGTAGTTAAAGACCTAGCTAATATGGTTATGGAAGCTTTGATGTGGCATTGTCAGTAATTATAATACCTACCTCTTTCAACCACAGTACATACGTACATTTCCTATGACGATTAAGCTTAATTTCCTGCTGTTGGAACTATCCCATTAATATTAAATGCAGTGAGTTGACCAATAATGAAATGTTCCAAAAACGTGTGTCACAGGGACCCACGATATATTGTTCACACAAGCAAAAATATTGTATGCTCCAGGTGAATAAACTACTCGTATATCTAATTAGGTATCATTTTCCTTATTTTGTCCTTATATAGAGAGTTACAGTACTCTTAAAATATACATTTGGGGTTAAATAATGTTTTTACTTTTCATAGTATTTATTTGTGATGCGTAGTAGTAATATTGCATATTTATATCCAGTTATCAATATCAACAGTTCATTGGAAATCCATGCTTTCAGACTTCCAGGATAAAGAGATTTTTATGTAGTGCAGTCTTCTGCAGCTTTTGCCCACTTTTAAGCATACTAACCTGACAAAGGCATATGGTTCCTTCTCCTTCATGTAGACGTAAGCAAACATTTGTACAAATGAATTTATTACATATGTTATAGGTATAAAGGGCATAGGAGAACACAGTAGGCTTAAGTGATAGTCAAATATTTTAACAATTGGTCTATGTGATGGTTCTGAAATAAGTTCTAATCAAGAGAAGAAAAAGATAGCAATGATGTCTATCCATTTCCACAAAATTATAAATACTGGAAGATTCAAACGAGTAGAGAAGAATATATTGAAAATGACATTCCAATATATATTCTGTTAAAGGATAATTTGTCAAAAATAGTTTTAACGAGATGCACAACTTCTGTGTAGCAACACGTGTCTACCTCATGCCATCTACCAGCTATACAAAAGCAATTTAGATTGAAAAGGCCTTCATATCTTATTCCCAGAAATTTTGTGATATATATTTCATTTATCATTAAAATATTGAGACTTGGTCTGTTCGTATAATTAAGTCATGTTTTGCAGAAATTCAAAATGCTCTTTATTTCAGTACAGGACGCTTTGTACACTCCTTACAGGCTCTAAAATGACGTACTATACACAAACGCAATTTCCAAAGTCTCTCGTTGTTTCACCACACGTAGACAAACAAAAGAATTCAGTTGCGGTACACTTCACTAATATCCACACAGCTGCACTTCGATTAACGAATCGGTACAATACAAAGTCCACACAACTCACAGAGTGCACAACTGCAACTCGACTCGGCCGGGTTTTACATCCCAGCCATTGTTCCGGAACTCAGTGGAATGCTCGGTATCAGTCAGGATGGCAGCAGCAAACCAGACTATCTCTGTCTCTTTCTCTCCCCGCTTCTGTCTCTCTCTCTCTCGGCAAGCGTCAAGCGCTCACATAGCTCTCTGTCTGCCACTATCTTGTCTCTGCCCACGCGTAGCTCCGGCTTTGTATGGCTTCAACGAAATAATGCGATCGGGGACAATATAGTTATTGTATAATACTTTAATCGGGATAGTAGAATCATTAATAAGAAAATCAACATTTTCAAAAACAAAAGAAAAAGAATTTCTAAAACTTTAAAAAACCCCAAATTAAACAAACCCCAACAGTAACTACCGAACACAGACAGAAAGACTAAAATACAATGGATCCTCACATTGGATTCTTTGGTCCTCGTTTAGAGCATATGAACTTCCGTATTTATGAATGCATGTTTATGCTACCAATCATATCATGACAGATCAGTTTCTGGTGGCTCAGAATGTGGTGGACGGTTAGCCCTTCAGGTCACATTCTTGTATCATAGTTAAAGTTAACTCTGTTGCCACCGGCAACAGCTAATAAATTGCAGAAAGTGCATTCAAATTTGACATGATTTATTATTCAAAGAGTAATGGAAGGTCTAAGCCATTTCACTTCCGACTTCAATTGGGTTCATTTGTGACCGACACATGAACCGGTCGGTGATAGGTACCCCGAGACCGATCGTCTAACAACCTCCAGTGCTAAATAGTTGTTATTTTGCCAGTAGCGCTCACCGGCAAACTCAAGGCTCATAGATTCGCGTGCAGGTCCGCGACCTTGTGAGGAGAGCGAAGCATGTTTATAGCACGAGTGTTGCCTAGCAGTGAAAAGGCAAACCTCGAGTTTTAGTGTAAATTTTTCACGTATAACAGTAATATGGTGAATTGTTGATTGTTAAAAGTACAATAAGAAGAATGGCATCAGAATTTGCGGGTAAAAGAGACTGTGATTGTGATCGAAAAGCTTTTAAATCGGTCGTTCCTTTTGTGAAAAAGTCACCTAATTTCAACATGAAGGCCAACTCCGGATTTTAAAACTTTAAAAACGAAATCACACTTTGATTTCAAAAGGCATTTTAGTGTCTGTTGGTATGAGTTTCCTTTGTGTGTTGTTGTGATAAATTATTGAACCTATTTTGTCTGCCATGTCAGCTTTTTTCTAGTGAAAACAATGCGTGGATAGTTTTCGTACCTTGAGAATTTCTCATGAAAATTAAAAAATTGGAATTGCTTCCACTGTAATGTTAGTAAAATTTGGACAAACAAGAATTGACACTTCTTTGACGGACGCGTTTAAGAATTCAGTTGAAGAGCTCAATGAAGATGTACAGTACTTCAAAGAAGTGCGATTAAGAAACGAATTTTGATATTTGTACTCTTCTCCTGAATTTCGAAGCAAAACAGTCACAAGTGTAAAACTGCAACCATTGTATCAGCTGAATGATCTTTGTCAGCTCTCCGCAGAATACACACTTATTTAAGAAACACTCAAATTCAAAATAGACCTCCATATCTGCCCTTATTAGTGGAGAAGATGTATAATAAACTTATAAAGCAACAGCAAGCAACATTTGAAAACTCTGTCACTGACATTTTTTAAAAGAAGAATCGGCGCATAGTAACTGAAATATAAATTCAGCTTTTCTGAAGCAACCGGCAACACTTATGAATCACCCACGCCACTACATCACACTATCTCGATTCATTAGAAGTCCACAGAGTCCTTGGTGCTAGACAACTAGAGTTCTAATCATAATAGCTTCTATAAAGAACCGTTAAAATTCTGCCCATTTTTACTGTTTTTTTTATCTGTGGATATAATCGCCATATATTTTCATAATTATGTACTCTTGTTTTACTCTCCAGGTCGAGTATTAAATATTCTGGAGGGATGACACAAGAAAACTTCAGATTTGAACCTGACGCCTACAGAATGTGGACCAAAGAGCCTGGGCCATCATATTTTATCAGTATTTTGTCTTTATAAAAACAACTGCCTCTTATTAGAAAGCAAATGCATGAGAAAGATGAATGATGTATTTGTTACATACATTCTTCGAACTCCGGTTTCTCTCGTGGTCATCATCTACTAGTGTACTACATGACAAAGCGAGAAAGTGTATCTGAAAAAATTCGCAACACATAGATACCTGAGCTTTTCGCACATACACGGTGAGTCCAGTGTATGTATAGTCTGTTCGGATATAATCATGTCTTTTGGACAGCAATGCGTCATACATCGGCAAGCGCGAGAAATCATATCATATAGACACACGCAGCTTCCAATCCATCTATTTGTACTTCGTAACTTACTGTACGTCAACTTACTAATATTTCACTCTTCTAATCGACCAGATAAGACCCGATAAGAGACGATGGCAGCGCTGGTCACGTGAAGGTCAATACGCCTCAACCCAGTTCGAGTAATACTTTGGTTTCTTCCCCTCCCTATGAGGATATCAGTGTAAAGTCTGTTTAGTTAACCCATGTGCAGTTTGCAGTCAAAGTAACCTGAGCCTCCCGCCCACTAATGACCGTCATAAATCTATCTCCACACTTCAGAAATGGAACACTGTCGTTGAGGACCAATAGCAACCCTGATTTTCTCGAAGTGACAGCCGCATGTACACTCCACGTGGACTCTCAGTTGCCAAAGTTCCAACTTCCAGTTGATCTGTTTCATTACGTGCAGAATTCGTTGTGTGTCACGATGTGGAGACCGTGGGAGGGAAATGCAGTGGTAAATGCAAATGAAGTAGTAGATAACTTTCACTTACGTGAAAATAATCAGTACTGACAATAGTGTGAATAACTGGGCCGAGTTATACTATCGGAAAAGCCACAAAAACAAAGTTATAATGGGAACTGTACCTAAGACGCTTCTTTTGAACACATATAAATATGTGCTGACAAATAATCTTGGTAAGGGGTCGTGCAATGAACCTGATGATAAATTCTGGGTACTCACAGAAATACAGTAAGAAATATTGTGACGAAAGGAATACCAAAGACGCCGATCAAGTGTGAAAACAAAAGGAAACGTTTCTCTAAAGTAGATAATTTCACATGCGATTTAATTTGTCGAGAAATTTATAGATTCTATGCAAAAGGGAGAGCGCCCACCTTAACGAATTGGTTGTACATTTGCAAGAAATTTGTGATTTTCCTTATGAGCGTTGCACTTTGCGCGGTCTCCTAAAGGAGCTGGGTTTCAAATACCGCACTTTGAATAAGTTAAGGGTTATTATGGAATCCAGTAGAATTGTAGCTTGACGATATATATATATATATATTTGTCAAAACTAATGATGTTTGGCAGTAATGGACATAAAATAATTTATTTTGGCGAAACCTCGTACGATACCCATGACGGATGGAGAAAGGTGGCAACCTTGCAGAAAGGACTGCGAGGAGGGTCTGTATTGTAAAACGATTATAAGGGCTCGTCAAAGGCAGCGGCCGACGTGCACACGTGTTAACTAAACAGACTTTAACTAAGGAATTTCATTTTACAATTTTTCACACCCATGCCACAGCTATTAATAATATATACAATATGAGAATAAATATATTTATGATGCAAGACTGATCATTCAGTATTTAAAGGTAATTATCGGAAAGAGGATTGAAGTTTACGCTATTGTTCACATTTTCATTTAAATGTATTATATTTCCATTGTTTGTATTCTGCGTTGTTTTCATGACATTATTTGAAGGCATTTCTCCATTTATTTTTAATGCGAATATTTCCGTCTCAATTATCACGTTTGCAGGTTTATAAAATCACTTTTTAAGCTGTAAAATGGCGACTTCGTCAACTTCATACAAAAAATATTTACTTAGAAATGGCTGCATTTCCAATATCACTAAATTAATTTCTAGTTTAGGTGACATATCATTCAACTAACATTGTTACAAAAAGATGTTTTATGATATAGCATTATATAGTTGGATAATTTATATTCAATTTTTTTTGTTCAATATTATGTAGACGAGGGTCGTGTTGCCTCTATTTTTATTAATGGATAATACAGGATATACGAAATTACAACAGCAAAGTTAAATAGAGCAACATTTCAACTACAGATTGTCAATTTTCCACGCAGTCACCACCATTCGTTTTGTACTATTGCCAACGATGAACCCAGCCTGTATGCCACACTTCTAAAAATCTGAACCAGTTGAGGCTAACCCCTTTCTTACAGCTTTGTCTATAGCGTCCAAGTGTTGCAAATGTTCGCTACGTAGTCCATATTTCAGAAGCTCAAAGAAATGAAGGTCAGAAGGCGCTAAATCTCTACTGTAAGGTGGATATGGTAAGACAGCCAGCCAAACTGTGCAATCATTTGCGTGGTCGCAAAACTGTTGTAGGGCCTGGCATATTTTTGTAATTTACGTCCTCCAACGTTAAGTCATGTCGGATGATGAATGGAATGGGTGAAATGATGCTCAAATGAGCCCAGGGTCCGTAGAGCTTAGAGTTACCCGACATTCGTCTTTCAGAATAAGGGAAACCCCGGAAGAAACCTTATCCAGGTAACTCAACATGACCGAGATTCGAACTCGGGATCTCTTGAACGTGAGGCAGACACGCTACCATCTACGCTACCGAAGCGGGCAGAGCCTGGCATTATCATGTTGCAGGTGAAAGTTGTTATCTTCTCCGACCTTACCCTGGAAATTCGGGCTCAATAAGTGTCGTCTAATTGACAGTTCCTCCAGGCTCCAGGACATTCTAAAGAACCACACCCTGGCCATCCCAGAAGACTATACGTATCACTTTGCCTGCAGATGGCTGTGTTTTGAATTTCTTTTTGCGTTCTTTTTTCATCTCTCTCCCCCTCCTTTATTTACATTTTTTTTTCTTTTTACTGTTTACAAAGTTTGACTGGACCGACTTACCACATCCACCGTACAGTCCAGATTTAGGGCCTTCAGACTTCCATCTCTTTGGGCCTCTGAAAGATGGACTACGTGGTGCACATTTTCAGACTCGGATGCTGTTATCAAAGCTGTATGAAAGTGGTTGCCTCAGCTGGTTCAAATTTTAACAAGCATGGCATACATTCTCTGGTCCATTCGTTGGCAAAGTGCATAAAGAATCCTGGTGACCACGTGGAAAAATGACAATCTGTAGCTGAAATATTTGACTGTTTAACGGTGCTGTGTGGTTTACATATCTCCTTTGTGTCCATGAATGAAAATACAGGCATTACTTTCGGAACGACCCTCGTGTGTGCATGTGTATATAATAATGTGCATATGTATAATGCAGCATTAAATATTTCATGATTTTGTGAAAGCCAGCGCAGGAACCATTGGTGTGCGTACCTCAAAAATTGTTACTGTCACGCACATGCCACGAAAACAAAAACATTACTCCTTGCTCTTTATCAGTGACCCTACCCTAGGTTTCAGGTAATGGGGCAAAGGGCAGTTACTTGTGAAAAATTCGGACAGTTGCACGGTTGCTCTTCAGTGTAAAACTACACATTCCGTCCTAACAGGGACTAACTTAGATATCAAATCCAAGCAATATGGAGCGCTATACGAGCGCCGAAATGACGGATATGGTTTTGATGGATGTAAGAGCTGAAGGGAATTCAACGAACGCACGATTAATTTAGTTTCACTAAAAATATGAATTGTAAAATTAGTTACATCAATGATAATATTTATTTTTTAACTTCAGAGCATTTTGTTATGATCCTAATTGTACATTACTTTCAACCACTTACTGTAAATATCAATAGCTTCCTTTTCAGTTACAAATGCTTTATTATTATCAAACACGTGAAATAAAATGGTCATCTCACTGTATAAGCCATTTAGTTTTGGTTCATTTATCTACATTTCTTTGATGTTTTCTGTTCTGTTTATCATTTGATGCTTCCATCCTCAACCTCACTAACATTGACTTCCCCTTAAAAGTTATAAGTTGCATATGTCCACCAGCTTATTTGCATTCATGAATTGCTATAACGGGATTTTGGAACACGTTAAACAATCATAAGCAATAATTCAGCAATAGCTTCTTTATTGTGGTTTCATAAGACAAAGAAATTCTTAATAGTAGCAAGGTACTGTGGAGTATGCCGGTATGTTTACAAACAGCTACAGCACGCGGCACGGCGTGTGACCTATACCTGTGTACTCCGACAGTGTGAGGCACGCGTCGTTGTTCCTGTCACTGCCTAATCCACACTCATCATCATCATTACGATATAAGTCTTGTGGCCCGTTCCTACTTCAAGGAAATTAATCGGACCATCTCATTCGTGGCCTTCCAACATTTCTTCTACCTACAGGTTTATACTTGTATACTATTTTTGGTGTACGGTCTTCGGTCATTCTCTGCACACGATCTTGCCATTTTTGCCTGTATGCAATGATTGTTTCATTTAGACTCTGAATTTCCAATTCTCTTCTAATATCCTCGTTTCTTTTCTTGTCTATGAGTCTATAACCTGCCACCTGTCTCAGAAATTTCATCTCAGCAGCCTCCACTTTCTTCTGCTATAAGACAGTCAAGACCCAGTTTTGACACCCATAAAGCAGGGTTGGGATCACCATTACTTTAAACAGTTTTAACAAATTTTGACGACTACAATTTTTAAAAGTTCTTTTTATTGTGCTACATATTGTTTGCAATTTGTTTATTTTGTTTTGTAGATCTCTATTACTGGTGTATGACACAATATAGCCAAGATAATTAAAATAACTTTGATGTTGGATGGGTTTATCACTTATGCAAATTTTTGCTCTCAAATGGTTCGTTCCTATAAAAGTCATTATTTTTGTTTGTTTCATATGAAATTTGAAGATTATATTCTCTTGTAATATTATTTAATTCATGTATGGCTCTTTGTAAGTTATCTTCCGCCTCCGGAATTAAAATATGGTCATCAGCAAAACAGCAGTGTGTCAACATTTCTCCCCTTTATTTTAAAATGTGTTCTGAGCATAGTTTGCCATCGTACAACTGCGTCATTAATATATATATATATATTAAATAGGGTAGGTGACAATGGACAGCCCTGTCTTAGTCCTAAATTAATCTCTACTAGGTTATCTTTTTCTATGGATTTCTCCAATTTAAATTTTGTATGTATATACATACTTTGAACTGTTCCTACTAAATGCTGAGGAAATCCATTTTAATCATTATTTCCAATAGCAGATTTCTTTTTACTTTATCATAAGCTTTTACATGGTCTATAAAAGCTCGTAGAGTTGGTAGATTATATTCTTGTCGATTCTCCATAATATATGTTATTGTGAAAATACAATCATTGCAGGAACGCCCTTTTCTAAATCCATTTTGTGAATCATGCAATCATGATTCTGGATCATTTTATGTGGCTCTATTTGGGGTGTAAACTATCTATATATGTCACATAGAAGCTGAACAACTAATAGTATATATACAATTTCCCATTGAAGAAAGCTTTTCTCAATAATTTCAATTATTGTTGGATATAGTTTATATACTTGCAGGCATCATAGCTGTGTGATCATGATCGTATAAAATGAATAACGCAAATACAGTGAAGTAAAGGTTAACGTTCGTGTTTTATTTACAAAAAAAAAGAATAACGTCCTACATAATGCTGTAATCCAGGCAATGTCTATATTCGCAACATTTTATTTCCATTTTAAATATATTTTCACAATCAGTGGGACTTTCCATCATTAGTACACCGTAAGTGAGTAATGACTGATAGTAATCTGAACAACTGCTTCATACCTTTATTGTTTGAGGTATACTTTACAAATATGCTAATTGCGCTTAATATTCTGGATCAATTTAAAATAGACAAAGTCCTGTGTTGTGTCAAATCTGTTTCGAGCAAATGTTGGCAGTACTGCGGGATTAGCAATTAAAGCGTTAAAAAACATGACCTTTCTTAGCATTTTAATGGAGTTCAGTACAATCTGGTGCGATTTTAGTTGCAGAAGGACATCGAATTACTTCTTCTTTATGAGTTGTGTAGTTGAAACAGTAAAAGGTCAAAATAATGGAGTATATACTTGAACAACAAAAGTAATATAGCATCTCTATAGAAAAGAAATAATGGTGCTACCCTAAGATAAAAAAGAAATAAAACTGATAGAACAGGAAAAACTCGTAGTCGTTATCGGAAAGCAGTAGAAAGAAGCTTGAAGGGCGGAAATGGGAAGGAAGAGTTCACTGCTACTTCAATACTCTGGCAGTTGTGATGTTCTTTGTTAGTGGCGAAACTCAACACACAGAACAAAAGTCTAGAAACAATTTGTGACTGTTGATTTGATGACATATTTCTAGAAACTTCACAGTGTCTTAACAATCTGTCATATACAGGGTGTCCATAAAGTCCCAGTATACCTTCATGTCTCCTGTTATGCTAGAAAACAAATATACCTACAAGGACTGTTCAATAAAGGAAGATCATAATTTTTACGGTCTTAATTTTTCGCACTAAAATTACTTCTTAGTATATTTTGTTAGCTTAATGTGAAACAAACACGACGTAGTTGGTACTCTTGGTGTGAACCAGGCAAGTTCAACGTGATCAGTATCGTCTACCGCTGCAATGGAGGTAACATGCAGTTAAAGTTGATGTTAGAGGAAGATCCGGAGATTCTTTCAAACGTAATCACTGCTGATGAAACTTGGCTACATCATTTTGATCCTGAGACCAAACAGCAAAGCTCAGAGTGGAAATCTCCTTCAACACCAACCCCCAAAAAGCAAAAGTGGTTGCTTTTGCTGGGAAAGTTATGGTCATCTCATTCTTTGACATTCATAGAATGGTTTATCAGCATGTTGTACCTGCACATACGTCAGAAACTGGAGAATACTACAGGGATGTCCTGAAAACATTGCAAGTCCATATCAGATGCAAAAGATCACTTTCCGTGAAGCAGACTGGATGCTGCACCACGATAATGCGCGGCCGCATATTGCCAATGTTGTTGCTGAATATCTAGCAAAAATCAACGGGATGGGCATTCCGCACCCTCCCTATAGTCCAGATTTAGCCCCATACGACTTTTCTATTCCCTAACTTGCAGAAACACCTTCGTGGGAGGCATTATCCATCATCAGAAGCAGTGGTGAAGACTGTCAAGGCGATTTTGAAGGATCTCTCAAAAATGGTTTCCAGCATGTCTTTGAAGACTGGCAGAAACACTGGGACAAGTGCATCGCATTCAGGGGAGACTATTTTGAGGAGGAACATCAAAATTAAGAGGATAAGTAAAGGTAAGTTGTCAAAAAATATTGTGATTATACTTTATTGAACAGCCCTCGTATTGGAAAAGTGCAAATCCTCGTACAGCCTAACGTATGTCTCCCTTCATTAACTTCACACCTTATCCATTCTTTTGTGATTGTAGGAAATATGTGCCGAAAGATTTGAGGGGTTGTTAGCAAGCATTTAACTGTTCTGTTTGTCCATCAGTGAACAGCAGAACTCTAAATCGAACAATTGCTTGAGTAATATAATTTAAGTGGAACTAATACTCCATGTTCCACTTATTGTTAGTATTTACCTAGAACGCATTTCGTTAGGATCTTCCTAACATCTTCAGTTGTCGATAAACGGACGTTGCTTTGGTGAACTCCTTGGAGAGCGTCTCTGTCGGTATCTTGATGAGGTTGAAGTTTGGGTTCTCTTCAAAGGTAGTATCCAAATTGAACAATTTTCCTTCATATTTCTTTATGAAAATTTTCTCCCACGTGGTTAATGCAGCTGGACCTTGGACAATTTTTTAATAAGTGGATTTCTCGTTCTATATCGTGATTATCCTTCCAAAAACAGTACGCTACCACCGATTTATCTATTTCTTTGTTCCTGTTGTTGCTAAAATGCTCTTTAAGCCTAATATTCAAATTCCTTTTAGTCTTTCCAATGTAAAGCTTGTCAGTGTGCAGTGTTTACAGAATAAACTCCAACGGCAATTTTCCTAGGAATAAAAATCAGAATTACATACGGAGCACTAAAACATTAAGTGTCCCCTGCAAAAGTAGATTTTGAGCTGCATTAGAATTTTACCCATATCCCACTTAAAAATACTTCATATAAGTCTGATTATTACATAATATAATTAATATCAGCCGACTGCGTGTTCTTAACATGAGGCTGGCATTCGTAATATACACTGCAATGTTCATTTTCGTTTTCCCTGGTCGTTAGGAGAAATCTAGGGTGGTTTCTCATCCAATTTAATTTTTTTCCAACACATCCCTTTAATTCTGCTTCCGGTGCATCTCTCAGCTTCTGGGTGGCGTAATACTGTGACAGGCGGATGGCTTCCTTGAGGCTTTGAGCCGGGTCGATCATCACCCTTTCTATAGCAGCTTCAGTAGTGGGACGGACCTTCCAGCCTAGGGACTTTCTAGGATACTTGTGACCTCTTTATGCGATTTTTTTTAGCTTCCTGCTGTTTCTTTGCTTCATCCCTTGAGTGTTTTTGTGAAAATGGACAAAATCGAGTATAGAGCTGTCATTAAATATTTGTTTTTGAATTGCAATACGCCTAAGCAAATCAAAGATGAGTTAGATTCTGTGTATGGGGACTCTGCACCATCATCTATCACAGTGAAATTTTGGGCAGAATAATTTAAACATGGCCGTAAGAGCTTGGGAGGCGATGAACGTTCGGGATGTCCAAAAACTGCAACTACCGACGAAAACATCGCCAAAGTTCACCAAGTGGTGCTAGACGACCATGAATTAAAGTGAGAGAGATAGCAGAGGCTATGAACAGACCAAAAGAACGTGTTTGGCACATGTTAAATCAACATTTAGTCATGAGAAAGCTGTCCGCGCGTTGGGTGCCGCGTTTGCTTACGTTAGACCAAAAACGTGTTCGAATAAACCCTTCCAACGCTCTGTTGGCGCAGTTTAGGTGCAATAAATCCGATTTTTGGCGCCAGTTAATTATTGTATATGAAACTTGGATACACTATTATACGCCCGACACAACAGTGGACTGCAAATGGGAAACTGGCTCCCCAAAAAAAAAATCAAAAAAAAATTTGTCTGCTGGTAAAATGATGGCGACTGTTTTTGGGATAGTCATGGAGTTATTTTAATCGCTTATCTTCAAAAAGGAAAAACCATTACAAGAGCATATTATGCATCACTACTTGACAAGCTGAACGGCCACATTTGCAGAAAAAGAAAATTCTGTTTCACCAAGACAACGCACCGTCTCACACCTCAACGGTTAAAATGGCGAAAATCCAAGAATTACGGTTGGAACTGCTTGACCATGTGCCTTACTCATCAGATCTAGCCCCAAGCGACTTATTTTTTCCCTCATCTGAAAATTGTGCTCGGAGGAAGAAATTGTCGTCAAATGAAGAGGCAATCACCTTCGAGAACAATTATTTTGCAGACAAAAACGTCGAGTACCATTTGGACGGGTTACAGAGATGTGAGCATCGCTGGGGAAAGTGTGTAGAGTTACAAGGAGACTTATGTTGAAGAATAAAAAATAAAAATAAAAAATGATGAAAAAGTGTCTGGTATCTTAAATAGGACGGAAACTTTTCAGAGCACTTACGTATGTGTCCTCCATTGTGTGTAACCCTAACCTAATGATAACAAGAATGTGGGGTACTACAGAATACTTGAGAAACCTCAAACGGAGGACAATTAGGTGTTTAATTAAATGTACAAGAAAGTATCAAATAAGTCATGTGTAGAGGGTTAACTAGACCATTCTAATAGCTGGAATTTATGGAATTAATATTATCTCAAAATAATGGATCCCTCCTTCACACTCTGAGTGCACCTTAGCAATGTCTAAAGGGCTCCTTAAGTCGCTTTAGTAAACGGCGGTACCCCCAAATGTGTCAAGTTCTGTATGAAAGCAAGAATTCAATATTTATGCTAACGTAAAGTTTCAGGGATATAGATTTTCCAGCCCTTTGCTTTTATTGAAGTTTTGTCAAGTGTACTTAAAAATATAGCATTTGGAATTCGAAGTGCACGACGTTGTTTTTTGGCCAAATTTAGTTTCCAGTTTATTGAGCTGTACCTATAATGGTTAAGAATACCTACATGATAGTAAATTAATTTCCTTAAGCAGTTTGCCTTTTGACACGTTCATGTTATGCTGCTCGAAAAGTCAATATTTATTGTTTAGATATTAGCGTTAGCGATCGATTTCTACTCAGAGATATTTGTGTACCGACCACAGGGGTCACTGGTATAAGCAAACAAAAGTGAAGAAGTTGAGAGAAACCTGAAACTTGAGGTAAACATAACATTATATTCAACATTTTGTATTAGAACAGCGAAATTTGCGAAATTCATATGATTCTCTTCAGTATAGTAGAATCTCGTTTACTCCGTCAACTGGGGCCAGGGCATATGCAAGTTAATGGAAATCCGTTATCCAGAGAATGACTGAAAAATGTAAGAAACATGTACATCACCGATAGGTACACTTTGAGTTTAAAAAATGCACTGTATGTACTGTAATGGCCTATGTGTTTGCATTGTAGGCAGTATAATTACAAACTAATCGGTAGTTAAAAGATCAGTGAGCTTCTGCTGTCTCAGTTTAGTGTATCGCTTACGAGCAGCATGATCCCGCATCCGCTTGAACATTAGAAGTGCATTTGTCAATTTTTTGAATTGAGTTTCGAAATAAAGCATCAATTTCTCTTTTCGCTATTGCTTGTGCGCGGGTAATAACCACAGCTGCTTCAACAACACTATCTGAATCTGAATACGCATCATTTTTATTTTCAATAACCTTGTATGATGCAACAATGTCTTCCTCTGTAATCGGTTTATAGTAATTTTCGATTTGCAACCAAATGTCAATGTCTTCTTTATCCACATTGGAACCAATATGAATATTGACTCGAGCCATTGTTGGGCTGCTGCCGAGAGAGAGAGAGAGAAGCGGAGAGTGAAAAATACAGATAGCGCCTAAGCCACGCCTATAAAGTGGTGAGAGCTTGGCACTTGCCGAGAGAGAGCAACAGATGGAAAAAGAGGCAGACAGTTCCATGGTGTTCTCCCTGCACCATGAAAGGGCGTGAAGCTTCGGCAGCTTTCGAGAAACTTCGGCAGCCTTCGAGAAACAGCGGCTTGGTTATAAATGTGGCAGTGGAAGTTGTCATTCATTTCGCCAACACATCAGAGACCTAGCGGCAAGGGTACAGGGAGCTATTGCTTCCCTGTATCCTATGCTGGGGTGGAGCTTGATGCCATTTGGCCTGAAGTTATATACCTCTTCCAAGCGCTGGTAATCCCCGTGATGCTATTTTTTTCTTCTTTTTTTTCCATTTACGTCCGCCCCAACGTTAAGTTATATCGGACGGTGAATGAATGCTATATGCCTGCGAGATCTAGGGCATGGCCGCAGATAGCTGGTTGTCATGGCTTTAACGTGCACAGAATAGAGGGCTACGGTCCACGGTCTACGAAGTTAGGCGCCGGGCATCAAAATTCTACGCAACTTTACCAACTCATAGAAGTGCGCTTGTTAGATCATTGGGAGATTATGACCTTATTAGGCGCCGTTCGAGACAACATCGGGTCCCCCGCATGGCATGCGGGCACCCAAGATAACCCAGGAGCTAATCCTAACAGCAGCTAAAGCTGAGATCCACATAATCTCCTAAGTTGTTTGGCAACAAAATTCACCCCAACCTAAAACTAAATTAAAAACACCAGGGTGCAGGGAATTGCATCCTGTCCTTTCATCCCGAAGGTACAATAACTGTAACCTTACAAAATTCTTCAAATCTCAAAACCTACACCATATTCATCCTACAAAATCCCGTTCGAATACCTTACCTGCGATAAAACCCTTAACGGGTGGGCACGCAGCAAAATCCTTCTGGCTATATACAGCCAGCCAGCACCTCATGGTCATGTCGTCAGTTAGTCGGCAGGAGGTTGCTAGTCAGTGAGTTGCAGTTGTGCAGTGAGGAGGGGCTAGCGAGTGTAGAACTCAATCATGTGTGTGCAGTGGAGTAGTGATTTGAAAGTGAATACTTTTGTTTGTTTACGTGTGGTGAAGCAACGAGAGACCTTGGAGATTGCGTTTGTGTATCAGACGTCATTTGCTGCTCAGGGCTGCACAAAACTGTCTTTCTACAGAAATAAAGAGCATTTTGAATTTCTACAAACTTGGATTTTAAAAATCACAATATTATTTTAAAAATGTGTGTAACATCTTCTTCCACACCTATTTTTTCTCTTTAATTTTGTTTTCTTGCACCACAGGCCACAACTTTTTTCATGACTTTATCAAAGTTTCTCTTCCAACCTGACCCCAAGCAGGTTGGGTGAGTGCAATGAAATCGCCCGCTGGCAAGAGAATTCGAGTACTGTAACTATTGAGAACAGTAATTTATCCTCTGTAAAGCAAGTATTTGTTTACTATGCTAAACAATATAATGTGACTTTGTGGGTTCGTAGAATTAAACGTTCAAGTTGCAGAAATTAAAAATGTTCTTTATTTCCGTATAAAGACACTTGTGCAGCTCTACCAATAGCAGAATGACGTAACACAGTCGTAAAAAGAACCTTCAAGTCCGTCTGGCGCACGTGCACTCTGCACCGTTAACAACTCTTAACTGCGTCTTTTCCGTCCGTCCGTCCGAGGTGCTGGCTGGCTGTACAAAGCCAGAAGGTTTTTGCTGCGTGCCCACTCGTTAAGTGTTTTACCGCAGGTAAGGTTTTTCATTTGTGGGTTTTGAGGTTGGAGACCTTTTTTTTAGGTTACAATTTTATGTACATTCAGGTCGTGGGAATGGATGCAATACCTTGAACTCTGGTGCTTTAATTTTAAAGTTTGTTAATTAGTTGGAAAATGTTGATGCCAAACAGCTTAGAAGATTATGTGGAGCTGAGCTTTAGCTGCTGTTAGGATTAGCTTCTGGGTTATCTCGGGCGCCCACAAGCCATGCGGGGTACCCGGAACAGCCTGGAACGGCGTCTAGTGGGGTCATAATCTCCCAATGATTTAACAAGAGTGCTTATATGCTTAGGTAAAGTAGCGTATAATCTTGATGCCCGAAGCCTAATTTCATCCTCCACGTATGGAAGACCCGAGGCTTCGTGAAGCAATCTGTTAGGAAAGTAACGACCCATAGAATATATAGACCGTAGTCCTCTATTCCGTGCACGTTGAAGCCATGCCAGGCAGCTATCTGCGGCCATGCCCTAGATCTCGCAGGCATATAGCATCACCGGATTTACCAGCGCTCGGAAGAGGTATAACTTCAGGCCAACCGGCATCGAGGTCAACCCCAGCATGGGATACAGGGAAGCATTTGCTCTCTGCACCCTTGCCGCTAGGTCTCTGATGTGCTGGCGAAAAGCTAGGCTTCTATCCAATGTTACTCCAAGGTACTGGATGTAGTTCACTCTATCCTTCGACCTCGGAAGCTGAAGTTGGGGCAGTCTGCGGGGTTGTGGCGCTTTGTGAAAAGTATGGCGTAGCTTTTGTCCGGATTACGGACATCCGCCGATACCACTGTTGTGTGATATGGAGGTGTCTTTGTAAGGGGTTGAAGGCTCCGAGGATGTTTGTCTTTGCAGAACAGAGGCACGTCGTCAGCCTATTGTGCAATTTCGACTCGTGGCTCTGTGGGGAAATCTGCCATAAAGACGTTGAATAGGGTGGGAGGAAGTACAGAGCCGTTGGGGACTCCACCTCTCACTGGTCTTAGTGTTGATGTTCTCCCCACGACTGTGCCTTTGAAGGTGCGGTGTTGTAAGAACATGTATAGTATGTTGGTCATCTGTGTTGGGAGCTCTAGGTGGATCAGTTTGTATGCGTCTTCTCTCTGTACGTCCCTCCTATTTATACAAGATCAGCTGTTCTCGACGGTTCTCGACACCTGACGAAGCCGCACGACTTGTCCGAAGTCTCACGGACCCTCGCAGTGGAGCGAGAATTGTCCAGACCATCTCCCTCTCTTTCTCCCTCTGTTGCTCTCTCTGGGCATGGCTTAGGCGCTATTTGTCTCTCACTCCGCGCTTCCCTCTCTTTCGACGTTCGCTTACGAGTGGTCTCGTGACAGTAATTTTATTTGTTTTTTATTTAATGGTCTGGGTTAAAGATGTCTCGGTTAACGAGGTTTTACTGCACTGGAAAGTTCGAGATTAAGTGTATCTGTGTTGGACCACAGCTGACTCAGTCCATTTCATGATTGTGATGACAGTAAGGAAAACTGCTCCTATCAATTTTGATAAAAGTTTGCTTTAATCTGATTGGAAACTTGTTTATAAAAACCATTGCTCTTTAACTTACTGAAGTGTTCTAATAGTTACTTGAACCGCCACAAAGTTTGCTCTAAGGCTCCAGTAAATCCTTTGGCACACAATCTCCTATAAATGGCAGCTCTTCAACTGGTTTCCCCAACTCCAGTGGGTTATGTGGCACACAATCTACTATAAATGGTACTTCTTCAATCAGCTTCTGTACTCCAGTAGGTTATGTGGCACACAATCTACTATAAATGGTACTTCTTCAATCAGCTTCTGTACTCCAGTAGGTTCTGTGGCACACAATCTCCTATAAATGGTACTTCTTCAATTGTGCTCTGTACTTCAGTAGGTTTTGTGGCACACAATCTACTATAAATGGTACTTCTTTAATTACCTTCTGTACTCCAGTAGGTTTTGTGGCACACAATCTCCTATAAATGAGAGTTCTTCAATTGTCTTCTGTACTTCACTGGGTTCTGTGGTACACCAACTATTTTCAAGGAAAGTTAGCTCATATGTTCCAATAGATGCTCTAATTACCACAAAATCTGGAACATTGACACTTCCATTAACTCGTTAGGCATCAAAACACACCTCCCTCCTCTACGGAATATCAAAGCAAAGCTGGTCGTTGACCTTTAGAGAACTTGAGTTGCTACCCCCAGTTGATGCTCTAATTGACGCAAAATGCCCTTTAAGTCATTCAGTGTATGCATTTAACAAATGGGATTCCTGTAGCAATGTGATATATTGCAAATCTTACCGGTGTATACTCCTCTAAATGAAATATGTGCTCTCACATTTATAAATTCCGAGATTTATTTTCCGTACGCTAGAGCCAACTCGTGTGAATCCTCGCTCATCCCCTCCGGAACCCCTGTCCTTTTGGATTACGATTTATGAGAGACTGGTAAAAATATGGCGGACAGTCGAGTTAGATAAAAGCTGCGAAAATAGGGGCAAAACAGAACAGATACAGGCCCGTTATAAACACTTGCAACAAGAATAAAAACAAAGAAGAAATGGCAGTTCTGATATTGGACACTATCAAATTTATGTAGAAACTTGTGTTGGTATGTGCGGAAGCTTTGTATTTATATCATTTAAAACGAAGCTGCAAATTTGCGGTGTTTAAATTTCATTCGCCAAAAATGCGGTGAACGCAAACCGTCAGTGAGGGTAAGGGAGGGTGGAGAAGCTAAATAAAAAAGAACGGATATATGCTTCATGCTTACCACACGTTATTGTTCTTTAGCGGAAAAATAAATGTCATTTTGCAAATGCATTCGCTTATTCAACAGGTTTACTGTAAGGGGAAGAAAATGTCTGAAATAAACTGTACTAAATCGTTTATCTTTTTAATTGTTATATTCCCGGAATTTTATTATATACAAAATAAGTTAACGGTATTCCACAAGAGTAAGGGAAAAATGTTATGAAGTAGAATTAGAAGCATTTTCCTTCAGAAATGTAATGCTTCCAATTTCATTATTTTACCACTTATAATCTATTTAACAACGGAGCGGGATAATTCTGCGGTTACGTTAAAGACTTGCATTCCGGAGGAGCTGAGCTTGATTCCGGTTTACTTAGTTTTTTATGGTTTACCTGAACGCTAGACGAATGATGGGGTGGTTTCTCCTTTGCCACGAAGATCTTATCATCTTTTTCTTTTCACTTAGGTTTATTCTCACTATTCAGATATACCTCCAGGTTTTTAATGTATAACAGTTTAGACAGAGGGCGCGGATGCTTGAAATGTACATGGCGTCATCACATAACTTACTCATTCATAATTCATATCACTGCAGTTACTGAAACGAGCATTAGATCTGGCAGCATGGGCAACTCATGTGCACTCTCACACTCTTTTCACAATATACAGATCCACTACCAGAGCTGATAATCGGTTCATACCCCTCTCCCTCTTCAAACCTCGCTTGCCTTCTTGTGGTGGGTAGACACCAATTTATTTAGAACCAGAAGCTCCAAATATCTTCTTTGTTTCTCATTTTTAGGTTATGTCTTTTGCTTTATTCACTTAAAATCTAAATCCTTCAAAAATTGTTACCTCTTCAATTTTCCCTCCATTCGAGTTCCAGCTTGCCCTTGAAGCAGCCCTATAAGATAGGAACAAATAATAATAATGAGGATGAGGATGGGAATGAGGAGGAGGATGAGGGGAGGGGGATGGGGAGGGAGATGAGGGGAGAAGGAGGAGGATGAGGAAGATGAGGATGAGGATGGGGATGAACATGGAGATGGGGATGGGGAGGGGTAGGGGGGAGGAGCCACATGTACAGTTAGGCTATAAGTAAGAATCATATTTATATATTATAATACACCAATGTTTGTCTTACAAAAATGTCTTTCTCAATCCTTTCCTGAAAATCCTTTGATACTCAGGTTCACACGTTTTAGCTTGACCGGAAACTTTACCCATTGTTTGTCTCAGCCTGAGACAGTCTGAGGCTCCGGCCCGTCGGTACCACGTTCTTTAGAGAATTTGTGTACGTGGTAGTAACAACAGACTGCAGGATTTAGCCAGGACCTTTGAGAACCTGAGCGGGAATAATTTAACTTAATCATGGGAAAAGAGAAAGCGAAATTAGGTCCAAAACTGGAAAATTTGAACATCGTAAGTGGGGATAAGTACCAGCCAATGTAAAATTAATATTTGTTCACGTCATTTTTAAAAGTCCAAAAAGTGCCTAGAGTGGGGGTAAATCAAAGCAATGGCTAAATGTAGGTTTTTCTTGTAAGCATACTCCGGTCCTGTGATCTCCACGGACGCATATTTGGCGTCGTCCAACAAATCCGCGTTCGCACCATGCACCAAGACAAAATACAGTCGTGGTAGTTAAAATTAGTGCAATTTATATAAGTTATGCTATATATAGAAGTCAGCTATGCCGCAATATTGTTTCTACACAGCACATCACACTACCGACGCGGAACACAATGATACAAAATACAGCAATTCGGCGAAAGACAAATTCACGATGGCGAGCAGAGGAAAATTCGAGGTATCTTCTTCGTTGAACCCACAACGAGTCAGGACGCACCCACGCCCTGAAGCTCAGATGAGAGTACTCTTGCACGAGCTATATCAAAAATTACCTCGAACCTGTTTCAATCTCCCTATCCTTAAACTCCGCACGCCACCAATCATTAATTGTGAGGCGTTGAGCACAAGGGAGAGCTCGACGTGGTTCGCTACGGGCCAGACCACCTGACCGTCAACAGGAGTTTACTTATGGTCGTGGATTTAGATTTAGTAGTGAATACTTTGTATTTGAAGCTTTGGCAGCCGAGATAGAAATTCATAGAGTACTGTTGCAAGCCATCCTCACTGTCTGCCTTGAAGTTTCTTGGTTTGAATAATGGATTACAAAATTAGGTAACCCTGCTGAAGTATAGATCGAAATAAGGTCCATTGTGCTACTATGATCAATGAATCCACTGACGTTATATACCAGTAAGTTTATTCAAGCTCTTAGCCTAACTCTGAAAACGATATTCTCGATAAAGTATATTTTGCTATGCAAATGCAGTGGACTTAGATGATGTGCATGGAAGTTTCTTTATCCTGCTCATATTTCCAACGCAATGAGTTATCAATCAAATCCATTATCTGAAAACGGCTATAACAATACTTATTCACTCAAGCTCATCAAGTATTGCTTACATCCTTTGCACAAGTTCCAATCCTTAACCCATTGCTACAGTAGAACTCTAAAACCCAAAGTGCAACTAGCTAGTCCAAAGGGCTGTGTCAGTTCTCATAATTTGGATGGATCTCCCAAAGAACCACAGAAGAGATTCCCCAAACGCTGGGCAACCCAAAAAGAGTAACAGAGCCTCTTTCTTTTACGGAGCTTTCAGAAATCCTTAGCCTTCTCACACCAGTTAGAAGCTGTACTAGCTGCACTATGTTTTGTTATGTGAAAACATATTTTGTTATTTAATAACGCTGTTGATTGCCAATATTATATCAGCGCCGCAAGGTTTCTTTACATGCCAGTAAACCTATTGGTATGAAGCTGTCACTTTTAAACACGCCTAAAAACCATCTGTCTGGGTCGTATATGAGATCTCCTAGTGATTTACCGGGGGAAAATGAGTAATTTGGGGGGATTTAATGGCACGCTGGCACGTTACAATGGTAACTCAGTGGTTAGAGCCCGGGAGATCCGTGGTTCAAACTGTACAGGGTCGGAGCTAGAAGCTTAGGAAATAACTTTCGGATTAACTGCTAAACAGGTTCTGAGAAGGAGGCTGAATATCTCAGGGTGTATTGTTGAATTAAATCCTTTTCTCCTTCCTTTGCTGTTTATTTTGAAACAGCGTGTACAGCTTCTTCCCTGCACACAAGAATATAAACCAGGTTACCCTACTTTATATACTTTCAATACATGATATCACTCGATATCACTCCTGTTTCCTATATTCCTATTTGATATAATTATATATTTATCCCCTACTATAAAAAGAATGTGACGATGTAAAACAGATTTCATTAGAAGTTCTCTCAACGTTTCACGGTGTTATGATTTAGCCTGCGTACGAACTAACCTCCTTCCAGCACAACGATATAGTTACAAGTAAAGATCTTTCCTATGACTTCGACTCCGCTCCCGCCTAGACATTTTCTGTAACACGACAATTTTCCATTTAAGCCATGCCTCTTTTCTAGCAAAGTGATTTATTAGTTATCTTGTTGGTTTTAAGTCTACCTCCCTCTCTGAGATTCATTGGATCTCGCTATAAGTGAAAATTCCACGCGTCACTCACTAACGTTGTCTTTGCTCCTTGTCTAAAGAGGTTTTATCCTAATGATTATGGAATGCATCCCTATTGTATAGCAATTTTTCAGGTTTTTCCTCTCATGTACACAAACTCTTTTGTTCTGGATTACCTTTAATGGGACTCCACTTAACTATTGTGTTATATTGCCTTAGCTTTCTTGACCTATATGTATATAATATACCGTTCGATTTTTATTTATTGTACTTTACTTCATATTTACATTTAATTTGGTCTTCCTATCGTTTCTATTTCATTTCCATCTTAATAACTCATATTTCATTTGCATGTATTGTGACGACCTGTTGTTACTTTGTGAATAATTAAGGAACGCGTGGTCAGGTCGAACATTCGAAAGCGAGAGGATTGGATCTTTTCTATAATGTTTCATTGGTAAAAAGGTAGGGTAAAGATAATTAAAAGTGGAATTCACTTAATAAGAATATTTACTACAACAAACAGATTTACAAAGGTGGCCATAATGGCCGTTTACCTGCCCAGAAGTGGAGCTGCCTACAAAATCACCCTAACCCATCAGTGGGCAATTCTAGAGAGAGAGTCTCTCTCTTAAAGATTATTCAACTAGTCATAAAGGAGGGGAGGGAGTGATGTCACCTACTACTTGAGTCAACAGAGTAAATTAATACAATCTGTGACATCTCTCCCTCGCTTCCCCATGGATCAATGGATACATTGATCTTTAAAACAATATTACATTAATGTTGACATAGTATTACAGTATATTTAAACATTTAAACATTTTTTTTAAAAAAAAAAGACACTGATAACTGTGGAGTCCCCAGTATACATGTTGCTTATCCAACTGTTACATTAAGAGAGTCTCTCGCAGTTGGAGAAGCAACATGTATACTGGGGACTCCACAGTTATCAGTGTACGGCCATTATGGCCGTTTACCTGCCCAGACGCGGAGCTGCCTACAAAATCATCCTAACCCATCAGTGGGCAATTCTAGAGAGACAGTCTCTCTCTTAAAGATTATTCATCTAGTCATAAAGGAGGGGAGGGAGTGACGTCACCCACTACTTGAGTCAACAGAGTAAATTAATACAATCTGTGACAGTATTATATTCATCACCTTTATTTTTCTGTCCTACTTCTTTACTTGTACAGGCGGATAATACTACCACAAAACCCTTTCAATCTTCTTTCTTCACACGGCTAGATTCAGTAATTTTCTGTATTTCCTCATTAACGACTTTATTTAGTCATTTCTATGTTAGTTTAAATCATATACCGGCGTTATTGTTGAATATTTAATACGTCGTTCTGCTAAAGGCATTTGATATAACTCCGCACACACTACTGATAATAAAGAAATAAAATCGTTACAGTTCAAATATATAAAGTTATTTCATTCTTCAACCGACACATTTTCAAATATTACAGAGATAAGACATAGGAACGTTATGACATGGAATCATCTGTGATATAATGTGAATAAATCTGTAGTTACATACAGTCGTATATAAATAGAGATTTAAATACAAATGTGGCATTGCTTTCTTCTCTGTAATGGCAGTTTTTCTTCCATAAATACCAAAATGCTATCATCGCAGTCTTTTCAGACTTACAAGCCATAGTACTTCTGGAGAAAAAACGTCCATCAGCAAGAGTCAGTGCACCACTTATACCTTCAGTTTCAGAAGTTAACTGTAGCAATAACGACTTCACCTGATGCATTTGGCTTCAAAACTCGCACAAGCGGGTTTCCTTTGAAGTTTAAGTACAGGTTTGAATGAAAAGTCTAGGAAAATTAACCTGGCACTTGACAGCCATGTACTCAGGCAGCTCCTAAAGGGCAAGTATATTAGAATAGAATATTTATTTCTCATCTTTCCTTAATACCATTTACACAATCCCAGCACATGACAGACATCTTGTTCCATCCAATACACCCTTCCTAACTGCTCGCCCTAAATTTAAGTCTCAATACACACAACCTTTTTTTCGTATGTAATGGGCAAGTAAGGAGTCTCGTAAAATCGCATCCAATCATGTTACGAATAGATCACGTGAGTGTCACGTGAGCAGAGGTGTATCGTCACCGGTATTGCCATATATGCGTGCATTCTTTACTTGTACCCGGCTTCTACCTTCCTCGACTTTTAATGCTCATAGAAGTACATTGTTGTAAGTGCAGAGTGAAAGATTATGATTTGTGTACAAATTCCAACAGTGTATATACAGGGATACTGGTATTATTATTTTATAGGTAGTCTAGCGAAGAGGGAGAACATAGCTTAAGAGTGGAACCACTGTCAACGGACAGCGAGTGACACACAGCACAATGGTGTCGTTGAAGGTTGAACCTCCTCCTCCTCCTCCTCCTCCTCCTCCTCCTCCTCCTCCTCCTCCTCCTCCTCCTCCTCCTCCTCCTCCTCCTCCTCAGAGTTGGCATTTCGGGACATCGTCCCTTACTGGCATGGTGGTGAGTTTTAATGATATGACGGTGGGTAGATGGTGGTGTATAGTAATGTAATGGGCTATGAGGGGCTTATAGGGGCTATCGTGGGGCTAGTACTAGTCTGGATCGCTTGTAGGTTCCACCGGGGTCGAGGTCATATTACTCCAGACAACGGATTAGTCTATTGAAGCTGGAAGGGAGCTTGTTATAAAAGACCATGGGATAGCGTAAGGATGTAGTCTGTGATTTTTGGACAGGAGAGGTCTGCATGGATATTATCATTAGGGATGTACCAATCGGAAGCTGTTGCTATCCGAAGGTAGCGGTTTTGAAGGACTTGGAGTTTGTGGAGATGGGAGTTTGCTGCAGCTCCCCAGACTGTGCAAGCATAGGTTAGTGCAGGGCGGATTATTTGCTTGTAAATGAGCAATTTGTTGTGCAGGCTTATTGTATATTTCCTATTATACATAGGATACAGCATGGCCATTCTTCTGGACACTTTGTTTGCCACAGTACTGCTGTGTTGTTTCCACGTCAGACACGCCAATCCAGGGTTACTCCGAGGTATGTAGCCTCCGTGGACCATTGTACTACTTCTTTAGCCAGACAGAGATTGGGTACATCTTGTAAAGTGCGGCGGGTGACAGCGAGTGACAAAGGCGGGAACGCAGGGATCGAGCGGTCAATAGGCCTCTGAAACGTCAAGTGTCAGATGAGTTATATTACAATCTCAATTCGAAGATAAACATACCCCATAACAAATTTCTGACCTAACACTCAAGGTTTTCTATTTCAATACTGTAACAAATCAAAGAAAATGAACTCATGGCGTAACAGCCCAAGAGAGCCAAAGCCGGCCTCACGCCCACATACGCAAGGTAGAGATGGGCGATCATCCAACAATTACGGGGAAGAGATGTGATCAGCATCTTGGCACCTCTAGCCAGAATGTTGGCTTGCGCAACCAGAGCTGCTACCTAGCGTAGGCCTTCACTTTCGTCAAGATGCTGAGAAGGCACCGGTCATATACCCGGGAATTAAAATGTCACCCCCCAGGCGTGGGATCGATCCCGAGTTCTTCCGTGACAGGGAACCAAGGCATGACACTTTAGCCCACTACGCTACAGCGCAAGACAAATTCTATAATAGCTTATATATAATTGGAAGGTTGTAAAGTAACCGACGAATGCTTTGTGGTAGCATGTACCTCAGCCTATTTCACATGACAGACCCAGTTCCCTATAACTTAATCATGACATTCAGAAGAATTTGCTAGAATATTATCAGAAAAGAAGAATAGAAACTTGATATTTAACTTTACAGAAGAAAGACAAAAGTTTTTCTATGAAACTCAGTTTTCTTTAATGTAAAACTCTGGTGTAATCCTTAAAAACTTTTCCACTTTGATTACTTGAGAAGTGGGAAAGGGAGAGGTATTCCAGGGAATATCTCGTTCAGGCGGATAACTCCTGCTTAAGAAGATTCATGTTTTTGTTTTATATTTCATCTTCGCCTCCCAAGCAGTAATTGCTACTTTAAAGGGAATAGCTTACTGCCTTAGAAACTGCTGTTTCTATTATTAATACATAATGGGATCAACACAATGAAGGAGGTAATTACACTCGCCAACAAGATTATAATCCTTATCATGGAATTTTTATTGTATCTGGTGCATGCCTATACTAAGTAGAAAAATTGTCACATTTCATTCAAGAATTCGTTTCCAAGATCCGATCGCAAAGTTTCTGTCTTGAGACTTCCTGGGAAGGAAAAACTAACCAGAAAATATTCTGTGCATTCGTGGTACTGCCCGTGTAACCATGAGGTGGAAACTCAAGAATTAAATTTTGATTCATCGCCAAACTTGGTATTTACGAGGGTGGTCTGAAAACTTTCTAACCTCAACACGAAGATTGCAGCACTCGCATACAAAAGCTAGACAATTTCGTTAACTAATCTGTTGATATTTACTCACCAAAGTTTCAGCCATTTGGGATGCTCAATTGTTATGTAACAGTCGCTTTAGTGAGTAGATATGTGTTTCTATGAAAATGGACAAAATCGAGTATCGAGCTGTCATTAAATATTTGTTTTTCGAAGGCAATACGCCTACGAAAATCAAAGATGAGTTGGATTCTGCATATGGGGACTCTGCACCATCATTTACCACAGTGAAAATTTGGCAGCTGAGTTTAAACATGGCCGTAAGAGCTTGGGAGACGAAGAACGTTCTGGACATCCAAAAATTGCCACTACCGCCAAAAACATCGCCAAAGTTCACAAAATGGTGCTACACGACCGCCAAATTAAAGTGAGAGAGATAGCAGAGGCTATCAACATTTCAAAATAACGTGTTTCTCACATATTAAATCAACATTTAGACATGAGAAAGCTGTCCGCACATTGTGGGCCGTGTTTGCTAACGTTAGACCAAAAACGTGTTCGAATGAACATTTCCAACACTCTGTTGGCGCAGTTTAGGCGCAATAAATCCAAGTTTTGGCACCGATTAATTACTGTAGATGAAACTTGGATATACTGTTATATTCCCGACAGAAAAATAAAGTCCAAACAGTGGACTACAAAGGGGAAACTGGCTCAAAAAAGCAAAAACTGCTTTTACGCCTAGGAAAGTGATGGCGACTGTTTCTGAGATAGTCATGGAGTTATTTTAATCGATTATCTTCAAAAAGGAAAAACAATTACAGGACCATACTACGCATCATTAATTGACAAGCTGAAGGCAGAACTTGCGGAAAAAACGCCCACATTTGTAGAAAGAGAAAATCATGTTTCACAAAGACAACGCAGCGTCTCACACCTCAGCGGTTGCAATGGCGAAAATCCACGAATTACGGTTTGAACTGCTTGACCATCCGCCTTACTCACTAGATTTTTGTTCGCTGATCTGAAAATTGTGCTCGGCGGACAGAGATTTTCTACAAATGAAGAGGCAATCAACTTCGTGAACAATTAGTTTGCAGAGAAAGGCGCCGAGTACTATTTGGACGGGATACAGAGATGGGAGCACCGCTGGAAGAAGTGTGTAAAGTTAGGAGATTATGTTGAAAAATAAGATATAAAAAAAATTCTGGGAAAATGTCTTGTATATTATTAAATCGGAAACTTTCCAGGCCGCCCTCGTAAGTTTAGTGTCTTCTAAGCATACGATAACATGAAGCTTTTTAAGAAAATCGGATCCAAACTAAGGTATAATTTTTCAAATAAAAATAGTTTTTTTATTTTCTCAGAAGTTAGCTTATACTTTATTATTTATCTTTCTTAGCTTATTTATCTTTCATGTATAATATATTTAAGTCATAAATGAAATGTGTGTATATAAGCACATACAGTATGTCCCAAAATTAGACTGACAAATTTGGAAGCTGAAAGATAACACTATTTTGTTAAGGAAAGTTTTTTTTGCTGTGTTACTTCGCGCTAGACGTGTTAATGTCATTACTGCCTCCCACCCGCTTTTTAAGTATTTACGACAATGGGTCCACCTCTATCTATAATTATTGACTTCAATTTCCTTGGCAATTAAACGATTCAGAGATACATACAAAGGGAGAGAGAAGAAATTATGTCCAAAATACCATCAAATTCTTCTTCTTCTTCTTCTTCTTCTTCTTCTTCTTCTTCTTCTTCTTCTTCTTCTTCTTCTTCTTCTTCTTCACTCCAAGGGCTAGGCATTACTGCCTGTTCCGGCGTAAAATATGTCTGACCATTGTTTTTGTGGTCTTCCCGGATATGTCTCTTTCCTCTAGGTTTATAGTTTATAACTCTTCTTGGGATCCTATCTCTCGGCATTCTCTCGATATACTCTCTCCATTCATTTCTATAATTTATTATTTTTTTCTTCTAAAGAACTTATTTCTAAATCTTCTCTTATTTTTTCATTTGGAATTTTATCTAAAAGAGTACATCCCTTTACTGCTCTTAAAAATCTCATTTCGGCAGCCTGTATCTTGTTTTTGTCTGCTTTTGTTAATGCCCATGTTTCAAAACCAAAAGGAAAAGCAGGCACAGCCATTACTTTATAAAATTTCATCCGTGTTTCCTTTCTGGTTTTAGTTTTTAGGCTTCTATTTATTATGCCACATATTTGTTGAAACATTGGTAATTTATTTTTAAAATCATTTTCATATTTATAACTGACATATGTTCCCAAATATTTATACCCCTTAAACTTGCTCTAAGATAATATCATCAATTACTATTTTGGTTCTAACAGTGTCTTTACCTCGAAACGTCATTGTTTTTGTTTTATTTGTGGAAATTTTCAAATTATAATTCTTACATAACTTCTGTAAAATATATACTGCTCTTTGCAGCTCGTCTTCAGTTTTACTTATAATTATTTGTTCATCCACAAATAGCATCGTCTTAAGAGTAAAATTTGGTGCAAGATGAATGCCTCCGTTAATCTTAAACATCCACTCTCTAATCAGATCATCTACATATATTATGAATAAGATAGGAGACAAACTGCAACCCTGTCTCACACCTTGATTTGTATGTATCCATTTACTATATACATCCCATTTCCAATACGTGTGCTGATTGTTGTATCCTTATATAGAGATTTTAGAACTTTAATGAGATGCATTGGGTAGCCCCTTTGAGTCATGATTTCCCACAATTTTTTCCTATTTACACGATCAAACGCTTTTTCATAATCAATCAAAGCTATATGTGTTTCCAGATTAAATTCTCTTCTGTATTTTATTATCTGCTTAACTATAAAGGTAGCATCTGTACAGGCTCGTCCTTTTCTAAAACCATTTTGTCCTTGTAAAAGAAGAACATCTGTAATGGTTTGTAACCTTTTACTTAAGATTCTTGCATATAATTTATATCCTGTGTTTAAGATACTTATTCCCTTATAATTCTCACAACTGTTTCGAGCACCTTTCTTAAAAATAGATATAATTCGAGAATGTGTCCAGGATTTTGGGATTTGACATCCATTCCAATAACTATTAATTAAATTCAAAGTTCTTTGATTTAGTATCGGTCCACCATATTTCAATAATTCTGCATTTATTGCATCTTCTCCTGTGGTCTTCCTATTTTTCATTTCTTTTAATGCCGTTTCTAATTCTTCTAAAGTAATTGGATCTACATTTCCGCATATAAGGTCATCAAATTAACCGTGAAATTCAAAAAAATAGTAGTGCAGATAAGTAAAAGCATTTCAAATGGGCAATTTCAGCCATCCAAATCAACTTTTATTAATTAAAGATCAAAGTATGACAGCGCATGATTTTCAGAAGATAGTTCGTTGAGTAAAAGACGCAGCTCTTGAAACTGCATTGCTAATTTTAAAGAGATCTCATGTTGCTCTTGGAATCGTTTCTCTGGCACTGCACAGGATGCCAGTTACATCCCAATGAATTATTAATTTCCTTTAAACAGCAGAGCACTTTACTGGTCAGGATTTCAAGACACATACTTTCTGCTTGAGAGTCTGAGGAATACGTAAACGTGCCTGAGCCACATAAACGCTTTGTCTTAGTTCAGAAAATGTCTGTCTTGAACATGAATGCAGCTCTTGTTTATTAGATAAACGTAGTCTTTCCACAAGAATGTATTGAGTTAGATGAGATACTGGCTTGTTTAAAGAATGAGAAATATTACAAGTTGAACTGACCGTCATCAGCAGCTAACCTTTTGTTTAAAGGAAGCATAAGAGGACCCTCTAATATTTCTTATGAACCAATAAACAGAGGCTGCCTGGAGCCAGTAAAGGCAGCTAAACAATGGAAGCCAGCCAGTTTCAAGCTGTTTACTTCAGTCTCCTTCATCTGTGTACTAATCGAAAATTAAACCTGAAATAGGGGCGTAAAATCCATAGTGGCGTCGCTCCATATTGGTTTAGTGTGTAAGGGAGTCTTCAGCCAAGAGCTCAGGGGAATCGATTGTAAACATTCTTAGAATATAAAATAGACTACGTCCGTGGTGTGGGGATACTATACCTGCTTCACAGTCAAGTGGCCTTGAGTTCTAATCTCGGTTAGGATGTTTCCTTATCCTAAGAAGAAATAAATAAGTTTTTTAAATAAATTGATTATTTAGCTTCTTTTCAAACATTGCAATTTTAGTTCTTTCAGAACTGAACATAAATACGTCGTAGTATAAAACTAATACAAGATTTTAGAAACGTCGCTATTTATTTCACAGTTATAAAGATTTACTCCTCGAAGATGATTATACGCAGAATCACAATTTTGCGACTTTACTCGACGGAGTCTAGCCGATTTGAAATTATTGAATTGGCCGTTTCTATGGTAGTTCAATTATTTCTCATTAGTTTTCATCATCTTAGTTGCACACTTTTCATGACATATTTTTTAATCTTCATAATCTTTTCTTTAATAATTTAAACTTTAACAAACGTTGTTTCAGTGTTAAACCAATATTATTATCCTTAAATACATTAACAATATTGTTTTTCATTTGCTTCCACTTCTTCAATCACTATTTTACCTTCAATGGTAATTTTGAATCTCTTTCCCTTTCTACTACAGTTTTTAATAATTTCCAATAAATTATTTTCTCAATATTTTTTTCAGAATGCCTCTACTCATTCAAACAGCATACACACGGCTAGTGTGAAAGAAATTATTATTTCCATCAATTTACCTAAAATAAAACCATAGTGGTTTAACCACGAAGCCTGGGACTTATGTACTTACAGTACAGTAAGTAGCCACAAAATGTGCGTGTCTCATAGTGTATGAGAACCCCTAGTGGTCTACCGGGAAACATATGAGTCAGTTGGAGATGTTAATGTCATGTCAGCATGTTGGCCACAGCAGCTCAGTGGTTTAGAGCAACCGCACACTAAGTCGCCACAAAAGGTGCGTGTCTCATAGCATATGGAAACCCCTAGTGGTCTACCGGGAAACATATGAGTCAGTTGGAGATGTTAGTGTCATATTGGCATGTTGGCCATAGTAGCTCAGTGGTTTAGAGCCACCGCACAGAGAGCGGGAGAGCCGTGGTTCAAATCCCGGCTATGACATTGCATTTTTCAGTCTGGCTCTACTCATACAAACCTTAGCCTACACACGGCTAGTTTGTAAGAAATGATTTCCATTAAAAAACAAAATTCAAATATTGACAACGTTTTAAGGGTTCTGAATTAAAACAACAGTTACATCGGTGAAAGTAAGCTTGCGAATTTTTGGATATAATGCAGTACTTCTTATACTTACTGTAAGAACATAGAAGACATAGAGAAAATCTATAATGTTAGCCTTTCCATGCAAAATTCTGTCTCTGGCAATAAAACCTCCGCCCCCATCGCAAATTACCATACTCAACGCCTTCAATTTACCACATGAAGCACCCCGAATACCCCTAAAAACTTTTAACGGTCTTTATTAATATAAGTTCGTTTGATTTCTATTTATGTAGTGCACTCACTATATTCACCAAAGATTATTTCCTACATCCAGTTACATGTATCTATGACGATTTTTACCTAAACGTCAAGAGGTGACCCCTCATTGACCTGTTTGTGGAAAGCCAAGTGTGACCGTTACCGCTAAAAAAAATTTATTGTTCAATTTTGTTATTTTAAATTTATTAAGAAAAGAATTTATTGGAAATTATTAAAAGCTTTAGTGGAAAGTGAACCACTTTAAGAAACAATTGAAGGAAATCTTGCGATTGAATAGGTGGAGGCGAAGGGAAAACAATAATCTTAATGTGTTTAACGATGACAATAGTAGTATAAAATTATAAGAACGATTATTTAAATGTTAAATGTTTTAATATGATTTAGAAGAAAGATTATGTAATGGTAATGAAAAATGGTTCACCGAAGAATACGTGAAGCAATGAGAAATTATTGAGTTGTCATAGCAACGACAAGTTCAATAATTTCTAATTAGCCAGAGTTAGCGTCATTCTGTGTAAGTTTTTTGTAATTTTACGTCCTCCAACGTTAAGTCATATCGGACGATGAATGGAATGGATGAAATGATGCTCTAATGAGCCCGTGGTCCATAGAGCTTAGAGTTAACTGACATTCGTCTTTTAGGATAAGGGAACACCTCGGAAAATACCTTATCCAGGTAACTCACCCTGACCGAGATTCGAACTTGGGACCTCTTGAACGTGAGGCTGACTCGCTACCATGTAGCGTGTAGGTATACCTGTGTAGGTGTGGACGTCGTCGAGTTAAGAAGCAAAACCTTATCAGTGTGAGGTACTTCGATTTCATGTTAACCCTGTGAAGGAAACCGACATTTGTAAAGTTATTTATTCATTTATATTACAACTCGTTTTTTGTTAACTAAATATTGAATTAAAAAATTGAGTTTTTAAAAGAAGTTGAACGATTATCTCGTTTCATTTAGTAAATGAGTTAAAATTTCCATCTGAGACCAAACTCTAGGTAAGGGGTATTCATGCTTCAATTGCAGTAGCAGTGGACATCTAAAAGCACTTGCTCATCCTGAGACACCGGAACTGAGCAAAAGCTCGGATTCAGCCACTGCGCGACCCGAAACATCGACACCATCCCCGAGGATGGTGTTCCCAACCCAGGGAACCTGTCGCAGAAGCCGCCTCAACATGGGGGCACAATTGCATCATTCCATTTGAGATTTGTCACAAAAGGCTTTTAAGTCTGGGGTTTCGAGATAATCCACCCGGAGATCATCCCATCATCATCATCATCCATTTGGAACCCTGTCGCACATGGAATGACCAGTAAATTTAGATCAATCGTCACAATAATGCTTGTGTTTGGAAAACTGTAGTAGCTTGTTCTTTCACTAAACATTTCATTAATCCAATGCAGGCTTATAAATAGAAAAGGGATGGGGAGTATGCCTTCGTTCTGCTAATCACTTTCAACATCACTCAGCTGTCGGTAGAGCATGAGACTCTTAATCTCAGAGTCGTGGGTTCCAGCCCCATGTTGGGCGCCATTTGTAACCGGACTCCGTCTAGTTGGTAGATTCAGCCCCTCGTTGTTACGCCGTTTGTTGAATAATTCTATTTAATGATATTTTGATGATGAATATTCTCCCTGTAGACATATTTGACCACGGCTAGTAGGTAGAAGCATTAAACTCACTTCAGTTTGTAGTCACGGATGAAGAAGTTTTGGGAGATGGTCAGAAGTTTTAAATAATTATGCTGGTAATATTTTAAAATCTTGTCGAATTTAATGATTTATGAACTCCTTGTGTTAGATGAATCAAAATGCACATAATCACGAGGATAAACCACTGATACACATCCGTGTGTAATGGTGGATGGTAGCCAAGCTAAACTTGTTCATTTCTCCTTGGTTACTTCATTACAACCAAACAATTTTTAATCTCGTGCTCTTATTTTAAACAGTTTTGCTATTCAAACTTCGTTTAAATAAGCCATATTGATTGCAAATAACTATTTCAAGCACATGGGGAAAATGGGAGAGGCAACCTAAAGGGGAAAGACTCCAGATACGCGTTACTCGCTCTGCAACTCTCCCAGCATCAACTTTATCGATTTCAAACCGGTGAAATTAATATAATAAGCAGTTAAAATAAAATAAGGTGTGGCTTCAAACATCTTACGCTTATGCTAGAATAGATTCAAAATACCACTATGTCCTAATAAAAAAATAAACCGGTAGAAAGAATGATAAAATTGATTTAAAAGAGCTTAAATTGACCAAAAAGTCCTTTATTATCGAAAAGACAAGAAGATTTGAGTAAGGAATACAAGCTCTGAATTCGTAAAATATACGCTTTTTTATCTTCACTTTGTTCTCTTTACTTTCTTGTAAAACATCGATCCAGGAAGTTGGCGCCTTCGCAAATGCGGCGTGCTCCATTCCATAAATCCATCGTAGTCTGTCATTTGCTATTCTCTTAGTGTCTTCATAATGATGTTGGTTGGAAACCCTTCACGTGGATAGGAAGACCCTGAGGAAAGGGAAAGTTTATCAAACAAGGTGCATGAAGCTCGAGTGATGTTTACAAAATGTGAGAGACGGCGGACGTGTTCAATTGGCCCCTAGTAGGCTCTACTTGAAATAACGTTGCTGACGTAGTTACTGAACCTAGTGACCTTGTTCTCCATGTGTTCGCATTTCTTCTCTTGCTAGCCTATTTGCCATCTGTCGTCATATCTCCTTTACACAGTAGCTGTGTAACTCTTGTCTGTGTAACAATGTAAGAATTAAATCAATTTATACAATGCTTCTTTTCAATAAAAACTCTTCTTCTCCAACTAAAATTAGTCAATTTAGCCTGTTCCGATTCCCAAGTCTTGCTCCTTTCATCATTTCCTCGGTCCTCCTAGATTTCTTCGTCGTTGCGGTTGGTAATTTATATGCTATTTTAGGAATTCTATTTTCTTCCATTCTATTTAGATGCTGCTTCCAGTTGGTTGTATTATCTATTACTGCTTTACTTAATTCTTCTATTTTTAATTGCCGTATTTAACTCTTTTATTATTTTTTATCTAGTCTTATATATCCAGCTATGCGTCTAAAAAACTTCATTTCTGCTTCATTTTGTATATTTCTTTTACGATGTGCCGTCATTGTCCATGTTTCTGAAATATATCTTACAATTTTTTTATTAATTTACATCCTCCAATGTTGTCATATCGGACGATGAATGGAATGGGTGAAATAATGCTCAAATTAATCCAGGGTCCATAGAGCTTAGAGTTACCCAACATTCGTCTTTCAGGATAAGGGAAAACACCGGAAAACCCTTATCTAGGTAACTCACCCTGACCGAGCTTCGAACTCGGGACCTCTTGGACGTGAGGAAGACACTACCATCTAGCTACCAAAGCGGGCTCGTTACAGTTGCGGAAACACATTGCTTTATACAAATTTATATTGAATCTATCCTTACTTTATCCTTTAGGGTTATTTTATTGTACCTGTTATGTTGTTAAATTTATTTCATTGTTTATCCATGTATGTTTCCTATATGTATGATGCTTCACACCCGAGGAAATTAAATTTTGACACTTGTTCAACAGTTTTATTTTGTAGAACTATTTTAGACTGAACTGGGTGAATAACTCTAGATGCCATAGATTTTGTTTTGTTTATAGTTATTTCTAATTTATATATTTTTGCTATTTGGTATAGCTTATATGCCATTATTTGAAAATCGTCGAAAAACTGCGAAAACCATTGTTTTTACTGTCATTTGCTGTTTCCATGATTTGATCATGTCAACTATATATAAAATAAAAAGAGTGGTTGACATTGGACAACCTTGTCTAAACCCTTTTGAAATCAGTATTGTTTCTCGTTTATTTATCGTGATTATCGTTGGTACATGTAAGTTGTTTATTACATTATTAAATGTACCGGTATTCTTTTTTCTCTAGGATTTCCCATCATTTTAATGTAGATATTTTATCGAAGGCTTTTTTTTGTAATCTGTAAAGAGTGAGTGAGTGAGTGAGTGAGTGAGTGTGTGTTGTTTAAGGGCCCGTCGACAACAAGGTCATTTGGGCCCCTGTAATCTGTAAAGAGAAAGTGCTATTCTAATAAAACCTTATTTCATAAGTATTTTAATTTTGATACACATTTCTTTTCTACCGTTTACCTATATGGCTGGCAGAGAAATCAGCGTTTTCAGGACGAGAAGTTCAGAAAATACACCCACTTTTAGATATTCCTTTAAACCAGAAATATTATAGATAAAAAAGGTTAAGACAGGAAAGAAACTATAAATTTGGGTAAGTACTACGCTTGATATATTAAGTTCAACATCTTCCAAGGACGCAGTACAAGATTTCCTTGTAAACCCCTTCACCCAAAAGCACTCTCACTTTTTCTCCCTCCTCCTCCTCCTCCTCCTCCTCCTCCTCCTCCTCCTCCTCCTCCTCCTCCTCCTCCTCCTCCTCCTCCTCCTCCTCCTCCTCCTCCTCCTCCTCCTCCTCCTCCTCCTCCTCCTCCTCCTCCTCCTCCTCCTCCTCCTCCTCTAAAATGATTTAACGATCCATCAGAATATGGCGCATAAGCTAGTATAATATAAGCAATAAATTGTAAGTGTTTAATGTAAATAACTATGAAAATACCTTCGGATTAAATTATATACTCTGTAAATATAAGTTAAGAAACAGTGGTTTAAATAAATTGTAGGTAAAAGTAACTTCCGAAGAAAAAAAGTGGGTCTTATGAAAAATACTGTAGCACTTCTGATTGAGCAAGACATTAATTTTTTATTCACTCTGTATGCCGTTTCAGCCTTTTTAAAAAATATCCATAAACAATATAGTTTTTTTTTAAATTACTTTGTAATTTTTTAATTATTTTAAGATTGGAAATTAATTGTTCTTTCACACTAGCCGAGTGTAGGACGCACTATGAGAGGGTCGAGCCAGACTGAAAAATTCAATGCCATAGTCGGGATTTGAACCACGGATCTTCTAGTTTCCGTCCAGGCGCTCTAACCATTTGAGCTACTATGGCCAACGTGCCAACATGACATTAAATTCTTCAACTGACTCGTGTCCGAACTATAAAGCCCGGGCCTTAAAGTACTTACAGCATAGTAAGTCACCATTAAGGTAGTTGCCTCATGTGTTTATGAGAACTAGTGTTTTACCGGGAGAAACACGAGTCAGTTGGAGAATTTAATGTCATGTTGGCACGTTGACCATAGTAGCTAAATGGTTAGAGCGCCTGGACGGAAACCAGAAGATCCGTAGTTCAAATACCAGCTATGGCATTGAATTTTTCAGTCTGGCTCGACCCTTTCACATTTTAAGATTATCGTTGATATGTAAAATTACGTACCCCCCTCTCTCCCTCCCTCTCTCTCTTTCTCTCTTACATGCGCATCATATTCACTTGCACTTCAACATCCTGGGGAAAATTCTCATCCTTCAGTCAAGACTCCAGCGAAGCATCACGGGACCAAGATGGCACACTTAACCACTGGACCACAAACGAATCGTAGTGCCTTTATTGAAAATGGCCACCGCCACCATTTATACAGTTTTTATTTCATAATACTAGTAAAAACAAAACAAAAAAATACCCATAATGGACTGTCATTTTAAAAACATTCGTAGCAATATATTGCTTTCCTTTCTTCCTGATGTAATCAGATGCTATTAAGGATTGACATAAACTGGCTTATTTCCACTCGGTCTCCATGGCAGCACATCCATCTATAATGCAGAGCCCTACGCAATATAACGAGCCATTTTACATGTTCGCCGCAGACGTTTGGGTGATTGCCTTGTCCTGAGTGATTCCGTTAGCGCCTTTCTGAGACTTTCTGAGCTGCACAACCACCATGCTCTTGTGCAGCGTATCCAGGACACCCTCCACCTTTTACACGCCACAGCGTCTGCGTGGTGTGTGCATGGATTCCTGGATACAAAGACTTTAGGGGAATGACACGGCGGAATCGGCAGCAAAGATGGCCACTACACACCCGCAGGTCACTATACCTGCGAAGACTTTCGCCATGTGTTGCGCATAGCTGTGCTGTGCTCTTGGCACGCAGAGTGGTCTGCTCTCACTAGCAATAAGCTCCGTGATATAAAAGCTCTTTCGCTCCCGTAGAGAACCTCTTGTCGTCCATCACGTCAGAAAGAGGTAAGTTTGGCTCGATTGCGCGTTGGCCACTGCTTTTCTGCCTCCTCCAGTTTGTCCGCATTGTGGAGCAGCCCTCTCAGTCCGACATGTCCTCGTCGAGTGTTTTAACCTTACTCGTCTACGCAGATCTCTCCAGCTGCCGGCCAGCTTGGCAGAGATCCTAGCGGACGACGAGAAAGCAAAGGCCAAGGTTTTAAAATTCTTTTTAAATGTTAATTTTAGAATTTCGTTATGACTCACATCTTTTAACAATTTTATGCTTGTAAAATGGTTTTTAGGTGTGGTTTTAAAAAGGTTTTAGTTACATACTGTTGTAGATTTATTTTTAGCTTGTTTTTATTTAAATGACTACGCTTTTAGCCCTGTTTCAGTCAGTTTTAACAGGATAGGTTTTGTTTAAGGGCACTGATGACCTTGCAGTTGAGCGCCTTTAAACCCAATTATCTATCCCTCCTGGGTTATTTCAGAGATTTAGAGATTTTTAAGTGCTTTAATATATGGGTCTCCAGTGACTCGTTTCAGAAAATCCATAATAATTTGTTGTGTAAAAGAATAATAAATTCCGTATCCTTTATCTATTGCTGTAAACGAACATCGAGCCAAATATTAGAAAACAAAGAACATGAGTAGTTCAACGCCTCTCAGATAAATCACACACAATTCATCCACTACATTCTAGTAACTGTTCTGTTATTGCTGTCTAATTATTAATTTGTTTAAAGCGGCCGAACAAAATGTCAAGCACAATAACCACTACAGGCCAAAGAATGGCATTAAAAGTAATCCCAACCACACTCCTTTGTTCAACAGAATTAGCTTAACCAGTTTTGTCAACCAGTGGTCTGTGTAGTAACAATGTTCATTGCACCTAGACAACTTGAATTACATTTGGAAGGAAGCTAATATGTTACACAAATAAAAGTATTTGTTAATTAATGTCCAGTTAACTTAAGAAGTTGATGTTAATACTTCTTTCTTCTTTGTAAAATCAATTTCATGAACACTTGCCCACATCGTCAGTCAGCACACTTCGTCGTCAAGGATACCATGCTTTTTTCGTATTACCAAAATCTGAAGACGAAACAAGCCTAAAAACAGATTCAATTGCCGGTATGTCAAAATTCATTTCGCGATTTTTATTAAAATAAAAATATTTTATTTTATTTTTATTTAAATAAAAATCGCTTAATGAATTTTGACATACTGGCAATTGATTCTGTTTTTAGGTTTGTTTCGTCTTCAGATTTTGGTAATACGAAAAAACATGGTATCCTTGAACCGAAGTGTGTTGACTGACGATGTGGGCAAATGTTTATGAAATCGACTTTACAAAGAAGAAAGAAGTATTAACATCAACTTCTTAAGATAAGTGGACATTAATTAACAAATATTTTTATTTTTGTAATATTTATTACTCCACTGTAACTAGCTTCATTTTCTGTGTAATCAATACCTAATTTGTATTGAAGATGTCAAAGCACAGAAAGGAGGTGACATTACGATATCTCCACAGAGTTCATGAATAACAAGAAAACATTTAGTTTATTTTAATGTAAATTATGATTTTTAAACTTTATTAAAGGGATGCATAAGAGAATATAAGAGCTGTTAAATAGAGAACGTCTTTCTTCTGTTTTGTTCGTGTCAATAGTAGTTCTATTTAAAATTATCCAAATATTATTCCAGTTAAAGGCTCGAGAAGAGAATTGTGCTGTAACTAGGCTACAAAAACAAAGCTTCAACACATAGTGGCAACACGTGCTGCTATGAAAGATGGCACATTGCACCTGCATGGTGGCCTTTAACACTTCCCCCATGTTGGCGAGATTTGCAGCCAGCGTGTTTATTTTCTAAATTACGTGCTTCTCTTTCTTTTTCCAAACTTTCTCTCGCTCTGGTGGTTCACACACGCGGCTGCCTCTCGGGTGCTCTACCTCTTTTGTACTCCACAAAGTACAAAGACGAATGGTCAAAGTAGAAATCTCAGCAGGATTAGAGAATCACAAGAAAACGCACATATACAGAGATGAAGCCTGCTGTAGTTTGCAAAACTAGATGTGTGCTTCCGTAAAAAAGCAGGTAGAGGAGATATTGCATTCCAACCAAATATTAGATACCGAGATTAAAGATTAAATACCTACACGTTTTCAAGTCCCCTGAAAATTAAAAAATACATTTAAAGTTGCATGTGTGTACGAGGGGTGTCGAAAAGTTTTAATTATCACCCTTTAAAAATGTGATAGAGAGTTTGTGTTGTTATGTGCTTGTTACTTCTTCTCTACGTAGTCATCAACCAGATTTATACATTTTTCGCAGCGTTTCTTGACATTCTCAATACCCTGGTTGTAGTAGTCTGCAGAATTTGCTTTCAGCAACTCTTCCACTTCATTAATGACGTCATTTGTGTTGTCAAATCGGCGACCTCATAGCGGATTCTACATTTCCGGGAACAAGAAAAAGTCACTTGCTGCGAGATCGGGCGAATAAGGCGGATGCTGTAAGGTCTCAAAGATACATTCCCTTGCTTTGTCAACTACAACTTGATATGAATGAGCTGGTGCAATGTCAGCCAGAAGACGAACAACTTTGAAGAGCATATATACCGCATCGTTTCTTAATCAGAGATGCTCGTAGCTTGTCCAGAAGATTGCAGTAGTATCTGCCAGTGAAGGTTTGACCCTAGGCAAGAAAATCTGTAAGCTGACTCCACGACAGTCCCAGAAAATTGAAAGTATAACCTTCTTCCTTACAAAATCTATTTGCCTGGACAAATAAGCTTTCCAACATAGTTTTCTTTACAGATTCTAAAGCAGCTATTCAAGCTATTATTTCAAATGACTGCCCAAAAACCGAAACGATAAATGAAATTCATTATATGATTAAACATCTTCAAAATTTAAATATACGTATAGTTTTCCAATGGATACCATCTCACTGTGGAATTTCTGGTAATGAGCAAGCAGATATGTTGTCCAAGAAGGGTTCCAAAATATCTCAAACAACGAAACAAAACATCCCCTATGAAAAAGTTAAAAGATTAATCAAAAACATCTTCACAAAACTATATAACAACTATCTAGTTTCCTCTAAAAAAATTAATTGGAAATATCTCCAAAACAAACTAAAGACAATTCCAGATCTACCTCGAAAATCTTCAGTAGCAATGTTCAGATTAAACACAGGCTACGATTGTTTGAATGGACATTTATTCAAGATTGGATTAACAACTTCTCCACAGTGCTGTTTATGTGGTAAAGGCGATTTAATGAACATCGATCATTTAACTGTATGTGAAACTCTCCAAAATCAAGAAGATCTAGTCTCCAAATATTGGGAAGCAAGAAGAAAAATGATTTTATTATCAAATTCTGAGCATTAAATACACACACACACCTTCTCAGCTGACTTTTGTACCTTTGCCTTTTTGGGAGGGGGGAATCGGCATACCTCCATTCCATGTTCATGATCTCTGTCTGGATCATACTGATAGATCTAGGATTCATCCAGGGCTACCAGGCGATCTTCATCCTGTTCCAACAGCATCAGCATCTGTCTTGAAAGGTTACGACGTGTTTGCTTTTGGAAAGTGGTTAGCAAACGTGGAACCCACCGTGCAGACACCTTAGACGTATGCAGTTCGTCATGAATAATTTTCCACACACTACCATAGCTAAGATCTCTCATTCATGATCATTTGGATGATTGCTCATCTGTCTTCCAGTATTAAACACTCACTTTCTTCACTGTGACAGCATCGTCTGTCATTGACGGTCTATCAGCTCTTGGCTCATCTGTCAGGGACATGTGACCAGCTTGAAAATGCCTTTTCCACCTCACTATAGTGTCATACGATGGGCAATGATTTCCATAAACAGCCGTCATCTCTTCGTGGACTTCCCGGGCAGTCTTGCCTTTCATATGCAGGAACTTGATCACACTACGAGCCTCAATTTTCTCCATCTTACACGTCAGTCACTTCTGGCATTCACTGTAAATAACCAAATGACTCAAATCACTGAAACAACCAATATTATGTCCCGAGGAATCAGCGAGGCTACTAAAAACTTGTAATCACTCTTTCATAAAACTACAGAGTGATAATTAAAACTTTTGACACCCCCTGTATGTGTGTACAGTATAACTGAAACGTCTCTTAAATACAAAACTATGTTCTTGATTTCAGCATCTTCCAAGAATGCACCATGAACGCTAAAAAAAGATAGCCCTAATTGCAAACCACAATATAACGGCATTTAATATTTTGTCTCCCTTCCACACCATTGGTTCCTCAGAGCAAGGGAGCCGAAGCATAGTGACCAGATGAGATCAGGGTTGGTGGATCGGTCCAACGCCTAGGGTGAATGAATGATGGGGGAAACCGGACGACCCGGAGGAAACGCACTACAGTGCCATGTTGTCCACCACAAATCACACTGTGCTCACACCATTAAATAAGAAACAATAATGGAAAGTATGTCCAAATTACAAAAAGGATTCGCAGATGAACTCCTAAGGCATCCGGTAAAACCCAGATATAGAACTTTTTAATGGAATTCGATACTTTCTCTGTCTAATAGAGAAAGTAAAAATAGAAGCTAGGGTGGCGTCAATGCAGTTACAAAAGCCGGATGAGGAGAATGGGATTATAAGTTCCGTATCGAATGTGGCGTGTAATCAGATCAAAAACGTATAGTGCTACCACCTACCTATATCATCATCAGTTACTGTGGGAAGCACTGTTAATTAGTTTCTGCCTCCTGCTCAGTGACAATAGAGGTGCTGTGAGAGTTGGGGAAGTCAAATTGGCAACTCATTTTCATTAAAACCAAAATAAAACTTCAAAAGCGAAGTTTATGAATGCCATACAGCTAGGGGTGGTGATATTTAGCTTTTTGATATCAGAAATTTAGCATTTTGATTTTTACATTTAGCATTTTATAGCATTTTCAAAGAAAAAAGTTAAATTTGAGAATTTTTTTTTAAATTATGAATATTAACACAATTTGTATTTGATTTAAATCACATTTATGGAGTGTTATTAATGACAGTAAGTTAAAAGTGCATAAAGTGTCAATTTATTTTACATATAACAGGTTAAAGCAATATACAGAAGTATAGAACACGTTGGTACAGACTAAAGCATACTGCATAACACATAAAAGATAAATTCATGATGTAAAACTATCACAATAGAAAGAAAATACACAAAATTAGCCTCGCACTTACTGACCTGACCAGACCTACGCATATAATGAATGAAAGCTGATCCTATAACCGAACAGAACAATGAAAATCGGAACTTTGGCAACTGAGAACTCCATCTGGAATAAATATGTGTTTATCACTTCCATAAAATTAGGATTGCTATTGGTTTTCACAGACAAGGATTAAAATTTCCCGTTAACTGGGTTGTGAAGATAGATTTATGATAGTCATTAGGGTCTTAAGAGAATCTCTTTTGTAAAACAAATGAACTCGCTTCAGCACCAAACATAGAGTCTGTTTAGTTAACTCGTGTGCACTTCGGCCGCTGCCTTTGACGAACCCTTATAATCGTTTTACAACATCGACCCTCCCCCCCCCCCAGACCTTTATACAAGGTTGCCACCTTTCTCGATACATCATGGGTATCGTACGAGGTTTCGTCTAAATAAATTATCTTATGCCCATTACTGCAAATCTTCCTTAGCTTTGACAAATATATATATCGCCAAGCTACAATTCTACTTGATTCCATAATGTCCCTAAACTTATTCAGACTGCGGTGTTTGAAACCCAGCTCCTTTAGGAGACAGCGCAAAGTGCAGTGCCGATAAGGAAAATCACAAATTTCTTGCAAATGTGCAACCGATTCGTCTAAGGCAGGTGCTCTCCCTTTTGCATAGAATCTATAAATTTCTCGACAAATTAAATCGCATGTGAAATTATCTACTTTAGAGAAACGTTTTCTTTTGTTTTCACACTTGATCGGCGTCTTTCGTATTCCTTTCGTCACAATATTTCTAACTGTATTTCTGTGAATACCCAGAATTTATCATCAGGTTCATTGCACGACCCCTTACCAAGATTATTTGTCAGCACATATTTATATGTGTTCAAAACCAGCGCTTGAATTTGCTTAGCAACAGTTCCCGTTATAACTTTGTTTTTTGAGGCTTTTCCAGCAATATAACTCGGCCGAGTTATTCACACTATTGTCCTCATTTTTATTATTTTCACTTGACTTAAAGTTATCTACTACTTCATTTGCATTTACCACTGCATTTCCCTCCAACGGTCTCCACATCGTGACACACAACGAATTTCTGCACGCAATGAAACAGATCAACTGGAAGTTGGCACTTTGGCAACTGAGACTCCACGTGGAGTAGATATACGACTGTCACTTCGAGAAAATCAGGGTTGCTATTGGTCCTCAACGACAGTGTTCCATTTCAGAAGTGTGGAAATAGATTTATGGCGGTCATTAGTGGGCGAGAGGGTGAGTTCTCTTGGGGGTGCAAACTGCACACCCGTTCACTAAACAGACTCTACCTTATATGGGCAATGGTGGAACAATAGGCTAATTTAGCGGGAAGGGTTTGCTTTCCACATTCCAGAAGAGTGGTCAGTTTATAAATTTCTATACATGCAAAGTTTCTACAGATTGTTCAGTTAAAGTTTCCAGAAGAAGAAGCATTGGAAAGAAACAATTACTTGGGAACATCTTCGTCTTCGCATTTATATCGCATTTTGAGTCCGTTTTCGCACGTTATCGCGCTATATCGCATTTGCGAAAAATCACCACGCCTACATATAGCCAATACAAAAAAAAAAATCACAAATGTCCAAAGATAAATGTGAAGAGTGAGATGGCTTCATATTGACATGTCTATCTCGTATACATTTGGTTTCACGTTCGATTCTTTATGGAACGACCGATCTCACTTTATTCGTGTTTTCCGTGACTAGTAGGGAAATATTTGAACTGAATTATTATTTCCCAGTTTTATGATTTCATTTACTTGTGTCTCAGGATTGAATCATTTTCTGCAGATATTAATATTAGGGACGCTATAAATGAAAGGTTCATGCAGGATTATTAAGGAAAGGCACAAAATATTTCAAGTTGGTTGTTTTCAACAGACTCCTTATACTCTCGAAATTTCAAACATAACCATGAACTTATTTTCCTTGCCATTGATCACTGAGCGTCTTTTAATGTTTTTGTTGTGCACTATCTCCATGAAATTTATAATAATTTACCCGAGAAACACAGCGGAACATTTGGAATAGAATTTTAGAAAAGGTGTGTCGAAACTTACATTATGAAGTGAAGCCAAAGATATCCACAATATGCCCGTGTGTGCTGCGGCGAATAAGTAGAAAAGTTCACTGTGCCATATGCATAACCGAAGTGAGATACTTCTCCCCGAACTTCCGAAGAAACATAGAAGCCTATCCCTTCCGGTGGTGGCTCTATTCAGCTGTCAGACTATTTTGCTCTCTCTCTGCCGGCGACACTGGTGCTTCCTAGCGGTACGCAGTGAAACTTGTAGGTGGCTGAGAGTAACAAGGTAGCATGTCTGGTGAACTAACGAGCTGGTGATATCCAAAATCCAGCACAGCTCGGATGCAGAGAAGAATCGTAGTTACTCAATGAGCCTCCATGTATAGGATAAACGGGTACAAGTTCAAATAATCAGGCGCATGGACGGCAGACGAAGCGTGTGGTGCTGAATTTGCTTTGCATAACTATGTACTCTGGAATTCTGTGTATAATGGTCCCAAAGAGACCTTTCCGTGATATGTGCTGGTCCTGTAGATATTCCCTCAGGTACCAGAATGTAATACCAGGAGGTGTTGGAGACCCCAACTATGTGGGATATGGTCACCCTCTATTCTGTTTGTTTTACCCCTTTCTCTTCCAGGTTTATGGAAGTACATGAAGTCTTAATTGACGAAGCTATGCTCTTTCTGTACCAGAAGTTTTAAAGGTCTGTCATATCACTGGGTCTTCATTAAACAGTATCTCTGAAATAACGTTTCTAAGCCACAGCTCATAACATAAACATAACATTTCTTTGATACATAGAGTCAACATGAAAAATTCGACACTATGTTCGGGATTTGAACCACGGATCTCCTGGTATTCGTCCAGTCGCTCTTATACATTGAGCTACCATAGCTAACTTGCCGTCGTGACATTAAATTCTCCATTTGATTCATATAGTTCCCCAGTAAACCAATAGTAACTCTCGCATTCGAGATACGTTTGTGGCGAGTTACTATCGTAAGTACTTAACTCCCAGTTAAGGGTTAAATGATGAAGCCTGAGACTCAAGTGCTTAGGATAGTAAGTCGCCACAAACGACGTATCTCGAATGCGAGGCACCTAGTGGTTTACCTGGGAACTATATGAGTCAAATGGAGAGTTTAATATCCTGACGGCAAGTTGGCCATGGTAGCTCAATGGGTGAGAGTGACTGGACGGAAAACAGGAGATCCGTGGTTCTAATACCGGGCATGGCATTGAATTTTTCATGTTGACACTATCAATAAAAAAACCTTAGCCTGTATACGGCTAGTTTGGAGAAATGATTAATTTCCATCAATTAACTAAAATAAAATTTGTTTGCCTCGCATTTTTGTACTAACAAAATGTTTACATAATACGAGTTAACATAAAACCAGATACCCACCTTAAACCAATGGCTTATATCACATAAAGTATTGTGTAAACCTTCATATATTATTCTTTGTGTATCTCTTTCTTTCATACGTTTGCTTTTGTCATCCAGGATGTACATATCTGATTATTATATCTTTGTTTTATGGTCGGTTCTCATGCATCCTACATTTTCCTTTAGGGACTTTATTTCATCTATTTGGAGTTTACTTTTTTCCAGTCATAATCCAAATTGACTGTCGTATTTCTATTTGGCAATGGTATAATGTTATAGAATTAGATTAAGCTGCCTCTTCCTGCTTTATTTATTAACTAATTCTTTATAAGACTGTTGAACTAATCATATTCTGTTTTCTTGGCTATCAGTGCCATTTTTATATCACCTATGCAGTTTTATACCCGGTTCAGTTCTTTGCCATACGATTGTATATATTGTACTTTATTTGCCTATGAATGCTAAAACTTTGGTTTTACTTTCTTCAAATCATTTTGTTTTTAATAGAATAGTAAAAAAAATTTGATAACTCATGTAAAGTACAATTGAGAAGTTGAATTGAAATGCGTCTTAATATACAGGTGACACCTCTATGTTGGAAACAATTGAGAAGTCGTCTGAAAATTAAACATTTCTTGTCCATTACCATATTTTCCTACATATGTTCCTTTCCGTCTTTTGAAAGTTCATATTTATCTTTATTTTTAAGTAGTTGTCCCTGCCTTCTGTGCAATTGTCAGGTTAAATTTATGTAAATACGATAAAGCTGCTTCGATAGTGCCGCTTGAATTTGTAACGTCTCTGATACACTCTCCTGGAGGTTCAACTTGGGCTCAATCACTTCTCATTCAAAGGCAATTGCTTGATTCGTTTCCTCGCCTTCAGGCACTCCTACTTAAGAAGAGAAATACACGCGGACACGAGGCGAGAGGGCACTGACATCGAAGTGTCTGTGAAATGCAGATTGGCGCATACGTTCTTCACTAGTAAATCATTTGGGGAAATTGTGGAGCATCTCATAGTCAAGAGCCCTCAGTTCTTGTGCTGCTTGTTTTTCTAACAATATTTTAACACTCCAAATGTATAAATTAAATATTGTGGATTTATTAAATATGCGGTAGCTCATGAAGTCACATTTGGTGCTCCCAGATTCAGTCCTGGTGAGTTGCGTAGTGGTAGCATGTCTGTCTCACGTTCAAGACGTCACGAATTCGAATCTCGGTCAGGATGGGTTACCTGGATAAGGATTTTTCCGGGGTTTTCCCTTATCCTGAAAGACCAATGTCGGGTAACTCTAAGCTCCATGGACCCTGGGCTCATTTGAGCATCATTTCACACATTCCATTCATTGCCCGATATGACTTAACGTTGGAGGACGTAAACTACCCAAAAAAGGTCTTGGTGGGTTTTACCTGATCCGTAAGGCAACTGCTGGTATAGAGTTTCGCAAAAATCTTTGTTTTACACCTCTTATTACTGACGAAAGTGATAGTATTTGTCTGAATTTTCCTTTTGATTTGTGACGTTCAGAAATGCACTCGATGAATTTTGTTCTTAAATGGAAAATCCGCATGTTATACTCGTAAGATCTTCTCCATTCTCCAAGAAACTATTTTTGCATAAGCTTTCTTTTCTATCTATTTCATATTAATGCAGATAAATATTTACAGAAATGATATTATTTATTTGTAGGTACAAAGAGTTTAGTACTGTACCGTTTCATGGGATGACTTAAAACGTGGAAGCGTTAAATTACCAGAGGTTTGTATAGGATGGTTAAGGAAAGGCACAAAGTATTTTAAAATTAATGCTTTTAACGATATCTTTATACTCAAAAAATTTCAAATATAACAATATACAATTTCTCTTGTTTTCAAATCTTTAGCAACATGTCAATTAATTATCCTTGCTACTGGTTATATATTATTTCTTTAATTGCATTGAAGGTCTTTAGGGTTTCTTTTGTTGTTTAAAGTGCAGTAACGTCACGAAATATGTCTTAATTGACGCGAGAAAAACAGGGGAAAATTTGGAATAGAAATTTAGGTTTATCCAGAACTTACATAATGAAGCGAAGCCAAACAATGTTGTCCCCAATGTTCCTACGTACGGAGCGACGAAGTTCAGATGCGATGTTCAGTGTCCGAGATCCAAGTCAGAAGTCCTCTTTCTTGTACCGGAGCCTCCCAGACAAAAAGTTCAGGCCGATCCCCCCGGTACAGCGTCAAGCAATTGTCCAAGCTTTTGGCTCCCTCTACAGGCGAAAGTAGCGCTTCCTAGCGCTCAGCAACGGAACTCGTAAGAGAAAAGATGTAACTAGGTAGCATGGCTGGTAGTGTAACGAGCTGGAGATCACCAATATAGCTCAGGAGCTGGAGGGAGTAATAGTTAGCACAAAGTAGATGAGTCTTTAGAAGTGATCAGGTGCAATGATCAGGTGCAGTACTTAAGCGATAGTCAAATTTTTCAAGAAAAGGTTGCAATTTGATGGCTTTAAAATTTCACTCTCTATGGAAGACCTCAAGAATAAACAAGCACTGTTTTGACAGTTGAAAAGCTATAAAGTATAATTTAAGCTTATAATATAGATACTTCAGGAATTTTATTGGATTGATATTGTGTGATTTAACGAAATGTACTAAGAATTCGTGGGTTGGTAGAATCTAAAATCTTGTTTGCAGAAATTTAAAACAGTCTTTATTGCAGTAAATAGAAGATTTTTACAACCCTTACAGCATCAAAAAGACGTCGCATTGACAAACAGCAGTCTTCAAGGTCGTCTCGATGCTCCGCTACAGGTAAACAAACGAAAGCAATCACTGCGGCACAGTTCAAATGTCCACAACTCACACAACTACACAACTCAACAGAAACTGACTCGCTTCTAACACTTTGCCGTTATTTATATCTCCCAGTCATTGTTCTAGACTGCAGTAGACCATTCGGTTACAATCGCGACGGCTTCAGAAAAACGCAAAATTTAAGACTTTTCTCTGTCTCTTTCTCTCTCTCGGCAAGCGTCCAGCTCTGCGCGCCACTATCTGTCTCTTTCCTGCCCAAGCGCACGGCACTGGCTTGCGCAGCTCCAACACAACAATGCGATCGGCGACAGTACATAGTTTATGTAGTAAGTGCTTGTTCCTCTTTTATAAATTACAAGTTATAATAAACATTTAGAATGAAAACTTCACAGGCACATCCCAAAAAGTTCAAGATATAGGTACTGTCTACCCACCACAACAAGGCAACAGACGAATGAAGAGAGAGAGGGGGGTTTGAACTGTTTATCTGCTCTATTAGTAGATCTGCTTACTAGGAAATGCGTGTGTGAGATTACATATGAGTTATCCATGCTGCTAGACCTAATTTTTGTTGCAGTAACTGTTATGATAGATAGTATGCATGGGTTAGTTATGTGACAACACTTGCGAATCTAGCATCCTTGTCATACATCGTGGGACAGTTTATACATTCATCCAGCTTGCCTTCCTGTGCTGGGCAGACAATAAATTTCATTTAAATTTAAATATTTCAAAATGTCCTAAACGTATACGCGTTTACTACACACAATATTTTAATTAAAATTACTAACCATTTTTTAAGAAATTGAAAACTAACCCTTTTGTTTGCATGCAAAAGATAGTTTGCAGTGGAGTATTTTCCTTCTTTCCCTTTTTTTAGTTTTATTATTTACGTCCACCAACATTGTCACATCGGAAGATTAATGAAATGGGTGAAGTCCTACTCAAATGAGCCCAGGGTCCGTAGAGTAGAGTTACCTGTCATTCATCTTTAAGGATAAGGAGAAACCCTGGTAAAACCTTATCCAGATAACGCGAATGCGATTCAAACTCGAGACCTATTGAATTAGAGGTAGACTGGCTACTACATACTCTACAGGGCATTTCCTCTGAACTCCCTAATGTCGTGGATATGTAGCAGATATTTATGTTGGAGGGTTTTAGGATGGCCTCAGCTGATGTTCTTAATATCAACTTTTTTCGGAGAAATGCAGTACTTTCTCCAGCAATCGTGAATAAAACAGAAAAATAAAAGTAATCGCGTCACCACTGTTACGTCGTCAACTAAAGTAGGCTATTTCTTTTGTGTCTCTTGTGACCACTTGACCTTCTCCTGACCTCCATCAAAGATCACGTCTACCCACTGGTCCTTCTATTCATTACTTTACTGGGTCTTTCCTCTACACTTGTCATTATTTTACGTTCTCACATATTTGGCTCTTTTTTTCTGCCCACTTTCCTCATCGTCTCTGAAATCTCCAATAAGATAGAGCCTGCCTCCATCAATGGATTGTGTGTTCTCAGGGGGCTTTGCCTCCCTCAGCCTTCTTGCTTGATTAAACCGGAAACAGCACACCTGCATTCCAACTTTTTCATTCCAGCCAACAGATCGTGCAGAAAGAAAAGATTGAAACAATTTGTAAACTACTCTGAGATAATACATGTTATCACGTTACGAACGCTGAACGTTTGTAGGTCGCTGATTCTTGAAAATTGATTCCTTTATCCAAATATATTAATCTCGTGCAATTCTTGGAATCTATAATTTTGAATGTATGAAACCAACTACCATCATATTATCATACAAGCGTAGCTTTTATGTTGCGTAATATAATCGGGACCCGGATTTTGATGATATATTTTTGTAAAATATTTATAAAGTTATTATCTTTAAGTAATACGCAACTGCAAAAATGACATAAAATTCAGCTTTATTTAAAGTAAAACCTGAAGCTTTCCTGGCGATGAGTATGCTCAAGTTGTTCTTGGGAAGCAAGCCAGGTGAAAAGACGATTAGAAATCGACGCTTCGGGAGTGTGCATCTCCATCATCAGGATATTTATTAAACGTTATAACCAAAAATGAATCACTGGATATAACACAAATATTAAACAAAGACAAAACACTATCAAAATTCGCATTACTGCACAAAAGACTGTTTTCAGTAAATTAAATGCCACATCAGGAGATGGCGTGAGTATAGAAAATTGTGTCATAGAAACGTAACTACTTAACTTGATTATCAAGCTGTATTGATATGTGCTTTCTAAGTCGACGGATTTCCATTTTTAAAGCCGGTTTTTAAGAAGAGCTGAACTGAAATCCAGCATCACGATTAAGCGTGCTCCTCTCAGAGGAAATGGCCAACGCCTCCTTAATTCTCCGCTCCCAGGAACTGTTTCATTTTGCCAAGATGGTCGTCTCCCGAATGTTAGCTCTATGGTCGTTATCAAAACAATTCTCTGCCAGTCCAGAGACATACACATACTTAAGGCAGAAGTGGACAATATTATCCAACCGATACGTTGAGTGAGCAAGTTCTCGGCGACCGCAGCCCGAAACCTGGCGTTTTTGACCGGATTCGCTACCTGTTGCACCTCCTCAAATTCCTCACGATGTTAAGTGGGCACTGCTCCTATACCTGTAACTTAGAATCTGCACCTCCAAAGAATGGGGAAGCAAATAAACAGCTAGCTAGCATGCAGGCTTACTTTATTTCAAAAGTGATTGTGTTGTTAAATAAGTTTATAAATTAAAGTATAATAGAGGATAACTTAATCTGGAAGTTTTAAAACTATTACAATTATACTTAATTTATAAGCATTCATTTATTATCTTATTCACCTCTTGGGATCACTTTATTACATGAAAATAATGTTTTCTCTACCCAAGTGCAACTTATTAACTTTTAGTCTTAGGAAAATAAATGAGCTTAGTTTGCTTTCCTTAACCACACTACTAAAAAACTATAAAATGTGAAAAACGCTTAGAGATTTATTTTACTCTTACTCTTAGGCACCTTTTAAACTATAAAATCCACCTAAGATTTAAAATTTCAAATGCGAAACTTAATCGTCAGTATGATCTATGAACTTCGAAGATGACAATCTCTTTCCACCCAGAGATTTTTGGATCTATTTCTGAGCTAGAGTTCATGGCCTCTGATGATAGTATGATGAGAGTGTTGGTGAACGAGAGGACCTACAGCTTTTACTTTGGACTCCGAATCACATTGGGTCTTGAGGATAATTTACGTGAGCGTAGGCTTTGTAGGCTCAACTTAAAATGTTTTCAAAGTAACAGTGTAAATAAAATGTTCTACAGTTTAGCTAGTGAGACACCAATTGGCCATACTGTATAAAAATATTGATTCAATATCATTTAATAATGATGCTGCTGATGATGATGATGATAATAATGATGATGAGGATGAGGATGAGGAGGAGGATGAGGAGGATGAGGAGGAGGATGAGGAGGAGGATGAGGAGGAGGAGGATGAGGAGGAGGAGGATGAGGAGGAGGAGGATGAGGAGGAGGAGGATGAGGAGGAGGAGGATGAGGAGGAGGAGGATGAGGATGAGGAGGAGGAGGATGAGGAGGAGGAGGAGGATGAGGAGGAGGATGAGGAGGAGGAGGAGGAGGAGGATGAGGAGGAGGAGGAGGATGAGGAGGAGGATGAGGAGGAGGAGGAGGAGGAGGATGAGGAGGAGGAGGAGGAGGAGGAGGAGGAGGAGGATGAGGAGGATGAGGATGAGGAGGATGAGGATGAGGAGGATGAGGATGAGGAGGATGAGAATGAGGAGGATGAGAATGAGGAGGACGAGGAGGAGGACGAGGAGGAGGACGAGGAGGAGGACGAGGAGGAGGACGAGGAGGAGGACGAGGAGGAGGATGAGGAGGAGGATGAGGAGGAGGATGAGGAGGAGGATGAGGAGGAGGATGAGGAGGAGGAGGAGGAGGAGGAGGAGGAGGAGGATCTTCAAAATGTGTCACACTATTTGGGGGCAATTTTTCTTAGCTTGGTGTGTATATGTATAAGTTAACTCTCCTTTATACGGATAGTTTATATCCCTCACTGAATCAATTTGATAAAAATTAGCCAATTAAAGAGGGTTCACAGAACCTGAAACTCAGTTTCTCCCAAAGAAAAAATTATAGCCAACTAACTCGCCTTAACTCCCATTGTTTCCTTAAGATGGCGAGAATGGAGCAAGAAATACATGCTACCTCTACGCCATAAAATAAGTAGACAGTAATACATATTACGCTTCGTTTCTAGGTCTGTCTTAATAGAAATATTTAAGTGCAGTACTTTGGCTCGCGTGTATTCGAACGCTAAAGGCAACTCGTTTCTCGCCCAATTCTCCATCAACACGACTAATCACATGGAGCTGGACTAGCTCAGCTCTAGCTTATAGCAATAAGAATAGTATTTATTAAAATACTATATCCGAACCACCTTAATTTACTGCGAAAATATGTCGTAAATCTCGCCTTAAGGATTGTAAAAATCGTTTCGAAGAAATTTCACTATTTCTCCTTAACTTGTGCCTGTTGATGCTAATAGCTGAAAGATACCATTATTTATTTCAAATGGGAAGGTGTTTGTCCTTGAGCACTACTAAGTGAGCAACCAATGGGAGCCCTGCGGTGTTGTCGTATTGCATTCCCGCTAAGTGGTATGTGAGGAGCGTCAACCTAATTAATCTGTATGAAATACTATTTGTGCTAAGAAAAAAATTCAGATTTTGCCGAAACTGATCCATGTGGAAGGTAGAGAGTAATATATCTAACATAACCATAGAGCATATTTTTAGCTCAAATAGATTTTCTAATACAAATAAATAAAACACTATTACCTGTATTATAACAATAAATCGTGACGTTAGCACTGTATGGATGTCATTATTGGTTGGCATATATGCGTGTACGTATATTTGTAATTACTCAGAACTGAAACATAAATGTTTGAACTGACGTAATAAAACAATTGCTTTCAATAAGCCAATTCGAGCCAGAGGAAACAATAAACTTCCTGCTACCCTGGCAGAACGTGTCTGGTCACATTATATCTTTGTTTATGAATGGTTCGTAATCTCTATTTACTCTAGAGAGTTCAAAATGGTTGGTGTGTATATATGTATGTACATATACTTTTAATTACTCAGAACTGAAATTTGAACTACTGACATGACGTGTTAAAAGAATTACTGTGAATAAGTCAAGATGTTAAATTCGAGAAAGAGCAAACATTCATTTCCAGTTAGTCTGTGGAATGCTGTATGCTTATGTTTATGAATGAATGCTGGATAAGAAGTGTTAATTTACTCTGGAGAGTTCAGATCAATATCATTCAGTTGTTCTTTACGCAACAGTAGAGTAAGAGTTAAATAGTGCAAGGGCTTCTTGCGGTGAATTTAGTGGTGAGTCAAAAAGGCAGGTATTGCGAAGTCAAGCTCGAAGTATTATTTTTAAGGTGTACACTTTCTTCAATTTTTTTCGGAAACAGAAACTGAAAATGAGTTATTGCAAAGAGTACTTCCGTTTTAAAAAACAGAAAAAGTGTATCAGCTGAATCAACTTGTAATTGAAACGGGAGACGAGGTAATACGCCTCCCACCTTACCACTGCCAATATAATCCAATTGAGTTGGTGTGGGCTCAAATAAAAGGGGGGGGGGGTTGCAAACAGAAATAATACTTTTAAACTGACGGACGTTAAACGACTTGTTCACGAAGAAATTGAGAAGGTAACACAATAGCATTGGAAAAACTGCGTGAAGCATGCAGAAAACCTTCAAGAAGACGATTTTAAGAAACAAGTAGCACGTGACGAGATTTTGGAACTCATACTCATACATTTGCAAGACTCAGACGATGAAGACAGTGATAGTGACGAATTGTCTCTTGACGGAAGTGACATTGACAGCGATATGGATGAGCCACTAGCAGTTCCATTGGATTAGAAAAACACGTAATTCATAAACTATAATTACAGTTATAGTATTTTAAAATGTACATAATTTGCGAAGATGCTTTCTCCAATTTTGATTTTTGCAATTGCATCATTGTAAAAGTTTGTAAAATATAATTTGCTTACCCTTACGTCTGCGCCAAGCAGACCTTCATGTTGTATGAGTATGCGAGAGAGAAGGAAATATAAAGGTAGTGGGGTAATAAGCTGGCAACGCTGAGTGTGGTACGGTATCTGATTAGCTGGACACCAGAACCCTTCCCATTTGCAACTCATAATAGATGACCAGTGGATAAGAAGTGAACGAAAGAGAAGAGAAAAAATATTTCCAGATCGGACCTTTTGGGTTAAATTAAAACATATAATAAAGAGGAATAATATCTTGGAGGTTTGTGCTATAAAATAAGCTGGACCGTTTATCAATTTTACTTTGAATTGCTCAAAAAGCCATTCAAAGTAATTTAAAAAGAGGTGGATGGAATGAGTATTAATTGTATAAACCTTGTAGGAGTAATCCTACTCTTCCATGAAAAAATATCGCACCCTTAGGCTCCACTTTAACATTATTTTGCAAAAATTGTAATCAGTGTGACGTTTTCTTCCAGCCACATGTTCATTTATTGATTACCTTAAATACTGTTTAAGCTCAGAAAGAACCATAATTAAATTAACATTCGCAAACAAATATAAAAGTTTAATGCTTGGAGTACTACAAGTAGTGAATAACGAGGAAGATAACAGAAGTTCGGTGGTGCAAGGAAATATCTCAAAATAACAGGGGAGGGCGAGAGTTTGCCTTGAGGAAATGTTGATCTTCCCTAGTTTCCAATATAGGGGTTGTAAATAGACCCGCTGATGCAGGGTAAGCAACCTTCTTCCCGGAATTCTGGAGAAGTTTGGTTTCATAGGAAGTTGTACGACGATATGACGTAATTGAGTTATGCACTTAAGTTTTACACTACTGTAGTTGAACCGCACATAATGTTCTCTAGTTACCATGATAATGGACTTAAGAGATACTAAACCTCGGTAGTTAATCAGTTAATAGAATGGATTAAATATTTAGTATATGATGCAACGAATATCGTAATAGCGCCAAATGTTTATTACTGAAGCTGAATGCTTGTATTGGAGTGCATATTTTAACTAACCATACTATGGACCGTCACCATTGAATTCTAGATAACACTACCAAGTAAATAAACAAAACTGACTTTACAGCTCTTAACCTCCATACCTCTTTGTTACATAATTATCCCCTTCTTCTCCCCCTCCCCCCAGCAACTATATTTCTTATATTACTTACATTTCTGGCCCATTTTTTATTTTATTTTCTGTAAGAACTCACCGATACTTCTTAGCTTATTTTTCTCCTTTCCCGTAAACATTTTTATAGCTACTATACTTCTCTACTTTCTTCCATTTTTCCTCCCAAAACCTTTTTCTTCACAATTCAAACTCCTCGCTTTCTGTTACATAGTGTTCTATGGCTTCTTTTATGAATATATTTATTAGGTTCTTTAGATTGTTAGCCTCCGTAGGTGCAATCGAATATTTGCTCTGTTATCTAAAACACAACAAACAAATCATTGCCTCACAAACAATATAGGTATAGTCATTATTTTGGAATGCTTTACGTTATTCCAGATATGACTGAAATTGTATTTTATGGCCGTGCAATTATCCATTTAAACTGGAATACATAATAAGATCCCACACATCTTTTGGATCGTTTTTATGGTGCAAAGCATGAATAAATAACGGATACTTAATTAAAAATAGCTGCCTGTTTTATGAATGGACGTTTGCAGAGCGTGTTTGTGCAGTGGTAACATTTCCATACTGCACGACGTTATATGCCAGGCATCATCAAACATTCACTCCTCTGTGTACGCTGCTCTAATGGTACTCGATGGGCACATTAGCATTTAGCTTGTAAACTGCCGTCGAATTTAGTATGAAAACAAGTTTTTATCCCATTCTCTACATTTTCCCGATTACCAACATTCCCGCTCTTATGTTGCCTGTTTGTCATGAAATGTTGCACAGGGATTTAACACTTCCCCGACCTTTTCGTCACCGGATCGTTCGCGTCTGTGTAAAATATATAACACATTAACACATTGCTGAACTCTTGTTATTGGCTTCTCGCTTTTCCAAAATATTTAGTCGTTTAAAACAGCAGCATCAGAGACTACACATTTTAACCCTTTAACCCTCTCTCTTTTTCTCATCACTGATATTTTGGTCTATACTCACTTTACAAAACAGAGTAAGAAAATCACACAAATATATACATTTAAATATAATAAAAATGTCATTTATACTCGAAGTTCTACAGAGCACAATTTGAAACATTAATGCTACGAAAAGTAGCAGTAGCTCTCGTATATATCTGGAACTGCTGAAAAATTTCGACAGGACTAGAATCACATCGAGGATTCAGAAGGGTCTGGACCGCATAAAAACTGTCAAAGCAGTCTCATGGACTCATTTACTGCTTCGGCTATAAACAACTCAACTCGAAAGGCAATCGCATGGCATTGTCGCCTCTTAACTCACGGAAAAGCCCATAATATCTTATTGTGACTCTGTGGGTTCGTAGAATTTTTCTTCTTCCTTCACGGGTTAGGCTTAAGTCTATTCCGGTCTCACATTTGTTGAAGTCATCTCTTTAGGGGGCATCCTTATGATCTTCGTCCTCTTGGTTTATAATTCTAATTCTTTTCTAATAATTTCATTTCTAATATGATCTTCTCTTGTACATCCTTTGATTGATCCCCCCCCCCAGGGGCCTACTTCGGTAGGTACGGGTTTGGCGCACCCGGGTTCCCGAGCCAACAGTCTCCCTCGTGTGGGCTCCTCTTCGTGGTTGAGGGAGACGGTCAACAGGCCCACCCACGTGTAGGCCGTGCGTGGAGACCCGTGGAGAAGGTTTTTAGATTCTTGTCTAGTTTAGAGTTTAGGATTTAGTGAACGAAATTTTTAGTAGGTTTTGATAGATGTTTTTATGTACGTGTATTTTTAATAGGTTTTGTTACACTTGTATAGTTTTTAGAAAGTTTTATATCTGGCTTTTGCCATGACTATTTTTTTAAAGGGCGCTGATGACCGCCGTAGTTGAGCGTCCTTATATATATATATATATATCTCATCATCATCTTTGATTGATCGTAAGAATCTCATTTCAGCAGCTTCTCCTTCTCCCTTATTATCCATGCCTCACTTCCATAGTTTAGTATTGGGATTGCCATCACTTTGTAGAATCTTATTTGAGTTTGTTTCCTTGCTTTATTTCTGAGTTTTTTCTTAATTGTTCCGCAAGCTGCTTCGAATTTTTGTATTTTATTCCTTATATCTTGATTTTCCGATTCATAGGTTATATCACAGTCAAGGTGTTGTTCTATTATAGTTTCATCTACTACAATTTTGGTCCTTATTGGGTATTTTTTCCTGAAATGCCATTACTTTTGTTTTTGTCTTTGAGATTGTCATATCACATTTTTTAGAAATTTCCCTCATGCACTACCTTTTCCATTTTATTATAATTTCATATATATTAAAAAGAATTGGAGATAGACTACATCCTTGTCTCAATCCTTTGTTTATTTCAAATTCATTTGTTATTTCTCCTTCCATTTCCATTACCAATTTCGTATTTCTGTATAAGCTTTGAATAATTATAACCAAGTGTAGTGGGTATCCCTTTTACATATTATATCCCATAATAATAAACGGTTAACTTTGTCAAATGCTTTTTCTAGATCTATAAATGCTAGATGGGTTTCAAGATTAAATTCTCTTCGTTTTTCTAATATTTGTTTTATTGTAAAGACATTACCTATGCATGCTCTGCAATTTGCAGAAATTCAAAATGTTCTTTATTTACGTAGAAGTACACTTCGTAGCAGCAGAATTACATCACATACATAACACCATCTACCAAGGTCGATGTCCGCACAAACAGCGTTCTGTTTACATCAGCTCACGTTACAACACTCTGCAGTTGTTGACTCCTTACTGTGTTTACTACTGTTCACGACTGACTCTTGGCGAATCATCGCCTTCTTAAATACCTCATTCGTAAATTCGAGAGATTTCTGTAACAATCACTAGATATTTCTAGAATAAACATGACATCGAAGGTTCTATAAAACAACCAAGACGTCACCAGAATGTTCCAATTACGTCACTTACCTGTGTCGGTAGCTCTTATCTCAGTGATACACTATCCCACTGTTATCTTTATCTGCAGGTTCTTTGTGTACACAAGCCGCGCTTATCTCTCGGCACCGAAGTTTCCGTGCTTTCCGCCGCAGCACTATGTTGCCTTCCAAGTTTTCGCGGATATTTGGAATACTAATTAATTTACATTTCTTAAGGTCTTATTACGCTGCTAACCCTCGGGATATGTTCAACTGAACGTTCAACAATGCCAAATAACCCTGAACTGTTCTAATTTTGGCATGCGTAAATTATTTCAAAATATTCCATAAATGTTAGAACAAATGCATCATCCAAAATTGGATAGCAGTGGAAAATTGCTTAACCTTGTTTGGCAAACTGAGCAGTACGAGTAGAGCCAGACTGAAAAATTCAATGCCATAGCCGGGATTTTAACCACGGATCTTCTGGTCTCTGTCCAGCCGCTCTAACCATTGAGCTACTATGGCCAACGTGCCGATATGACATTAAATTCTCCTACTGAATCGTATTTTTTTCCGGTAAACCACTTAGGAGCTCTCATAAACACATGAGACAACTACCTTAATGGCGACTTACAACGTGTAATAGGAGTCAGTTGGAGAATTTAATGTCATATTGGCACGTTGGCCATAGTAGCTCAATGGTTAGAGCGGGTGGACGGAGACCAGAAGATCCGTGGTTCCAATCCCGGCTATGGCATTGAATTTTTCAATCTGGCTCTACCTTTCCATTCTTTAGCCCACACACGGCCAATGTGAAAGAACAATTAATTTCCAGTACGAGTATTGTTTGCATCAAGGCCTGAGGTCTGTGTGTATGTGCGTGCGTATGTTTACTTGCAACAAATTAGCAAAATGGTATTCATAAAAGGACGGATCAAATATAAACGGGGATTATTTTTTAAACTTTATTGTATCAACAAACGAGAATGCTCATATACAAATTGCATTTATACATAATGCCCTGCCCTCGATATACATTTCCTCCATTGCATTGGCAAGTTTTTATACCATCCTTTTAGAAAGAAGAAGGATGCGTACGGAGCTTCTATACTTGCGTCATAATCAAAGCACCGTCTTCCTAGTATGTGTTTCAAATGGGAAGCTGTTTGTCCTTAAGCGCCACTAGACGAGCAACCAATCGAAGTCCTGCGGTGTTGTCGTATTGCATTCCCGCTAAGTGATGTATGACAAGCGCCAACCAAATCAATATGTATGAAATACTATTCGCGCTAAAACAAAAATTCGGATTTTGCCAAAACTGATCCTTGTGGAAGGTAGAGAGTAATGTATCTAACATAACCATGAAAACCCCATAATTTTAGCTCAAATAGTTTTTCTAATACAAATAAATAAACCACTATTACCTGTATTGTAACAATAAATCGCGACGTAAGGCCTGTATGAATATCATTATTGGTTGACATGTATGCGTGTACGTATAGTTCTAATTACTCAGAACTGAAACGCAAATGTTTGACATGACGTGATAAAAGAATTACTTTGAAAAAGCCCATTCGAGCGAGAGGAAACAGTAAATTTCCTACTGCCCTGGCTGAACGTGCCTGGTCACATTATATCTTTGTTTATAAATGGTTCGTAATTTGTATTTACTCTAGAGAGTTCAAAGTGGTTGGTGTATATGTATATGCATATACTTTTAATTATTCAGAAGTGAAATTTAAACTACTGACATGACGTGGTAAAAGAATTACTGTGAATAAGTCAAGGTGTTAAATTCAAGAAAGAGCAAATACTTCATTTTCTGCTAGTCTGTGGAATGCTGTATGCTTATGTTTATGAATGAATGCTGGATAAGAAGTGTTTATTTACTCTGGAGGGTTTAGATCAATATCATTCAGTTGTTCTTTACACAACAGTAGAGTAAGAGTTAAATACTGCAATGGCTTCTTGCATTGAAATTAGCGGCTAGTCATAAAGGCATGTATTACGTAGTCAGGCTCGAAATATTTTTTAAGGTGTACGCATACTTCAAAAGATTTTCGGAAACACAAACTAAAAATGAGTTATTGCAAAGAGTACTTCCGTTTAAAAACATGGAAAAGCTGTATCAGCTGGATCAACTTGTAATTGAAATGGGGCACGAGGTAATACGCCTCCCACCTTACCACTGCCAATATAATCCAATTGAGTTGGTGTTGGCTCAAATAAAAAGGGGGATTACAAACAGAAATAATACTTTTAAACTGACGGACGTTGAATACTTGTTCACGAAGAAATTGACAGGTAACACAATAGGACTGGGAAAACTGCGTAAGGCATGCAGGAAACCGTCAAGAAGATGATTTTAAGAAAGAAATAGCACGTGACGAGATTTTGGAACCTATAATCATAAATTTGCAAGACTCAGACGATGAAGACAGTGACAATGACGAATTGTCTCTTAACGGAAGTGAAAATGAAATGTGTAGTGTTTAACGCCCGGTTTTACTACATACGGCACCGCAGGCGGTGACACTGATGATACATGAGATGAAAATGGAGCACCGATAGCATGAGATGCCGGGGGAAACCAGAGGTTCCGTAGAAAACCCGCCCCAGCGCCCTGTTGTCCACTACAAATCTCACTTTGCGGTCGCCTTGGATCGAACCCGGGCCGCCTTGATGAGAGCCAAGCGGTCCAACCACTGAGCCACGGCGCGGCCCTTAACGGAAGTGACATTGACAGCGATATGGATGAGCCACTGGCAGTTCCACTGGAATAGAAAAATAGGTAATACATCAACTATAATTATAATTATATATTTAAAATATACATAATTTGCGAAAATTCTTTTTCCAATTTTGATTTTGACAACTGCATCTTTGTAAATGTTTGTAAAATATAATTTACTTATCCTTACGTCTGCGCCAAGTAGACCTGCATGTTGTATGAGTATGCGAGAGAGAGGAAATATAAAAGGATTGGGGTAACAAGTTGGCAACGCTGAGTGTGATACGGCAACTGATTAGCTGGACTACAGAACTCTTCCCATTTGAAACGCATAATAGGTCTTGTTTGAGTGGTCCAAACAAATGGTAGTCGCAGAGTGATAAATCTGGACTGTAAGGAGGTTGTTCCAGAGGTACCTTTTTTCTAGTTTTGCTGTCGTAGCTTTATTTTTGGCTTCAGTTAAGAAATCATTTGTACTTCCTTAAGTATGATGAAGTTATGGTTTTCTCTTATTTTTCTCTTCTTTCTTTTTCCGCTATAGTCTTTCAAAACTATCACACAGCAGCTGTTCTTAAAGGGTTTGACCATTCTCAAAGCTTACCGCGTTGCCTTAATATTCTTTTATCTATAAGGAAATTTGCAATGATGGACCTTCTGCAAATATTTATTTAGATTATTTTGAAGTAGATGAAAAAATAAGCATTTGTACGAAATATTTGTTCAACATATCAGATTATTTTAACGTGGTGCTACAATTTGTAAAGATGGCATAATGTACGGTTTGGCCGTATGTGTATATGTGTGTTTATGCATGTGAGCTATACCCACCACTGGCATACACAGGAATAACAATTGTATAACCTTAAGGCTTCGAGCTGTTAATGTTATTTTTGTTGTATCCATACTATATTTTATTCCTCTTCAGGACAGCGTGCCTGTAGGAATGTCCTACGGACACTAAATTATTACAATGGACGTGTTTATTTGCCTGAATAGAATAATACATACAAAGCGATTCTCTGTATTTTCATATCACGCGCTGCAGGGAAATGTAACTAAATTACGTCATGTTTTCTTTACTGTCTTCTCTTGTATTGTAAATCTGTGGATGTTTTTGGATAGGAAACACAAAAATTGTATATGAACTAGGCGTCTGTAAGGCAAAGTAACTCACTTAAGTCAGTCAATGGTACTTTCCAAGCTTATAAGAAAGTAAGAAAAAGTACAGGATGTTGACACTGAAGCTGATATTGCATACATGGACTATTAAGTAAATATGGTCATCTGTAATGCAACGTAAGTTAGTAACCAAGCAGGCCATATAGATGATGCAACAAATGCTTAGGTTTATTGAAATGCCATATTGTGATGTAGGACCAATCAGAATTAAATATTACAGTTACTTAGCAACCAAAACAGAAAAAAAACAATGATTTTATTCTTAAATTCTTTCCTCTGTTTTGAACTCTCAAAGAGGGTAGACGTGTTTTCGGTAAAAGACTTCTTGAAACTATTAGACGTTATTTGAGTTCATCATTTATGAACGTTTAGTAAACGTTTAAAATATACATAGAAGACGCGACGCTACGATAAATAATTTAAGTAAAAAACCGTTACATCATTTATAAATAAAAGGAGAAAATTAATTAATATATAGTAAAGGTCGCATGTAAAGAAGAAAATGATGTCGAGAAATATAATTCCAAGTAAAGTAAAAAGGTATTAATTATTTTATTCCATAGTTGCCAAAAAGTGAAATCCATTTTTGTATCGATGCCACGCCTGAGAAGTTTCAGATCTCATCGCTCGCCGCAGCTGCCGGAGAGAGGATTTATAGAAATCTTCGAGAACTACACGGCTTTTAGACGAAAGGTTCATCGCTTCTACATCAAGGTAAGGTTTGGCATCTACAAGCATCGCCACACCGAGGGAGCTCGAAACTTTTGCGCGTGTGGGGCGTAGACCTCACGACGGGGCGAATCCTTCAGATATGACACCGCAACGTGTGATATAAACCCTAACCACAAGGAGGGGAACCGCTCCAGCACAAGAGCTGAGAAAGCTTCTCAAATATTTGAATATCCAAAGTTCACATTGCTAAAAGTGTAAGTGATATAAGTAAAGTACTACAAATGTTTCTCGAGTGTTCAGTACAAAAAGGAACACGTGGTCGATAACTTGATAACAAACCGAGGTAGTCGAAAATAAGTGGACAGGTAAAGTAGGTATTCTAGCAGATATGCTGGTTGTTTCATGCCTCCTGCATTCCTGGCCCTTCCTTTCGATTATTACAACTGAAAATCCGCTACCAACTCAATTTCCACCATTAATGCTTTCAGTATTACGTACTTACAGTAAGTACAGAACTTCTTGTTTTGCACCCAAAAATTTAACAACTAGATTTCATGAAAAATATGTTATAAGACTCGTGAATCCTACCAGCGGAAAGGAATTCTTTAGAATTTTATATATCTGTGTATGTCCTTCCACCTCAAACTGCCCTTTATCTGGAAAAATTTTCGCAGTGTTTTATTTTCAAAAAAAAAAATCATCTACAAATATTTTGATTAAAATGTCATATTTCTTAAGATATTTTATGACAAATGAAATGTATATATTGAATTTTCTCTTCATTATAGATTAACCTTTCCATAAATGGTAAACTGTAAGGCATAGATAAATTGTTAGCACATAAAATGTAAATATAAAGGACACAGTTGTTCAGTATTGTGACTTTGTGGGTTTGTGAAATTAAAAGTCCAATTGCACAAACTCAAAATGTTGTTTATTTCCACCAAATTACAGTTGTAACACTTGCCGATTACACAGAATTACGTAGCGCACACAATTACAATTCGTCCGTTCGTCTGTCACAGATCCACTCTACACTCACAATTACGTACAACTCCTCTGATGCACGTACACCGTCTTCCAGTCCGTCCACTCAGTCGGCGCTCCTCACGGCTGCTCGCCAAGAACTGAACTCTCCTCCGGCCCGAAGCGTCGCTTATATAGGACCAACTGGCCAATCTAGAAGTTTCCGGGTTAAATGAAATATCCTGGATGTTCCATAACTCAGGGGGAGGGGAAAGAGACGGCACAGTGGCCTACGATCCCTTCAGTTAGCGCTGCAAGATCAATGGTTAGGCGTGGTCTGAATGCCTCCTGTCCCCTACCCAGCTCCAGTTGATCGTACCTTCCGATAATTGGGTGACAGTATGTAAATATTTAAGTTAATTGATAGAAATTAATAATTTCTACACATTAGCCGTATAGAGGCTAAGGTAAAGGATTGATAGAGAAGACATGAAAAATTCAGTGCCACGGCCGGGAATTGAACTACGGAACTACTGGTTTCCGTCCACTCGCTCTTACCCATTGAGCTATCATGGCCAACGTGCCATCAATGAAATTAAATTCTCCAATTGACGCGTATATTTCCCCGGCAAACCACTAGAGGCTCTCGCATCCAGATACACCGTTTGTGGACTTATTATTTTAATGCCCGATTTCACCAACAAATGTTAAGACTTAACACGAGTTTAGCAATAGTTAAAACGAGAATTGCATTTCACCAACAACTGCTAGCGTAACACTCGTGTTAAATCTCATGTTAAACTAACAAGCCGAATTTCTGATATTAAGTCCTTAATAATTGTAAATAGTCAAGATGGCGAGCATGAACTCAGCTGTTGATGTCGATTTGCTATATTTAAGACCGTCTAAATGGCATTCATAATAGAGTACGGCCTATGAGGAGAAATGATTTTGAGGATCTATCCGAAGAAAATTGTTTTACGGAGGTATAGACTGTCGAAACATGTTGCTATGAAGTTTACTGGGTAAGTACAAGAGAGGTTAGAACATGCATCGAAAGGAATATGCCGATCTCGCCTTTACCTCAAGTATTAATAACTTTGCGATTTTATAATTCACTGAATTATGTGGATAATACGTTGTCCACCTGCCGTCTTGAAACGTTCAAGTCACTTGCCCTTCGCACCTATTTTTAAATTTACGTAATAATGAGTTAGAATATACATCGAAAGGAATATGCCGATCTAGCCTTTGCTCCAAGTATTATTAATTTTTCGATTTTATAATTCACTGAATTATGTGGATAATACACTGTCCACCTCCCGTCTTGAAACGCTTAAGTCACTTGTTCTTCGCACCTCGTTTTAAATTTACGTAATACCGACAAGTTGTTTGATGCTTGCAGTAGTGACACATGCATTTGAATTAAATTGGTTTCCAATATTATCCCCGTGACATCTTTCTCTCTTACATTCATTGCACTCGTCCTCTTATTTTCCACGATATCCTTGCACTTCGTCACCAATTCAATTAACAATTCTTTCTCCGTCGATGAGAAATTTGTCTCACGGCTTTATTTATGATTTTGTTCATCAGCCATTTGTGCAGATGAAACTGAAAACAAAAGCGCATCGCAGTACGTTCAGAAAATAATACGACTCATCCATAGCCTTCTATAGCTGTGATATTTACAAGTTTCTTGGCGTTAACACAGGTTTGTTAACATTTTCAGAAAACAGGTTGGTGAAATGCAAGAAATTTAACATTAGTTTTAGCGCTGTGACAATTGTTACGTCACATTTGTTAACGTCAATTTTAACATCTGTTGGTGAAATCGGGCATAAGTATTTGAGCCCCAGGCTTCATTATTTTAACTCCTATTATTTAAGTAGATTCGTGGTTCAAATCCAGGCCGTGGCATTGAAATTTTCATGTTGACTCTATCAATGTAAATATTTTCAAAAGGAAGTTGGTTTGATATTTATTACTTTTTGTCTATGTAAACAAAACAAAATTTCAAAGTGAAGACTTAAACATTTAACTATCGCCAAACCTGCTGTATTCCTTTTCCCCTTATATCTTCAAGGGGGCCACGCCGTGGCTGAGTGGTTAGACCGCTCGACTCTTAGCAAGGCGGCCCAGGTTCGATCCCAGCAACCGCATGTGAGATTTGTTGTGGACAACGCGGCGCTGGTTCGGGTTTTCTCCGGAATCTCCAGTTTCCCTCTACATCGCTCCATTGCTCCATTATCATCTTTCCTCTCATTCATTTTGCCCTCGTTCTGTTGTCTCCTCTACTCTCATACCAGACATCGGACTGGTAGTTTCTGTCTGATATATTGTACGTTCCTCAATACAACGCCCAAAGGGCATAAGGGATAGAGGAACAATAATCCTCTAACACCACGATAATGGTAAATTTAGGGAAGTTAAAGAAGAAAATATGTCTACAAGGAAATAATCCAATTTATGCAAATATTCATTTATATGAAAATATATTATTAATATTGGCAATAGCGGCATCCTTACTGTAATTAGGAATAGTAAAATAATTACCTACCATGCCACCTTCACTTTTTCTCTCTTTTTCGTTTTATTCATTGTTTCTATTCCCTATATCTCCCTTTCTGTATTACTTTGTGTTCATTAGTTTTTCTTGTGTTTTATATAAGTATGTGTAATGTTATATGTAAACACCTATGTATGATGAATATTGTAATTGGGCTTACGAGCCTGTTATGTTCATAAAAATAAATAAATAAATTAATTAATTAATTAATAAATACATGAATGGATAGGATGGGATGATGATGAGGGCGCTCAACTGCAGAGGTCATCAGCACCCTTTTCAAAACAAACTGATCATGGCAAAAGCCAGATATAAATTCCTCTAAAACACTATAAATATATCAATAGACTTACAAAAAAATACATACACGTAAAAAACTATAAAACAATAGAAATATAATCTAAAAAGCCATACATTTTATTCGCTAAATCCTAAAATCTAATCTAGAAAGAATCCTTCTCCACTACTGTGTTATCATCGCTAGCATTTCTGCAAAGCTGGCCGGCAGCTGCAGAGATGTTCTAAGGTCTGCTAGGTGAAAACACTCTAGCAGCACGTGTCGTACAGATACCGCTTCTTTGCAAAACGGACACAGTGGAGAAGGCTCCTTTTTAAAAAGAAAACTATGAGTAAAAAAGCAGTGCCCAATACGTAACCGAGCCAAACTCACCTCCTCGCGACGAGATGACCGACAGGAGGTAACCCAGGGAATCGGAAGTTCCTTGACAGATCTAAGTTTATTATTGCGGAGAGCGGACCACTCTTCCTGCCAGCAGGTTTGCACAGCTCTCCGCAATACGGCCCTAAAATCTTCCGATATCACAGATGGTACTCCAACCCTGGGCTTCATGGTAGCCGTCTTGGCTGCCGAATCCGCCATTTCATTCCCCCGCAAGCCTACGTGACCAGGGATCCATGCACACACCACGTTAACGCCAGAAGCGTGTAAAACGTGGAGGGCATCCTGTATCCGCTGCACAATAGGGTGGTAGTTGTACAGCTGCCGTAGGCTTTGAAGTGCACTGAGGGAATCACTTAGGATTAAGCAGTTCCCCAACTTTCGTCGACGTACGTGTAAAATGGCCCGGTATATTGCATAAAGCTCTGCAGTAAAAATGGAAGTGCTAGTGTGGAATCCGAATGTATACGGTTCGGTTCCACACACGTAAGCACAACCAACACCATTTGAGTTCTTGGAGCCATCAGTATAAATTACAAAATGGTCCTGATATCGCGATGAAAATTCTAAAAAACATGTGCGGATACTAGACATAGACATGGTAGATTTACCATATTGAGTCATGCCCAGATCAACGCGGGACGCTCTGCACAACCAAGGAGAGTATGTCCTCTCCCCCCCTAGGATACATCTTGGGCATTTCAGTATCAAGATGTCTAAGGACCTCCTGGAAACGAAAACCACGTGACTTTGGTTTAATAGAAGTGTTCCTATAACGCACGTCCATGAAGGTATTAAAGAACGGCGTAAACGTTGGATGTGTGGGCATGCAATTAAGTCCACTGCCATAATTTGCTAATAACATGTTGCGCCTGTACTGCAGAGGAGGTTCTGCAGCCTCAGCATACAGGCTTATAACTCGGCTAGTTGGAAATGCCCCAACTGCGATACGTTGGGATGGAATGGGATGGGAATCACGTTCAAGAGGTCCCGAGTTACCTGGGTAAGACTTTTCCGGCATTTTCCTTTATCCTGAAAGAGGAATGTTGGATAACTCTAAGCTCCATGGACTCGGGGCTTATTTGAGCATCAGTTTACCCGCATCATTCATCGTCCGAAATGACTAATGTTGAAGGACGTAAATTGAAAAAAATAAACATCTGTAAAAAAATGTGCAAGAGAACAGAAACAAGAGTTCTGGTAAGATATTCCCAGCTTCTGGATTACAAATATTGCTTAAATAATGTTCTAGTACTTGTTCTTGAAGGGATGGGAAGCTTAACCCTAGAACTGAGGAATATACTCCTTCAAGTAGATTTATAGTAACATTTTTTCATCCTGTGCCCATAATTGCCCAGTTAAGTTCTGGCACTTACCATCAGACAGTGCCACGATCAATTTTCTTCTGCCAAGAACACAACCGAATACCGATCTGCATGGGGAAATAAGGGTACTTTAAGATGTCAGTTTTATACTAGTTAACATGGCAATAAATGGTCCTGAAAGAAATGCTAACGGAAAGGGTACAGCCATATCCCAAACAATTCATTTTCGGAAGGCACATGTTTTGTTGGAGTGTTAGCACACATTTTTACAGGTAAACCTCCAAATGAAACGCATAAAAAATTAATATCGCAGCTCATTTTCCCCCAACAAATTTGTAATGCTCTTTCGTTGTAATGCATATAGCGATCAGTTTGCTGTAATCTGTTCACCTATGAGCTAGGGTGTGTTGGGATGGAGGCAGCGAAAATGGAAACCAACAGAGCAACGATAATTAAGAGGGTTTAAAACGTTGATATGAGGTTACACGGCATGGGGCTAGTAACAGTGTTTTGATGAGCGAATTACATACGAAAAAATGTATTTAGTTAACACACTGCGGTACCCAGATATTGCCTGCGTGACCCCAGCGGAGTTTATAATGAGCAATATTTCAGTTTAGTTTATAGCTGAACTTCTTGTTCTCATTAGTAGCTCGTTATGAAGCAGATGTATGTGAGAGTTTTATTTGGTAATTAATACATAAGCACGCGTATATTACGTAATAAAACCGGACCATTGTGATTTAATTTTGGCTTTTAACCTCGATACATATTAGCATAGACCTATATTTGAAATGGGTGATAGACTTAGGGTCATAGAATTACTGTAACTTCAAAAACAAAACAGAAAACTATTACTGAACATTTTCAGAAGATGTGGTGTTGCATTTATATGTTGGAATTAATTGTGCATATTTATAAAGTCTACTTTCATTTTTGTGTCAAAGATTTTCTCTGTCTCTTGTAGTTTCCCAAATATACAAAATTCATTTTGAATAAAGAGGATTTCCAAGCTGTTCACCAAAAAATTAAAAATATAAATTGTATTAGTTAATTGATGGAAATTAATCATTTCTCCACACTAGCCGTATATAGGCTAAGGTTTTTGATAGATTTTGATGGATTATTTAGTTAATTGATGATGGCTAGTGTGGAGAAATGATTAATTTCCATCAATTAACTAAAATAATAAGAGTTAAATGATGAATACTGGGACTTAAGTACTTACGATAGTAAGTCGCCACAAACGGTGTATCTCGGATTCGAGAGCCCCTAGTGGTCTACCGGGGAAATATACGAGTCAACAGGAGAATTTAATGTCAGGACGGTACGTTGGCCATGGTAGCTCAAAGGTTAAGAGCGACTGGACGGAAACCAGGAGATCCGTGGTTCAAATCCCGGCCATGGCATTGAATTTGTCATGTTGACTCGATCTATATAAATTGTATTTGCATCTCAAACTTTAAGCAATTTATGGACCTTAGTTATGCGCAGAGGTTCTACCCAATTAGTCCAAAATCCATAGATCCTAGGACCCTGGCCTCCATCAACCCGGGAGCGATGGATAACTCCGGGGCTCTTTCCATAGGGCAATACCTGATTTCTTAAAAAGCCCCCCCCCCCCGCTGACAACGTCAAGACGGGATGGCAGTGGATACACCACTTACACGCGTCAACCCCTCAGGGAAGACTACCGAAAACCTCGGTGGAGCCGCCTGGTGATCTAGCACACCTTCTACTAGCTCTGCAGGCTAGCAGCCGGGACTTACGAGGCAACCCTCTACCCCCTCCGGGCGGCCGGAGCCTGGCCTGAGGTACACTCCTCCACAGGAGAGAAAGTCTCCGAGAGGCGAGACGCAGGGGGTTGGCCGAAGGTCCCCACACCCTCCCTGGACAGATTTATGACAACCCATGTCAGTACAGTTACAGACTATTCAAAAACATTCTGACGGCTTCTACTTTTGTGAATGAATCTTCTCGGCTTTAATGTACAGAGTGAATAGGGCGCATGTTTTTTTAACGGTCTGCTCCTTGTATAGCAAGCGTTCTCTGCCACACACATTCGCTGTCCTTGTCCCACAGCACATTCCTTACAGGGATTTTCTTTGCGTTGCTATACTATACCCAATTCCCCGTGGGTGTCGGGAACACATTGCCTTCTCGAGTCCAACCCAATCCGAACAACTCCCCGACGGGAGGGAGTCGGCTGTTCGGCCCGAGGTTCCTCTAATTACGTCAGAGGTACCATGAGTCCTAAGGGTCCGCACATGCCTCACTCAACTGGCGATGAATTTCAGTAGGTGTCACGCCACGAAAATGGAGAAAACCATTGATTACACACCGTTCTTGCAATGAAAACGTCACCATTTTAAGTATCAAAAACGACCCTAGCTCTCGTCGCTGCCACTATAGTTCTATGCACTGTGCAGTGCTGCCATCTGTCACGCATTCACGAAGAGTCCACGTGTATTTTAAAAGGAACCAGAAGTGCCGATATGGCCTCAGTCCTGAAAAAAATAGGTGTTATAACTTGAACGAAATCTTCTGATTTAAGTATCTGAAACGTTCAATGGAATAAAGTATTGGAGATATTACAGCAAAAACGGAAGGAAGGTAATTACTATGTATAATTCAGTGTAATTTAATACATTGATAATAGTTTATTACAACTAGCTTCAATTGTGTTTTTGTATGTCACTCTAGCCTTGGAATGAAAGTTTCACACGACTTGTGTAAAGGAACACTATCAAAGTATAATGTTATCTTTAAAATTAAATAAAATCTGAGTGGGTCTCATAGATTTTCAAATTATCCTAACACATAATGCAATTTTAAAGCTTCACTTATGGTAGGTGGGCTTGCAAATTGTACAATTGTCTAATAAAATAACATTTATTTATTGTGTGTTATTTATAACACGATAGAACAAGTGAAAATATAAAATTAATAACATCAAATATGGAAATCATCTTCAACATGTCCCTCACATTTTATTTGATTGCACCTTTTTCTGTTTTGAAAGATACGAACTTGAATTATTGCTTCAATCCCTAGGTTACACTTTCTCGAAACCACTTACACATATTTTGATGAATTACAAAACTTATCAATATTTCATGGCTTTCATAAACAAAATATTTCTTAAGCTAAATGATTCATCTTGATGTTTACCGTTTGTCAGCTTGATATTGAATTCTGTTATGGTTTGGTAAATTGTATTATATTCATAAATTTGTAAACTATATTCCTTATATACCTTTGGGTAAACTAGGAATCAAAAATTGGATAGTAAGTAAATATCAAATGTTAACCAAAATTCCATTCAAGTAATTTCCTTGAAATTGTTATATTGCCCTCTAGTTTGTAAGTGCAATCCACAAAAAGCTAATGACTTCCAGAATATATTTATCAATTATCTGCTTACCAATATTTACTATCATTACACAAAATACTGCACTTGTCATCTATCTCTGTGCTGTGCTTAAATTGATTTCAAAAGTTCTTGAAATACCTTTGACAAAACTACTATTACCGATATCAGAGTCTCCATAACATGAATTTATTTTATGGTTTTTAATTTTTGTAGTGTCCATTTACAGAGCCTATCCTTAGCATTCTCTATTGAGAAACCAAAATGTGGAACATGCGTTTAAGAAACTACTTTTTCAAAGAAATTTACTTACTTTTCTTCTTCGTTGGATTCCTTAAACTTTCTTTTAAGGAATATTTAAACAACTTCTGAATGTAATTTTCAGTATGTATACGTAACTTCAGTGTACGGAAGGATTTTCAGTCACTAATAAGTATTTTGCCATTATATATTTACAGAAAATACTAATTTGTGTAGAACACCTGCACAAAAATGGAAGTATAAGTACTGACGTCATTTTAAAAGTGTAAAAAGGAATTTGGCAAATCATTTTGGATATATAAAACTTTATCTATTACTTCCAGGTTCTCTGTACAGATGTATTATGCAGAATACATGGATGAGAAGACAGAATGAAGATAGGAAGAAAGTTGGAGGAGGCAGTCGTAAGATTTGAAAAGTTGAAGACTGCAAGGAATTTGAAAGTAAATGAGACTGGAAAAGGTTGGAGGAGGACCAGAATGTTAAGCATGTTATTAGCACGGATATTGGAGACGTACAGATCGAAGACGAAGTCTGTAGTTCCAACTCTGTTGTCAAAATGAATTTCGAGATTGGATTTACTTGTAGTTATTCACCTCGTGACACGTGAACATACTGTTTTAGTCCATTATTTCACAAAGACAGAGTATATAGCCTGGTACCAGTGGGGTGTCGTAAACTTTTAATTAGAGGAACATGGGGCATATCGGGGTAGTGAGGCAGAACTGGGTATACGTGTTTTCTCTCAAGTAGGTGGCACAATCTACCGGAATCTGTCAAAGCTGCGTCATCTTAATCACAGCTACTAGTACATGTCAGTTGGCTGGCATAGCAGACGCTGTTGTGTGCGAGTTGTGTGTTGGATACAGTTTGAAGCAGTTTTTACAAGATTCATGATATCTTTCAAGGCATGTAAGTACATCATATCTACATTTAAATAAAAAACATAATTACTATGGAATATAACACTTAATTTGCTTCTAAATCCATGTATTTCGCTAAGTTATCTTTGAATATCGAACCATCGACAAGCATTAATCTAAGCTTGTGTTTACGGGGCAGTATGGGTGGGGTATAACAGGGTACTACCCCATTATGCCCCTGGTGTAAAACTCTTTGTGTGTTATTCATATAATTGACTACTCATGTTTCATGTGATTTCGGAATAGTGCGTAATTACGTAAATAAGTTACAGAGGCAAGAGTGGTCTTTACTCTCAATGGAGGGGGCTGTGAATGCTGTATTTGATGGTTCAATGGGGTAAAAAAGGGCAGCTAGTCAATTTAGAGTGCCCCAAACAACTCTTGAACGCTACGTTAAGACGAAACGAGATAATCCTGATTATGTTGTTAAAAATGTTCTCACAGGCTGGAGTCGCTAGATGTTTCTTTCATGAAACCACTAATCAAATATTATGAGGATGAAATTCGCTCCTGGGTTAGATCTAATCCTGGAAAAGTCGTGACACTGTTTCAGGTTGCATCCTTGTTTGGTTCCAGTTATATTCGAGCCTCAACAATGAGCGCGGCAGTCAATGGGTTTCGAAAAACAGGAATATGGTCTGTGAACATCAATGTGTTTCATGATGCTGAGTTCCTACCGTCCAAAACGACAGATATCGAGCTTTGTTCTGGAGTTCCTGATGATGTTAATCCTTCAAGTTCTGAGATGTCCGTTGTCTCTGGTTCACCTATGGGCAGAGAAAACGCTGTGCTTCCAGCGCAGTAGTTTCCTGCGAAAGAATTTGGGGCCTCTGTTGTCCTATTGTTTACATATCCGCCTCGTCTGCCCGTTGTAGCTTAAGGCAACTTTTTCCCTATATTTATTTCGTTTGCATGTTATTCATATTACAATATTCCTTTTGACTTTATTTCTTATATGATATATTCCCAATTGCTTATTAATAATTTCTATAGTTTTGTCATCCCTTTCTTGTATTCTTCTATCGGAAACCCATGTTTCTGCTTTAACCTAAACGTTTCCACTTCAGAAATGGTGAAGTTTGACTTACACCCTTTGTCAACAAAACATTGCATAAATCGAATATATTTTACACAAAAGTCTTTGGGAGAACTGTAAAAGCTATAAGTCTATTTTGTAATTTTATTGCTTCTTAATTTGCGTCACTGTCCCTTTACTTCAGTACACTTTAAGCTACGTATTCGATAATGTTTTAAGAATAAACAAATATATAAAATACAATTAAAAAAAGAACAAAATAAAGAAATAGCGAAAAAAAGTTAAGGCAGAAATACAAATTTTTAAATCTTATGGTCAAAGTATGCCATGATAATACAATAGAATATGAAAAAAGATAAGAAGGAGAAGGATAATAAGCATATTACAAAAGTTCATGCTATATTAATTTTAATGATTTTGATTAAAATATCATAGGGTTAAAATATTTGCATAAGAAGTTAAATGACTATTTTGAATCTTCTGTTAAGTTCATTTCAAATATGTATAAATTTTATATACATTTGTGTAATTCATAAAAGCTCTGACTATATATGTAGTAAAAAATAAAATAAAATAATGAATGCAACCGTAGATTTACAAGAAAGCTCCTCTGCCCCAAATTACCCTTTGGAAGAATTATTTAAATATTTTTTTACAAATAAATTGAGTGTCTTGAAATTTCTGTAAATTGCCTCTGAAGCCCTCTTCATTTTGAATGAATAGCTGTCAATAAACAGAAAAATTCTTACTACACAAAAGATGTACGTCTCATTATGGTATATAATTTAGGTCAAAAGTGTTTTGTAAAATTATGCATTTGCAAGATATTTCTTATTATTTGTTTGCATTTTAAAATACCTATATTTTTCTCAAAAACGAAGTCGAAGTACCTTCTCTTTCTCAGGGCGATGTAAAGAAAACGACATTTCAAAATCGTTAAATTGCGACCCGATCTTAAAAGATTTCATTACTGCTTAGTCTTCTGTGTTGCCCTAATTTTATAATACCTACCCCAAGAAAATGAGCAATAAAAATTTCTGACTGTAATTATCTCTATTAATATGAAGTAAATATGAGAATAAATGTACAAGAAGTAGTAGAGTAGAGAAAGTCATGTGAAAGAAACATAACATAGCCTTAATTTTGTTACTAAGGGACTAATGCATATAACATCTTTAAGTTCCTATTTCATCATAACATTTAATGCTGTCAGTTTTCTCTCATAGTTGGAAGTATACAGTCATCAATCTGTTGTAAAAGTTTCCACCCTTAAGTGCGAACAAAAACATCAGCCCACCCCCCTTCCTCTTCAGAAAGAACTCTGCAGACATCGAGTACTCGCAACGCTCTTGAACTCGTACTGAACTGCTTCGCACTTCCCTACGCCATTTTGTCGAGAGTGCACCGCGCTTAACGTTTAAGAATCCATTAATCTCTTCACCAATTGCACAAACGCTGCCCACTTCTGTTCCAGTGGATGGAAAGAAAAAAGCTAAATTAGCAATTTTATGGAAACATTATTCTGAGGTTAAACTCCTTCAATAAATTAGGAAGAAATATTTGTCAAGCTGTTTCCTTGATTCTTATACGAGCTTTTTAACGTACACATAGCTTACTTGGGAATATACGAAAGCTGTTCAAAAAAGAATTATCATAATTTTTACGGTCATAATTTTTCGCACTAAAATTCAATCTTATTACATTCTGTTAGCTTAATGTGAAACAATCACGTCATATTAATTTCATTGTTGGTACTCCTGGTTTCCGCCTGTGAGAACCAGGCAAGTTCAGACATATCCAGTAACGCCTATAGCTGCAATGGAGGTAACATGCAGTTAAAGTTGATGTTAGAGGAAGATCCGGAGTTTATTTCAAACGTAATCACTGCTGATGAAACGTGGCTACATCATTTTGATCCTGAGAGCAGACAGCAAAGTTCAGTGTGGAAATCTCCTTCAACACCAACTCCACAAAAAGCAAAAGTGGTTGCTTCTGCTGGGAAAGTTATGGTCACCTCATTCTTTGATATTCATGGAATGGTTTATCAGTATGTTGTACCTGCACACACATCAGTAACTGGATAATACTACAGGGATGTCCTGAAAACATCGCAAGTCCATATCAGGTGCAACAACCACATATCCGTGAAGCAGGCTGGATGCTGCACCACGATAGTGCGCGGCCGCATATTGTCAATGTTGTTGCTGAATATATTGCAAAAATCAACGTGAAGTGCATCCCTCACCCTCCCTTTAGTCCAGATTTAGCCCCATGTGACTTTTTTCTATTCCCTAAGTTGAAGAAACGCCTTCGTGGGAGGCATTATCCATCATCAGAAGCAGTGGTGAAGGCTGTGGAGGCGATTTTGAAGGATCTCTCAAAATAATGGTTTCCAGCATGTCTTTGACGACTGGCAGAAACACTAAGATAAGTGCATCGCATTCAGGGGAGACTATTTTGAGAAGAACCACCAAAATTATGAGGATGAGTGAAGGTACGTTGTCAAAGAGAATTGTGATCATTCTTTATTGAACAGCCCTCGTATTTAATGTTCATGTTAAGCTTCAAGGTGCATGACTTCATATTGAAATTAAAAAAAAAAAAAAAAAAAAAAAAAAAAAAAAAAAACGAGGTGGGTTCAGGTTAAAATTCCTCCTATTCTTTCAGAACTGGAACCAGATAGGAACTTCTGTTTTTTTAATACACTTGGATTCTTTGTGAATGCCTGACAGAGATGGCAGCACTGCACAGTGCATAGAATTCTAGTGTCAAGGACAAGAATAAGGAGTGTTTTTGATACTTAAAATGGCAACGGTTTCATTGCAAGAACAGCGTGTAATCATCCGTTTTCTCCATTTTCGTGGTACGACACCCATTAAAATTAATCGCCAGTTGAGTGAGGCATGTGGTGATGGTTCCATGGATATGTCTAATGTGCTTTCCTGAGTGCGACAGTTCAATGAAGGCAGAACACTTTTCGCATTTTCAGAGCTTCATGCAGGATTGTGTGCACAGGTCTCACAGAAATGCCAATTTTGGAGGTTATATATGCAACACTCAATTGGCAATCCTCCAAAACAACGTTCTGCACTCGCTGGATCATGCCGCCACACCGACTGGTGCGTGGCCATGACTGTCTTGGTGTGTTGTCACACGATGTTCTGCCTTCATTGAACTGTCGCACCCAGAAACGCACATAGACATATCCATGGTACCATCACCACATGCTTCACTCAACTGGCGATGAATTTCACAAGGTGTTACACCACGAAGATGGAGAAAACGAATGATTACACGCTGTTCTTGCAATGAAAACGTCGCCATTTTTAGTATCAAAAGCAGTTCTAACTCTCATGGCTGCCACAGGAGTTCTGTGCAGTTTAGAGTGCTGGCATCTCTGTGACGCATTCACAAAGAGTCCACGTAAATTTTATAAAATAAACTAGAAGTTTTTATGTGGTCCCAGTCCTGAAAAAAATAGGAGATGTTATACACCTCGTATAACACAATTTAAGTTTGTTTTGTAACAGTATCCTTTCACCGGACTTTCTTTTGTTTTCAAAACTAGTTAGCCTACTCATGTGTGCGAGTAACATTTGAAGCCCTGTATGAAAATTTCATTTAATTTAATTTACCTGTTCCGGTATCCTTTATGAAGCTGTACAATTACCTAGAGGCTTTGTATGATGAGTTCTTTACTTTATTCCTTTTAATTACCATCTCACAAAGCTTTGTGATATTGTGGAAACGTAGAGTCAGACTGAAAAATTCAATGTCATAGCCGGGATTTGAACCAAGGATTTTCTAGTTGCCGTCCAGCCGCTCTAACCATTGAGCTACTATGGCCAACGTGCCGATATGACATTAAATTCTCCAACTGACTCCTATTTTAACGTCATGTCGGCACGTTGGCCATAGTAGCTCAATGGTTAGAGCTGCTGGACGGAGACCAGAATATCAGTGGTTCAAATCCCTGCTATGGCATTAAATTTTTCAGTCTGACCCTACATTTCCACAATTTAGCCTACGCACGGCCAGTGTGAAAGAACAATTAAATTCCTTTATGATGTTCTTAATCACGAATGAAATGTCCCATGAAGTTCAACAAAATGAATATAAAATATTGGCATATTTTATATTTTGATTCCCTTATCCTTCTAAATTTAGGTAATTATAACTGCAAATAGATTTTGGCAGCAAAAGAATAAGAAATCATTTTGGAAATGGCGCATAGTCCACAGAAATAGAGAAGAATATTCATGTTATTTTATTATGAAGCAAGGGTTGACTTGTTCCTGATGTTTCACGACACAGTATTCCTTTATAATAATTACTTATTAACAAAGAACTGGATTGCATCATACAGAGGAAGTAAACCAAACTGAAAGATGCTAGTTGGCCATTATATGATTGTATTCGGGGCACGAAACCTTTGTTTTCTTGAAAACATGTAGATTCGTCAAGACAAGGAATTAGAGGGGACTGAGAAACAAGTTGGTAGTGGGAACGTACAGTTGCACAATGAAAACTAGGACATTTGCAGCACTCAGCTTCCTAGTAAATGCAACTGGAAACTGCAGATGTTTTCTTGACTGTATTTCTATGTCCTGTACTTCTGTTGCCTTGCCACCGAATAAACACGATTTTAAATGTCTTCAACTATTACTATGTAAGAATTTTTCTGTAGTTGCTCTATGTAATTGCTTTCCTTTCTTTACAATGTTAGACGTTAAATTGGTGATTACTGATTTCAACCTATTCCTAATAGGAGTTTGAACCTACGAAATATTTATTAGTGGCAGACTGAAGTCGAACCTACTTCATCAAAACAAGTCTCCCCTAATCTATCTCACACTAAAAATTCGTTATCAAGCTATTTTCTAGTCTACGAAAATATGCTTTTGTTTTAGCTCTTGAAAGCACATTAATTTTCAGGATTCTTTGTCATTATATTAGATACTTAAACAAAACACAGACGCAAAACTAATTATTGATTGACAACTAGAGCGATGTTTTCAAGTAGGAATATAATCTGCGGATTATATTAACACGAAAAAATATAGGATCGGCTGATTTATCTGATACATAATACTTATGTTTATTGTCAAACTTAAATTTCTTCCTATCAGTAAATAGCATATAAATTAATTCAAATAGAGTGCTGTATTCCTTTCAAAAATTTTATGTTGAGATTTCGTCAAAAAATATGTGAATTTGAAATTCCCTAATTCCGCACCAAAAAAAAAAAAAATAATATGTTCATGTGAGTTAGTGAATGAGGGGGAGAGAGACCACTGTAAGAGAAAAGTTTTTAAGTACCAAACTTGAGGTTTATTTTCAGTATTTTACAACCATACGCCACGGAAACCTTTAAGGAAAATCTCCTACCACAAACTACCACAATATGGAAAGTTTCAATCCTTTTTATTTTCTAAAATTACCTGGAAAAAATTTTGATTCAAATATCACATGTGCAAATCTTTATGATAGATTTAATAACTGTATCTCGAATTGCTTAACAATACTCTGCAGTCCTCTTCATAAGGAAGGAATTTTGTATAATTTTGTATAGCTAATGAACTCTAAGAGATATATAAACATTATTAACACATAAAAGCTATTTTCAGATACATATACTTTAATATCCCTCTGCATTTTTCATTATTTCGTTTTTAATGCTCTTTTGATATTGATGTGTTTTATGATGAATAAAGTGTTATTTAGAGGTCAGTATACAGTGACTGCTTTTAAACATCTGAATATCAAATAACTGTGTTTTCTTTGTCTTCAATAAAGCTATGGAACTATTTATGCAAACGCTTATATCGTATAGTATAAAGTAAAAATGAAACTAAGCTTTCGTAAGGATATTTTGATCAATTCTGTATTAATACAGAAAATTGAAGATGATTTACAACGAGCTATATATGAATTAAGCTTAATATGTAAGAACTATACTCTTAATACATCTAAAGCAAAAATAAATATAATGGTTTTCTGGGGTAACTTAGCAGCAAATAAGCTGTAAAATTATTTTAGATGATCAAGTTTCAGACACCTTGGATGTGAAATAGGCTCATAAAGAAAGATATTAACCTGAAATTGTCAAGATTTAAAACCATGTACGGAACATTGCACAACGCTTTAAGAAATAAAACAAGAAATGATACAAGAACTGCATTTTAAAACAATAGCAAAACCAGTGCTTTTATATAGAAGTGAAGCCTGGTTTATAACAAAGAAGATACAAGGATCTGAAGCAAAATTCTTCAGAATGTAACCGGACTCCGGCTAGTCGGTAGATTCAGCCCCTCGTTGCTACGCCGTTTGCTAAATAATTCTATTTAATGATAATATACTTGCGTTTTGATGATGACTATTCTCCCTGTAGACATATTTGACCACGGCTAGTCGGTAGAAGCATTAAACTCACTTCAGTTTGTAGTTACGGATGAAAAAGTTTTGGGAGATGGTCAGGAGTTTTAAATAATTATGCTAGTAATATTTTAAAATCTTGTCGAATTTAATTATTTATGAACTCCTTGTGTTAGATGAATCAAAACACACAGATTTCATACATGCAATAATATTTTACAACATAATCAGGAGGATAAACCTCTGATATACATCCATGTGTAATGGTGGATGTTTGCCAAACTTGTTTATTTCTCCTTGATTACTTCATGACAACCAAACAATGTTTAATCTCGTACTCTTGTTTTAAACAATTTTACTATTCAAACTTCGTTTAAATAAGCAAAATTGATTGAAAATAACTGTTTCAATAATAACTAAAGGATGTACAAAGCTAGGTCACATAAATTATGATGTAGTAAGAACAAAATGAAAGTAGAATCCATAAATGAAGAAATAAAACAGTACAGAAGTAACACTAGTCGAAAAGGTTTTCTTCACAAGAAATCTAATTAGTGAATCTAGCGTATTTTTCATACTGAATTCACCTTTGTAGTTCAGAAGTTTTCCATCAGACTTAAAGGATGGAATCTACTCCAAAAACAAGCAAGAAAATGTAGTTATCGTGGCCAACATAGTGATTTCAAGGATTGTTTCTCTGAAGAAAATGGCGTCTTGTACTTACATTTGTTCAGTTATGGAAACTCTTGGGCTTCAAAGCAAGCCAGACGAGTGGCGACTATTCATAGATTTGTCTAAAGTTAGTTTGAAGGTTGTACTGCTACATATTGGCAATGAACTTCCATCAATACCTGTAGAGCATGCCACTGATATGAAAGAGACATATCAAAATATAAAACTAACTTTAGAGAAAATACAATATGGAAAATGTCAATTGAATATCTGTGGTGATTTAAAGGTCATTACTTTATTGATTGGTTTGCACTTGAGTTCACCAAATTTTGCTGTTTTTTTTTTTTGCGTCTCTGGGACAGCATAGATAGGAAGTCTCACTATGTTAAAAAATAATGGCCTAAACGTGAATATCTTATCCCTGGCCAGAAGAAGTTATTCCCTTTACTGAATCCTGGAGAAATATTATCACCTCCATTGCATATTAAGTTAGGAGTAATAAAGAATGTCGTCAAAGCTATGGATAAACAGTCTGATGGATTCTTGTACCTGAAATCGAAATTTCCCAAAGTCAGTGATGGTAAACTTGAAGGAGTTTTTATAGGACCACAAATCCGGTCGTTAATGGATGATGAGCATTTCAAAGGATCGTTAAATCCACTGGGGAAAGCAGCCTGGCAGTCTTTCAAAAGTTTATGGTTCAATTTTCTTGAAAACCATAAAGTAGAAAACTATCGTGACATAGTGACTGATCTTCTGCATTATTATAAAGCAATGGGATGCAACATGTCTTTGAAAATTCACTTCTTGTACTCTCACTTGGACTTCTACCCCGAAAATCTTGGAGCTGTCAGCGATGAGCATGATCATCATCAGCAAATTTCTACTATGGAAAAGAGGTATCAAGGCAAGTGGAGTACGTAGGGCTGGCTGACTACTTTTGGACCAAGAAGAGAGACGTTCCAGATGCAAATTATGCACAAAAATCACTATCTACCACTTTCTATGTAAGTCAGAAACCTGGGGGGAAGGATATATAGATATATGTAGTAAGTTAGGGCGAGAAGGTTTTGCTTGGGCAAGAACAGGAGTGAGAAACTTGAAAGGTAAAGTCAAAAGAGGGAGATAGAGAAGAGAATGCAGATTTCCATTGCATATTATATTATAGTCAAAGATATGGAGAGAGAGCAGACCTGGCTATGCAAATGGGACAGTTTGGGGAGTGAAGTAGTAATTAGAAAAATTTAGTCAGTAAAAGGGGAAAAAACAGGAGAAATATAGGGAATTATTTAGGGAACGTTAAAGAGAGATGGCTAAGAACAATTAAGAAAACATGTAGAGTAGGATAGGTGAAATGGCAAAATGTATAAAAAAGAGTAGAGGGCCTCCAATACACAAAAGCCTAGGGTTAGGTGTATGGGGACCGAACTATCATTCAATGGCGGGCAACATGATAGGATCTTCAGGATTAAGGAATATACAGCATTTTCCAGTATGGAGTTTATAATTGTATTCTTGATTTTGTATTTCCATTTGATGTTGTAAAAGGAAAGATGAGAAATAAGTTACTAGATTACTAGGTAATTCAGAATGAGTAGTTAAATTTTGAGTTAGATAGCTAGTTAGGAATTTTTTTAGAATGTAATAAATTAAAAATAAATATCATACAGAACTCCTGCCCGATGGGGAAAAACTAAAATTATATTTTAATTCAGCATGAAAGCAAGTTCTAGAAAATGTTATTTTAATTCTTGTGTAAGAAAAATGGTTCATTTTTGTTGATTAGTGTAATTGGTTGTTACGTGTGGAAAGGATGGACTGTGAGATACTTCTGAAAATAGCACTAAATTATAAACCAGCAGGAAGAAGAGATGTGGGCAGACCGCAGAAGTGGTGAAGAGGTTTAGTGTGAAAAATGGAACTGACAATGTGTCTAATGCATGGAGTGATGACCATGATCATGAAGATGAAGAAAGTCACGTGAATGTACCCAACACTTTTTTTTGGCCCGCCTCGGTAGCGTAGATGGTAGTGTCTGCCTCACGTTCAAGAGGTCCCGAGAGTGAGCTACCTGGATAAGGTTTTTCCGGGGTTTTCCCTTATCCAGGAACACGAATGTCAGGTTGCTCTAAGCTCCATGCACCCCGGACTCATTTGAGCATCATTTCACCCATTTCATGCATCGTACGATATGACTTAACGTTGGAGGACGTAAATTACAGGAAAAAAATGTTTTTCCTTCTCTTCAATGTAATTCTTTGACTTACTCACTGAACCGCTTTAATAGGAAATTTGCAGTAACACACTTTAGCTCCTGAAGTTATAATAATATAATAAACAAATGATGTGTTACTTCTTCATACCTATTCTCTCCATGAAACTGGCAACCTCTATGGAATCAGCTTTTAATCCAATATTCCATGTAAATTACGAAAAAGGAATATATTACTTTTTACTGAGGTACAAGCAGCCCTAAAGGCACTGCTGGTCAACTCCTGTCTGATATGGGATTGTGTTCACTACCTTATGGAGCTTGGAATATCCATCAAAGTAAAACTTGTATGGGTGCCAGACGATGAGAGAATTGAGGACAATGAAAGAGAAGATAATCTAGCGACAGAATCCTTTTCAGAGAACTGAAACTTATTTTTGGATTCCGAATAGGAGAACTTAAAAAGTTGTAGACTGAAGGAACAGTTTAATCATTAGAAATCTGCATCTAATATATGTATTACAATTATGAAAGGGTCAATTCATACGAAAATGTAGCTTAGATCACATAGACCATAGTTAATGATTAACTTAATAGATCAAATCTCTTGAAGAGACCCTGTTATGAATTAATGGCTTTCAGGGGTAATCCTGTACAAGTTGGTTTACCTTTGTCTTTAAATTAGTTACTTTTTCTTACATTCAGGGTTTAAATTTGTATTTTAAAAGTTTAATCAGGCTACTTCAACCTGGGAGTGCTGAATAACTCCGGGGGTCTTTCCATAGGACACTAGATGATTTCTTAAAAAGCCCCTCATCGACAACAACGTCAAGACGGGCTGGAAGTGGATTCGCCACTTACGCGCGTCAACCCCGCAGAGAAGACTACCCCAAACCTCGGTGTGGTCGCCTGCTTATCTAGCACACCTACTAGCTCTGCAGGCTAGTACCCGGGACTTCAGAGGAAACCCTATACCCCCTCCGGGCGGCCGTAGCCTGGCAAGAGGTACCCAAATTCCCGTGGGTGTCGGGAACACACTGCCCCCTCGATTCCAACCCAATCCGAACAAATCCCTGACGGGAGGGGCTCGGCAGTTCGGCCCGAGGTTCCTCTAGTAACGTCAAAGCTATCACGAGTGCTAAGGGTCCGCAGCGCCCACACCACGGCAGTTGAAGGGGACAGATGCAGTCCCCTACTGGAAAGTGTAGTCTAATGTTGTACTTAAAATAAATAAATGTTTTATTCTTATGCCATTAAAATGAATTTATTCTCTAATAACTAAACCATGGCATAATAGTTATAGGGGGCCAAGGACTTCCAAACTCACTACCGGCATCACGCCCACATACGCAAGGCGTATGTAATCATTCAACCGATACGGGGAGGAGATGTGGTCAGCATCTCTGTAAAGTCTGTTCAGTTAACGCGTGTGCAGTGCGCTATTTGAAACCCAGCTCCTTTAGGAGGCCGCGCAAAGTGCAGTGCCCATAAGGAAAATCACAAATTTCTTGCAAATGTGCAACCAATTCATCTAAGGTGGGCGCTCTCCCTTTTACTTAGAATTTAAAAATTTATTGGAAAATTAAACCACATGTGAAATTATCCACTTTAGAGAAACGTTTCCTTTTGTTTTCACACTTGATCGGCGTCTTTGGTATTCCTTTCGTCACAATATGTCTCACTGTATTTCTGTGAATACCCAGAATTTATCAGGTTCATTGCATGACCCCTTACCAAGATTATTTGTCAGCACATATTTATATGTGTTGAAAACAAGCGCTTGAATTTGTTTAGAAACAGTTCCCGTTATGACTTTGTTTTTTTGAGGCTTTTCCAGTAATATAACTCGGCCCAGCAACACTTTCCAATTCATTCACACTATTGTCATCACTTTATTTTCACTTGACTGAAAGTGATCTACTACTTCACTTGCAATTACCAGTGCATTTCCCTACCACAGTCTCCACATCGTGACACACAACGAATTTCTACACGTAATGAAACAGATCAACTGAAAGTTGGAACTTTGACAACTGAGACTCCACGTGGAGTAAACATGCGAGTGTCGATAGACAACAAATCAGGGTTGCTATTGGTCTTCAACGACAGTGTTCTATTTATGGAGTGTAGAGATGGATTTATCACGGTCATTACTTGGTGGTAGGGTGTGTTTACTTCGTGAAGCAACTGCACTTGCGTTGACTATACAGAATTTACTCCCAGTCGGAAAGTTGGATTTCGCAACCTATCGTAGCTCCTCACTTTCCTTGCTGTGATAAGTGGGCACCGGTTGTACACACGGAACTTAAAATCCGTCCCCCCCCCCAGGGTGGGATCGATCCCGAGCCGCATTCCGTGGCAGAGAACCAAAGCGTGATGGCTTAGCCCACTATGCCACAGCGCAGGACTGATTCTCTAATAGATATTTTAAAATAAATCTGACGATCTTAATAAAAATTCCACATTTTTAAAATATGTCAATGACAAATAAAGTATGTATCTTGACTTCTCAAGAAATAGTCCTCTTCATGTTCAAAGACCTTTGTATAATTGTTAAACTGTTCTAGTACAAAAACATTGTGGATTTAGTTAAAAGATTAAATCTATAACAAATAAATACACAAAATACATTTCCCGCTAGCCACATATGAAATATTCTTTGTTACAAATTTGAATTTACAAATACGTTTTACTTTTTTCGCTAGGTTTTCTTTCGTTTTATGTGAAGGGAACGAAATTTCAGAGACAATACATCTTCACACTTAAGAAGTCCGGAGTTCAAATTACGGTTACGGTTAGGTAAGGTTATAAGATTTACTCCGGTATATTTCCTATTTTGAGAAAAGGAGTCTGTGATAAATCTTGCATTCTCGGAATACTGGATTCCTTAAGCATCATTTCAACCATTTCTTTGCCCGCCTCGGTAGCGTAGATGGTAGCGTGTCTGCCTCACGTCCAAGAGGTCCCGAGTTTGTATCTCGGTCAGGGTGAATTACTTGGATAAGGTTTTTACGGGGTTTTTCCTTTTCCTGAAAGACAAATGTCGGGCAACTGTAATCTCTATGGAGCCCGGACGCATTGAGTATCATTTCACTCATTTCATTCATCGTCCGATATGACAAATGTTGGAGGACGTAAATTTAAAAAAGTAATAATAAAAAAATCTTTACTGTTCAATTTACACTGGATAAATCACAAAAATCCTGGAACGGTGATCTTACAGAGGGAATGATTTGATTTCCTGTGAAGGGAACGCTGGAAGCTAATCACTTCTGGGCTCAGTGGTTCTATGGAGCCCTACATCACCCGATTTGAGCTCCATTACAATGGTGCAGAAGTCAACTTCCATCCCAACACCTAGACTGGCTGCTTTCACTGAGTGCAGACAACTTTTAGCAATACCATTTTGCTCGCCACAAGTTCTTAGAACAGTGTTCCTTCAGATAGACAATCTTTTGCAAATGGACGCCGGAGGACAAACTAAAAGTCTACATTGTTACCATTGTGTATATAATTGCATGTTTGAAGTGTTGATTAACTTGTACAGGAGTTAAAATTGTATTATGCCATTATTGTTATATGTAGCGTGACTTGAACTGAGTTGCTGGTCAGTGAGCCAGGAGAGGTGTTAATGTAAATTAGTGTCAGATACGAAATTAAATGAATATTATAAACTGTTAAAAAAGTATCTGGTTACCAAAAGCAGCATGTATATTCGAAATGTTTTTCTTAATTTCAAATAAAAAATGAAAAAAAAATATAAGCTAACAAGTTGCATGACGTTATATCCATAATTGAATTAAAGAATAAGTATTATATACTGATTGTTAATTTTTCCTTGGCCAAAAGCTCTCCCCCCCCCCAAAAAAAAAAAAACATACGCATAGCGACCTGCATTTAAAAGATTTGATAATCGTTGAATGTACTATATTACGTTTATACCTACAACGAAGTTAGAAGAGCCAGGAGAAAACGTGGTATGAATCTTATAATTTTTTTCGTTGATAGGTATACTTGATTCAAAGCAATAATGCATTATTTGTTTTGGAGAACATCGTAAACATAATGAATAATCACTTCCCATGAAGTGAAACATGGATAACGTAGCAATCAGTGAAATGAAAATAAATCAACCAGCATTTGCTAAATGGACTGTTAATACCATCCAAAAATGAATGGGTTGTTTCCTACCCAAGTGAAAATTGTGCAATAAATTCGTGGTAAATGAAAGCTGAACATTCCTTTCTCATTACTCAACGATTACACTCGACAGCGAATGCATATATGTATGCTGCCAAAATGTTGATGCTGTTATGTTTTCCAGACTGTACCTCGAGAGATTGATATTTTCCCAGACGAGCGCCAGGACGGAAGGCTTGAGATGCTTATCGTTTTCCTTTAGCCAAACAATGGATCAGCAGACCCAAGGGTCCTGTTAGTCGGACGTACGTCCCATTTGAAAATCCCTTGGTGTATCACATTTGGGACTTCGTTGGCACAAACGTTACTCCTGGGATAAAGCTTTCGTGGCCAAACTTATAACACTTTTTCTTTTGTTATTTTTAGATCAAAGACATCCATAGTGGCACTGCTACGATGCTGTTCAGAAGGCTCAACAGAATTTGGACTTAAGACAGCTCTAATTTTGAGGTATAGTGTTTTAGAGCAGTGGCATAATTGCCTCTTTAAACTACACACTTACTACATCATACACTTTCTACTCCGAATTAAAAAGGAAATCATTGAGCACTGTTTTGACAAAGTTTCGAAAGCCCCATGCTTCAGAATCTAGAGAAATAATCTGATGTTGACATTCAGAGGGTTATAGTCGTAGAGCCTCCTCGTTACCTCCACTCCAGAGTTCATTCTTTTCTTCTTTGACTTCCTCCTTATGCCTTAGGCGTATGGAAGTCCTTGGTGAAAGCTTTCCATTCTCGTCTGTTTACCACCATCTATTTAAGCTCCCATATGCTTTTGGATGCCTTTGTTCCCATTTTTATAGTCTTCATATGCAGTTCTGGGAAGTCTTCTAGTTCTTATACCTTCTGGTCTGACTTCAGAAATCGAGATTTTTATTTTCTTGCATTAGGATTATATCTCCGAAAAATCTCAGCATATTCTTTGCTAGGCGTTTCTTTATTGGCAGTTGATTAAATTCCCTTATCTTTTGATTTCCTCGGTATATGTACATTTCATTTCGGCTGTTATCATCTTAGTCTCTCTATTAGTCGCCTAACTCTCATTTACATATATTTGCAGTACTTTCCGACAAACTTTCAGTTTTGTTTGTTTAGAGCTCTCTCCGTAGGGGAAGGGAGAGTCCCCTTCAGCTGCTGTGATGCGAGCGCTGCGGACGCCTAGCACTCGTGGTAAACTATAGTTAACGCATGTGCAGTTCGGAGTCAAAGGAACCTGACACTCCTGCCCACTAATGACCGACATAAATCTATCTCCACACTACAGAAATAGAACACTGTCGTTGAGGACCAATAACAACCCTGATTTTCTCGAAGTGACAGTCACATGAACTCCACGTGGAGTCTCAGTTGCCAAAGTTCCAACTTCCAGTTGATCTGTTTCATTACGTGCAGAAATTCGTTGTCTGTCACGATGTGGAGACCGTGGGAGGGAAATGCAGTGGTAAATGCAAATGAAGTAGTAGATAACCTTCAGTCACGTGAAAATAATCAAAGTGATGACAATAGTGTGAATAATTGGGCCGAGTTATGTTACTGGAAAAGCCTAAAAAACAAAATTATAACGGGAACTGTTTCTAAGCAAATTCAAACACTTGTTTTGAAAACATATATAATTATGTGCTGACAAATAATCTTAGTAAGTGGTCGTGCAATGAACCTGATAAATTCTGGGTATTCACAGAAATACAGTAAGAAATATTGTGAGGGAAGGAATACCAAAGACGCCGATCAAGTGTGAAAACAAAAGGAAACGTTTCTCTAAAGTAGATAATTTCATATGTGATTTAATTCGTCGAGAAATTTATAGATTCTATGCAAAGGCAGAGCGCCCACCTTAGACGGATTGGTTGCACATTGCAAGAAATTTATGATTTTCCTTATGGGCACTGCACTTTGCACGGTCTCCTAAAGGAGCTGGGTTTCAAATACCGCACTTCGAATAAGTTAAGGCTTATTATGGAATCAAGTAGTATTGTATATAACGTCAAAACTAAGGAAGTTTTGCAGTAATGGACATAAGATAATTTATTTAGACGAAACCTCGTAAGATATCCATGACGTATCGAGAAAGGTGGCAACCTTGCAGAAACATCTGAGAGAAGGAGGGCCGCTGTTGTAAAACGATTATAAGGGTTCGTCAAAGGCAGCAGCCGACGTGCACACGCGTTAACTAAACAGACTCTACCTCTGAGGTTTTAAAGAGGAACCTCGAGCTGAACATTCGAGCCCTTCCCTGAATTGGAGTTGTACGGATTGGGTTGGACTCGAGGGGGCCGTGTGTTCCCGTTACCCGCGGGAAATTGGGTACCTCCAGCCAGGTTTCGGTCGCCCAGAGGGGACAGAGGGTTGCCTAAAAGGTCCCGGGTACTAGCCTGCAGAGCTAGTACAGTCCAGCAACGCAAAGAAGGTCCCTGGAAGGTATGTGCTGTCTTACACAGTAGGGCAAGGACAGCGAATGTATGTGGCAGAGAACGCCTGCTACACTAGGAGCAGACCGTTAAAAAAGCATGCGCCCTGTTCACTCTATACACTGAAACCGAGAAGATTCATTCACAAAAGTAGAAGCCATCAGAATTTTTTTGAATGGTCTGTAACTTTGTTGTCATGGGGTGTCATAAACCTGTCCAGATAGGATGTGTTTTTGTAATTTACGTCCTCCAACTTTAAGTCATATCGGACGATGAATGAAATGGGTGGAATGATGCTCAAATGATTCCGGTGTCCATAGAGCTTAGAGATACCCGACATTTGTCCTTCAGGATAAGGGAAAACCCCGGAAAAAGCCTTATCCAGGTAACTTACCGTAACCGAGTTTCGAACTCGGGACCTGTTGAACGTGAGGTAGACATGTTACCACCGCGCTACCAAGGCGGGCGAGGGAGGGTGTGGGAACCTTCACCAACCTCCCTGCGTCTCAGGCGTCGGAGACTATCTCTCCTGTGGGGGACAGTACGTGTGCTAGATCACTAGGCGGCCCCACTGAGGTTATTCGGTAGTCTTCCCTACGGGGTTGACGCGCGTAACTGCCATATCCACTTTCACCCGTATTGACGTCGTTGGCTTTATAGACTCAATGTATTGCCCCAAGGAAAGACCCTCTGAGTTTTCCATCGCTTCCGAGTAACAGAGGCCGGAGTACTGGGACTTTCGGTTAGACCTCACTGAACGTTGTTCAGAGCTCTCAAATACGGTCTAATTGGTTAATAATACAGAGCAGTTGTCTTCCACAACCTCTTGAGAAGCTCTTGATAAATTTTTCTTCTGGATTATTATTGTACTGGATATTCATAATTTTATTAGAAACCTGCTTGAGTTATAATCTATTTGGAGTAAGAATAAAGTAAATGTAAAAGAAGCACGTGGCGGAAATGAATCACATTGGCTGGTGGGTTTTAATACTTCCGTGTTCTTCCACAATATATTTTCGTGGTTTATTAGACTTCTTGCTTTATCTCCTTTCAATAAACCATTCAAGTTGTTGTTATAATATAGAATTAACATTATAAAGTAATTACAGTAAGAATATTTACTCTCAAAGGCTCAAAAATGCACTGGTTGAGATGGCAGTTAAATTCTGGTCATGTCACGCAGATGTTACATATAACCAATGACGCACCAAGGGACGGAGTTCATTGCGGATGCGGAGTAATAGTTTACTTCACTCTAACAGAAAAGAGATTATAGGTACCGTTACGTACTATAAATAGTTGACATAACCAAATGACCTATGATAGGAAAGTTATGGATCAGTTGAATAAATTAATACTTATAATAAAATGAAATATTTTAAATGTTATGGGGCTATTGGTTTGGCAATAGATGAGTACAGTATGGCTCAGCATAAGAGGATGTTAAGTATGGTAATCAGCGCTGGCTAATTATGGTAGATAATCTGGTTATGGTAGATTACGTCAGCGAGAGGGATGGAAGTATCCGAAGTTGCCAGATTAGGTATAGGCTATCTTGGAATTCTTGTCATATGCCTCACTAACATGTATCCCTCAACATGCTACTACCTTCCTCTCTACCCTAATTGGCCAACCTAATTGTTTTCGGCGCCGTAGGCGGTTTAATGTGTGACAGCGAATGCATATATGTATGCTGCCAAAATGTTGATGCTGTTATGTTTTCCAGACTGTACCTCGAGAGATTGATATTTTCCCAGACGAGCGCCAGGACGGAAGGCTTGAGATGCTTATCGTTTTCCTTTAGCCAAACAATGGATCAGCAGACCCAAGGGTCCTGTTAGTCGGACGTACGTCCCATTTGAAAATCCCTTGGTGTATCACATTTGGGACTTCGTTGGCACAAACGTTACTCCTGGGATAAAGCTTTCGTGGCCAAACTTATAACACTTTTTCTTTTGTTATTTTTAGATCAAAGACATCCATAGTGGCACTGCTACGATGCTGTTCAGAAGGCTCAACAGAATTTGGACTTAAGACAGCTCTAATTTTGAGGTGTAGTGTTTTAGAGCAGTGGCATAATTGCCTCTTTAAACTACACACTTACTACATCATACACTTTCTACTCCGAATTAAAAAGGAAATCATTGAGCACTGTTTTGACAAAGTTTCGAAAGCCCCATGCTTCAGAATCTAGAGAAATAATCTGATGTTGACATTCAGAGGGTTATAGTCGTAGAGCCTCCTCGTTACCTCCACTCCAGAGTTCATTCTTTTCTTCTTTGACTTCCTCCTTATGCCTTAGGCGTATGGAAGTCCTTGGTGAAAGCTTTCCATTCTCGTCTGTTTACCACCATCTATTTAAGCTCCCATATGCTTTTGGATGCCTTTGTTCCCATTTTTATAGTCTTCATATGCAGTTCTGGGAAGTCTTCTAGTTCTTATACCTTCTGGTCTGACTTCAGAAATCGAGATTTTTATTTTCTTGCATTAGGATTATATCTCCGAAAAATCTCAGCATATTCTTTGCTAGGCGTTTCTTTATTGGCAGTTGATTAAATTCCCTTATCTTTTGATTTCCTCGGTATATGTACATTTCATTTCGGCTGTTATCATCTTAGTCTCTCTATTAGTCGCCTAACTCTCATTTACATATATTTGCAGTACTTTCCGACAAACTTTCAGTTTTGTTTGTTTAGAGCTCTCTCCGTAGGGGAAGGGAGAGTCCCCTTCAGCTGCTGTGATGCGAGCGCTGCGGACGCCTAGCACTCGTGGTAAACTATAGTTAACGCATGTGCAGTTCGGAGTCAAAGGAACCTGACACTCCTGCCCACTAATGACCGACATAAATCTATCTCCACACTACAGAAATAGAACACTGTCGTTGAGGACCAATAACAACCCTGATTTTCTCGAAGTGACAGTCACATGAACTCCACGTGGAGTCTCAGTTGCCAAAGTTCCAACTTCCAGTTGATCTGTTTCATTACGTGCAGAAATTCGTTGTCTGTCACGATGTGGAGACCGTGGGAGGGAAATGCAGTGGTAAATGCAAATGAAGTAGTAGATAACCTTCAGTCACGTGAAAATAATCAAAGTGATGACAATAGTGTGAATAATTGGGCCGAGTTATGTTACTGGAAAAGCCTAAAAAACAAAATTATAACGGGAACTGTTTCTAAGCAAATTCAAACACTTGTTTTGAAAACATATATAATTATGTGCTGACAAATAATCTTAGTAAGTGGTCGTGCAATGAACCTGATAAATTCTGGGTATTCACAGAAATACAGTAAGAAATATTGTGAGGGAAGGAATACCAAAGACGCCGATCAAGTGTGAAAACAAAAGGAAACGTTTCTCTAAAGTAGATAATTTCATATGTGATTTAATTCGTCGAGAAATTTATAGATTCTATGCAAAGGCAGAGCGCCCACCTTAGACGGATTGGTTGCACATTGCAAGAAATTTATGATTTTCCTTATGGGCACTGCACTTTGCACGGTCTCCTAAAGGAGCTGGGTTTCAAATACCGCACTTCGAATAAGTTAAGGCTTATTATGGAATCAAGTAGTATTGTATATAACGTCAAAACTAAGGAAGTTTTGCAGTAATGGACATAAGATAATTTATTTAGACGAAACCTCGTAAGATATCCATGACGTATCGAGAAAGGTGGCAACCTTGCAGAAACATCTGAGAGAAGGAGGGCCGCTGTTGTAAAACGATTATAAGGGTTCGTCAAAGGCAGCAGCCGACGTGCACACGCGTTAACTAAACAGACTCTACCTCTGAGGTTTTAAAGAGGAACCTCGAGCTGAACATTCGAGCCCTTCCCTGAATTGGAGTTGTACGGATTGGGTTGGACTCGAGGGGGCCGTGTGTTCCCGTTACCCGCGGGAAATTGGGTACCTCCAGCCAGGTTTCGGTCGCCCAGAGGGGACAGAGGGTTGCCTAAAAGGTCCCGGGTACTAGCCTGCAGAGCTAGTACAGTCCAGCAACGCAAAGAAGGTCCCTGGAAGGTATGTGCTGTCTTACACAGTAGGGCAAGGACAGCGAATGTATGTGGCAGAGAACGCCTGCTACACTAGGAGCAGACCGTTAAAAAAGCATGCGCCCTGTTCACTCTATACACTGAAACCGAGAAGATTCATTCACAAAAGTAGAAGCCATCAGAATTTTTTTGAATGGTCTGTAACTTTGTTGTCATGGGGTGTCATAAACCTGTCCAGATAGGATGTGTTTTTGTAATTTACGTCCTCCAACTTTAAGTCATATCGGACGATGAATGAAATGGGTGGAATGATGCTCAAATGATTCCGGTGTCCATAGAGCTTAGAGATACCCGACATTTGTCCTTCAGGATAAGGGAAAACCCCGGAAAAAGCCTTATCCAGGTAACTTACCGTAACCGAGTTTCGAACTCGGGACCTGTTGAACGTGAGGTAGACATGTTACCACCGCGCTACCAAGGCGGGCGAGGGAGGGTGTGGGAACCTTCACCAACCTCCCTGCGTCTCAGGCGTCGGAGACTATCTCTCCTGTGGGGGACAGTACGTGTGCTAGATCACTAGGCGGCCCCACTGAGGTTATTCGGTAGTCTTCCCTACGGGGTTGACGCGCGTAACTGCCATATCCACTTTCACCCGTATTGACGTCGTTGGCTTTATAGACTCAATGTATTGCCCCAAGGAAAGACCCTCTGAGTTTTCCATCGCTTCCGAGTAACAGAGGCCGGAGTACTGGGACTTTCGGTTAGACCTCACTGAACGTTGTTCAGAGCTCTCAAATACGGTCTAATTGGTTAATAATACAGAGCAGTTGTCTTCCACAACCTCTTGAGAAGCTCTTGATAAATTTTTCTTCTGGATTATTATTGTACTGGATATTCATAATTTTATTAGAAACCTGCTTGAGTTATAATCTATTTGGAGTAAGAATAAAGTAAATGTAAAAGAAGCACGTGGCGGAAATGAATCACATTGGCTGGTGGGTTTTAATACTTCCGTGTTCTTCCACAATATATTTTCGTGGTTTATTAGACTTCTTGCTTTATCTCCTTTCAATAAACCATTCAAGTTGTTGTTATAATATAGAATTAACATTATAAAGTAATTACAGTAAGAATATTTACTCTCAAAGGCTCAAAAATGCACTGGTTGAGATGGCAGTTAAATTCTGGTCATGTCACGCAGATGTTACATATAACCAATGACGCACCAAGGGACGGAGTTCATTGCGGATGCGGAGTAATAGTTTACTTCACTCTAACAGAAAAGAGATTATAGGTACCGTTACGTACTATAAATAGTTGACATAACCAAATGACCTATGATAGGAAAGTTATGGATCAGTTGAATAAATTAATACTTATAATAAAATGAAATATTTTAAATGTTATGGGGCTATTGGTTTGGCAATAGATGAGTACAGTATGGCTCAGCATAAGAGGATGTTAAGTATGGTAATCAGCGCTGGCTAATTATGGTAGATAATCTGGTTATGGTAGATTACGTCAGCGAGAGGGATGGAAGTATCCGAAGTTGCCAGATTAGGTATAGGCTATCTTGGAATTCTTGTCATATGCCTCACTAACATGTATCCCTCAACGTGCTACTACCTTCCTCTCTACCCTAATTGGCCAACCTAATTGTTTTCGGCGCCGTAGGCGGTTTAATGTGTGACAAATCCAGTTCAATGCGAGATCAGCAATAAAAGTCATAATTATAAACAAATATCTCACACACAGTCAGTCATTCCGAGAGGCAGGTTTTAAGTAAAGTATCCTCCTATTTATTACGTTTAAGAATTAACATGCATTCCAGATAAATTAAGTCTGTTAAGTAATATATTTAATTCATACGGTTATGAAAATATAAATTTCACAATTCTCTTCAGATGTATTAACATATACCATCATGTTAAATAACGCACTCATTTTTTTCGCACGATAGCAGCCAATGGCAGGTGATTTAGTCACGTGGGTGTTAAGAGATACGGGGCAACCCTATTTGAAACAAATCTTATCGAAGCATTGCCTTGCAAGTGTATGGAGACCCAAGGTGCAGTCTAACGCGAATGTTTTTTGTCCTTTGGCATTAAGGCGGTTGTCATGGTATCTACCTGCAGTTGTTCACATGTGTGAGCGATAACGGTACAATCCATGTGCAGTATACATGTGGAAAAACGCACAAGCCTCCGGCCTTTATTAATCAATTGACTGTAGAAAACCAATCTAGCATTCCAAAATAATAATAATAAAGCTGATTACAGGAGAAATACCAGTATGCGAACAATTCTTATCAAAGTTTGATATGGGTAGAAAAACATGTGTCAGTACACTACTCCTACGTCATATTTTTGTCCTCCCCCTCTCCTAAGCTTTTATACCTTCCAAAATATTTCCCCACCCCACGAGGATAATGCATTTCTATTTGCACTTTGCGATCAGATGCTGCTCTTTGGTATTTTGTCCAATTTTGTCTTATGAGAAACCTTTATAGGGTTTCATCTTGCTACATAGTGAACCGAGTGATCCCAATAACGCCCCTCGCACACACAAGAGGCTCAAGTATCTTCCAGCCGTAAAGTGTCTTTGTTGTCCGAAGTACGTCACTACGTCGGCCACTCTAAGAGCATAACAATTTCACAGTCTAGTGCGAACGTTTAGTTGCAATAAAGCTGGCTTATGTACCCTTTAACCATTCCCCGAGTTTATTGAACATCACCTTTTACTCGCACCTGCACGTACATAAACTCAGGCAGAGATTCCTCGTTCCTATATCGCAGGAAGTAGGGACCTGATCAAATTAAGAACACACTGGTCTCCATTTTGAAACATGTTCCTGTTATTTCATTTAATATGTGCTTTTTTTCATGTTTACATTTTCTACAATGCATAGTAAATAGGGGAAAATATTACCTACTCCAACCAGAAAAGGCCTATCAAGTTTTAAGCGGGAAAATACATTTTAAAGCATTTTAACAAACAACAAAAAAACACCAAGCTAAAACTAGGCATTGAAATTCAGCTTCTCCCAAGAACAATACAAAAAAGTTTTCAAGAAAATCTCCTCAGCCTAATCTTCAGAGAAAACATTTTTCGAAAATTCTAGTTTTCTTAAAAATGACTAACTTTTTGACTAAATTATCGGCTATAGCACAAGATTACGAGAAGTCGGGAAGTTGGAACCATGTACAAGATAATCCGCGCTCTCGCCCAGCGTAAGTACGATAAGTATTGCAATTCCTTTCTTGGAAGTGTTGAAAGCAGTGTTGTTATGATAAATTAACTTTAAAGAGAGTCGATTAATGACACTAAACAACACTAAACTAATTTGAAAGTAAGTGTTGTTTAGTGTCATTAATCGACTCTCTTTAAAGTTAACGATAAGTATTATCGCTGGAGAAGTAGATTCGAATGTTCTGGAGATCCTACAGTTCTGTTTTTTTTTCATTTATTATACAGCATATTCCATTACATAGTGAGTAATACTATATGCTTGGGTGCACAGTTACATTAAATTTTGTTTTCACTATTGTATTACATATTATCACATTTCCTCTGGACTTACAATTCTATAAACTAATGTAAGTATTTGCATCCCACTTGACTATTTACAGATTATCAAAGTTGACACTGTTTACAAATATACTGAAACTTTTGGTGTGTTTTTGTATAAGTTCCTTTTTTTCTAGCGTCCACCAGCCATTGTTATTGCTTTCTTTAGATTTTCCCTTTCTTTGTCAAACAGATTACACTCAAAGATTAACTGGTCCACAGTTTGTTCGTTTTGGTTGCACTTACACATTGGATTGTCACTTATTTTAAATCGGAGGTAGTACACTTTAGTTTTCCCGTGACCTGTTAACAATGACGTTAGATTTTATGTTAGTTTTATTTTAGTTTTCGTCCTGCCATTTATGCTGGGAAAATAAGATTTTGTAATTTCACCTTTTGATGTTTGTTGCCATTCTTGTTGCCATTTTTCCATATTTGAGTACTTTAGCCTGTTGATCACTTCCTACAGCTCTGGTGAAGCGAATCATGTTGCGGTGAGGTCATTCTGTCTGGCGAAGCAAGTCATTGAGTACCTGAGTGACATCAAGCGAATACGACAGAAAAACACTGATCTCCGAATGACTTTGTGTCGACCGTGATGACAAATAAGTAAGTGTGAGGTTTACCCGAGAGTCCAAAGATTCCGGCCTCTATTACCCGGGAGACGATGGAGGACTCAAGGGTTCTTTCCATAGGGTAATGCCTGGAGTCTAAAATGATCCCCCATCGACAACGACGTCACGACGGGATGGAAGTGGATACGCCACTTACGCGCGTCAACCCCACAGAGAAGACCCGAAAACCTCGGTGGGGCCGCCTGGTGATCTAGCACACCTTCTACTACAGTCTGTGAGGTTTAAGTTGGCGTATTCTCTGCTATCCTTGTCTAACATAGAATGCTGTCATTGTCTAGCACACGTGGGCGGGTCAGCAACCACTGCTTTGTCGTGATTCGTGAAAAGTAGACGCTCGCAACTCCCACTCCGTTGTGTGTTGATTAAAAGTTGTCAGTGGCGTATGAGCGATAGAACTGTGCATTTATTGCTTTGTGGATTTACACTACACACAAAATGTTTTCATTGTTGCAACATATGGATATAATGTTGAATTATTTTCTTGTAGTTTTAGTTGTGTTTGTGTTGTTTCAAGTTGAATCTTGAGGGAAAGTTCTAAAATCAGATTCTAGGGAAATTGTAGTCAAAGTTCGCGGTTTCTTCAGTGGTGAATGTGCTTTGCTAACTTTTAAGTCAAATTCAACCAAAGACTACCATGAAGAAATGGATAATGATATTTTCAAGGATTGGTTTGTTAATACATTACTACCTAACATCCCGTCTAGTGATGTCATCATTATGGACAATGCCCCTTGTCATTCCATAGAAATGAATAAAGCACCCACTTCATCTTCACTCAAATCCCATATGCAGGAATGGCTTCGTTATAGAAATATTGAGTTTGATCCACAAGCAACAAATGCAGTGCTATACGAATTAATTAAACTGAAAAAGATAATTTCAAAGTGTATGAAATAGTCTCGCAGAGGTACACGGTCATACCGTAGTAAGATTGCCACCTCATCGCTGCGACTTTAATGCTATAGAACTTATTTGGGCACAAGTGAAGAATGATGTTGCCAAACATAATATTTCATTTAAAAGTGTCGATGTAAGAGCCTTGTTTCATAGTGCGATTAGAAAAGTGACCCCAGAAAACTGGGAAAGCACGTGTGAGCATGTACAAAACACTGAACTGTTTTACCGGGGAAAAGACGGTCTGATAGAAGTAATTACAGACAGATTAGTTATAAATTTAAAAGACTTGGAATCGGAAGAAGAAGAAAACGAAGATTCGTTTGAAATTTCCGACTGTGAATCGTGGGATGAGCAACATTCGGACGGAGTGGAGAAGGAGCCCTCCGCCACTGATGCATGCTTGGCTGGGGTGTCTGCTTTGACCGCTACGTCATAGAGTGAGACGGTCAGTATTCCTTTCTCTTTCTAAAAGGCACACGACTAGTTTAACCTCACAGACTGCAGTTCTGCAGGCTAGTACCCGGTACTTTTTAGGCTTTTCTGCCCCCTCCAGGTGGCCTGGGCCTGGCCGGAGGTACCCGGTCTCTCGCGGGTGTGGGAAACACACTGCCCCCTCGAGTCCAACCCAATCCGAAATACTCCCCTTCGGGAGGGGCTCAGTTGTCCGGCCCGAGGTTCCTCCGGTAACGTCAGAGTACCACGAGTGCCCAAGCGACTGTGGTGACAGGCGGAGAGTATTGTTACTGCAAATAGAGACTCCTGTGTTTTACTCCTCAGCAAGTGAACCGTCCGGAAGAAGAGGCTGTATCGCCATAACAACGTTGAAGAACAGAGTGAAGTAACGGTGAATATTGAACCAGTTCACGTTAGGAAAGTGACAGTGTCAAAGTGAACTCTCAGCGAAAGTTGAATTAGTTTATAGCGGGGATGAAAATCGAGTACAGTGACAGTTTGAGAAACTGTATCAAAATTACAGTACAATACTTTCAAGATTATTCATGACAAATTAAATGTATATATATAACTTTCTAAGAATAGTCCCTGAAGTCCTCCTCATTATAACTCTTGGATGATGGCAAACATAAGAGACAGAAAAAGTCTTGTTACACCAAAATGTTCTTCTAGTTAAAATGAACAATTTAGTTACTTTTTGTTTAGTTTGAACTTTCATATATTTAGACATTTCCAAACTGGTAAATCGTAATTCCTTTCTTTCTGCTAGTCATAAAGAGAATGATATTTCAAAGTCATCACATGTCAACGACGTTTTAACAGATTTGACTAACGACTAACCCTACTTTATTTCTCTATTTCCATTATATACAGGAAACGACACCGAACGAATATATAGAAGTAGTTGTCTAGCTTCTATGTGACAGGGACAGGAACAACGCCACGTGCCTCACGCGGTCGCAGTTCAGAGGTAGGTGATATAGCGTGTCGCTTGCTGTAGCTGTTGGTAGACATACCAACATACTCCACGGTAGCTTGCTACTATTAAGAATTTCTTTGGCTTATGAAACCGTAGTAAAGAAGCTATTTTTTAGTATTTGTTTATGGGTGTTTAATGTGTTCCAAAATTCCGTTATAACAGTCGCTGATGGCAAATAAGCTGGTGAATATATGCAACTGAAAAGTTTTAGAGGGAAGTTAATGTTAGTGAGGTTGAGGATGAAAGCATTAAATGATAAAAAGTACAGAACAATATCAAATAACTGTAGATAAAGTTAGTCAAAACTAAATACCTTATGCAATGAGACAAGTATTTTATTTCATTGTGTTTAATAATACTAATTAAAGCATTTGTAACTGAAAAGGAAGCTGTTGAAAGTACTGTACAATTAAGATCATAGCAAATGGAGCAACTTTGGAACTAACCGAATCGTTATCGACTCTTTCACAAGTAACTGACTTTTGCACCATTACGTAAAAGTGAGGCTAGGGTCACTGATAGATTAAGAAGCAATGCTTTTGTTTTCGTGGCTGGTGCGTCCCAATAACAACTTCTGAGGCTCGCAAACCAGTGGTTCCTGCGCTACCTAATCACAAAATCATGTAATTTAGACACTACACAAGTTGCATAAAGTTATACGCAAGAGAATTTCGAAGCTGCGACACCAACATTTGGACTAGTTAAGTTACAAACTACGAAACGGCTATATTTGTTTAGTGTCATTTCAAAACATCCTGTATACAGAGACATATATAGTAAAATCATTTATAAATACATTTATCTACGATATGCAATGTAAACATTGTAATTGGCTCTTATAAAAATATTTGTTGACGAGATTAATAAAGTAATGTGAGTGCAGTGAAGTAGCTTTCTTTTGTTCTTGGTCGTGCAAAGAGATTAGAATGTAAGTCACTACTGGGGCAGGAACTTTGGACACTGACCTATAGGACCTCGCGATCCACTGCTGTCCTGATCTACAGTCACGTTCTGAGGGAGGCTCTGAGGTGAGACTTCAAAAATTGAAATGTGTGCTGCTTTAAGGACAGTGGAAAAAGTTTGAACAAATTAACGGAGTCCTTGATGATACTAATAGTAATTGCGTTAAACAAAAGCCTCGGCGTGTTCTTAAAAGCAATCCATCATATTCGAAACTGTGTGAAGTGCGAAAATTTTTAAACGGCAACACAGATTCAAATATTAACTGATTCAAGTATGCTCCAATCGCATCATTCGATGTAAAGAGAACATTCTCTCAATTCAAAAATGTTTTGTCACACAGTAGAACAAGTTTCAAATTTGAGAATTTACGTTTCTACGTAGCAAACGTATTAGGCTCAGTGTTTAAAGTTCTTGCCCTGGTCATTACGTTACTATCCACTCTAAAAACATATGAACATCGTTTAAGACATTTGTAAAATCACTTCTGCAAATTATCCTGAAGTTACTATGAAGTTTGTGAAAGAGTAAGCTCTTGTAATAATAATAAAAAGCAATATGCTGGTTTTATACTGATTTCGGGAACTTCAACACGTCAGCTTTTTATAAGAATCCTAAAAATGTGAGCAAATTACACTTGCATAGCTTGTTTATTTTATATGGCTAAGATTCATCCTATATTACAACTCGGGAATTCGTAAAATAAGTGAGACACCTGTCTATATATCATAAAGCTATTTCAAGTCTTGCTTAAAAGATCATAATTACTCTATTTGAGACATTTTTTAGTTTTTATTACATTTAACTCTGTAACTGCATTAAATTTCTGTAATTTTCACACCGTATTTCTATTTATTTATTTATTCATTTTTACTAAGCTTCTTACAATGAAAATTACAAGGAATATACTTAAGTCTTCAGCTCTTAAAACATTTGAATATCGTTTAAGGCATATGTAAAATTGCTTCTGCAAATTATCCTGAAATTAATATGAAGTTTATGAAAGAGTCAGCGTTTGTAATAACATTAATAAAAAAAAGCAATATGTTGCTTTTATACTGATTTCGGGAATTTCAACACGTCAGCTTTTTATAAGAATCCTAAAAACGTCAACAAATTACGCTTGCATAGCTTGCTTCTTTTATAGGACTAAGATTCACCTGATATTACAACTCGGGAATTCGTAAAATAAATGAGATACCTGTCTCCACATCATAAAGGTGTTTCAAGTCCTGCTTGCCCGCCTCGGTAGCGTGGTGGTAGCATGTCCACCTCACGTTCAAGAGGTCCCGAGTTCGAATCTCGGTCAGGGTGAGTTACCTGGATAAGGTTTTTCCGGGGTTTTCCCTCATCCTGAAAGAGGAATGTCGGGTAACTCTAAGCTCTATGGGCTCATTTCAGCATTATTTCACCCATTCCATTCATCGTCCGATATGACTTAACGTTGGAGGACGTAAATTACAACAACAAAAGTCCTGCTTAAAAGGTCCTAATTACTCTGAAACATTTGTTAGTTTTTTTATTAAATTTAACTCTGTAATTGCATTAAATTTCGGTAACTTTCACACCTTATTTTCTATTTATTCATTTATTCATTTTACTAAGCTTTTTACAATAAAAAATACAAGGAATATGGTTAAGTGTTCAGCCCAGGCTGTTAGCTACTACAAGTTGTATAATGAATATGGTAAGCTAACATTAATTTTCCTAATATCATATGTATATTGTTTACTTCTCTTTTAATGACCAATATAAAATTCTCCAGCTGCCACTCTCTCGGCTTAACTAAAAATTTAATCTCCCCACTTTGAGTCATTTCTCATTTATATATTTTATACTCGATAACACTTCACCTCAAATATTGTATGCTCTTTTTTTTCTCTCCTGCATATCGGGGACTGTTTTTCAGAGAAACTTTTTCTCTTTCCATTTAGCCTCCATACATCTGCTATGCCCTCTCCAGAGCAAATCAACTTAATTTCTATAATGAATGAAGTGCTCTGTATTCATAAGGGATTTTATATAAATTAAAGACGATTAGGATACACAAGTCATACTGATAGGCTTGTTAATGCCCATAGCACTAGTTTCCAAATGTGTTGTTGGATGTTAGAACTGCTCACAGGTTGAACTACGAGGTCTGTTCAATAAAGAATCACAATTTTTTGACAACGTACATTCACTCATCTTCATAATTTTTATGGTCCTTCTCATAATAGTTTTCCCTGAATGCGATGCACTTGTCCCAGCGTTTCTGCCAGTCTTCAAAGACATGCTGGAAACTATTTTGCAAGATCCTTCAAAATCGCCTCCGCAGCCTTCACCACTACTTCTGATGATGCATAATGCCTCCCCCTAAGGCGTTTCTTCAAGTTAGGGAATAGAGAAAAGTCACATGGGGCTAAATCCGGACTATGGGGAGGGTGAGGGATGTACTTCACGTTGAGTTTTGCAAGATACTCAGCAACAACATTGGCAATATGCATCCGCGCATTATCGTGGTACAGCATCCAGCCTGCTTCACGGAAATGTGGTCTTTTGCGCCTGATATGAACTTGAAATGTTTTTAGGATAACCCTGTAGTATTGTCCAGTTACTGATGTGTGTGCAGGTACAACATGCTGATAAACCATTCAATGAATATCAAAGAATGACATGACCATAACTTTTCCAGCAGAAGCAACCACTTTTGCTTCTCTGGGGGTTGGTGATGAAGGAGATTTTCACACTGAGCTTTGCTGTTTGCTGTCAGGATCAAAATGATGTAGCCAAGTTTCATCAGCAGTGATTAGGTTTGAAAGAAACTCCGGATCTTCCTCTAACATCAGCTTTAACTGCATGTTACATCCATTGCAGCGGTAGGCGATACTCAACATATCTGAAGTTGCCTGGTTCTCACAGACGGGAACCAGGAGTACCAACAATGAAACTACTACAGAATATAATAAGATTGAATTTTAGTGCGAAAAATTATGACCGTAAAAAAATTATGATCATTCTTTATTGAACAGCCCTCGTATGATGCATCATTTTTGCAACACGTTTCTTAATTTTCTTTTTTTCCACATGGGCTCATTAGTAACTAACACTGACTTGTATGAATAGTTAGATACAAAAGCGGTTCCTCTTAATTGGTAGAAAAAAGCCATGTAGATAGTCACACCCCAGAGGCTTTTTCGATGTTACAGTCCTAACTCGTGAGGTTAACTGCAGCGTTTTTGTTTTTCAGCTTGGATGCAATGAAACACAGTTTCATTTGGGATATTGCGTAGCAAACATTTATGAGGACCTTCTGTATGAACAATAGAGAATGGTCCGTTGTTAAAGACAAATTAATAGCGTTGCAACGTAAACATTACTCCTGTTTTCTCTTCTGTAATTTTACACCCACTGTATTAAGGCATTCCAGGGTAGCCGCAGTTTGGTACACTAGGTTACCAAAATAGATATCGCTTCTCCTGAATCAATTCTTTTTTCTTCAGTAAGGGTTCAATATTTATGTAACATACTCCATCCAGGCCTTTATGACTTGCCTCTATGACAGCTTGAAACAAAGTCCAAGGGGCAATTAACCGATGTTTATTGAACCAGTGAGTGATTTTATATTCGAGTTGAAACGAAAGCTGGCCGAAGATATTAGCTGTTAATTAATTCTACTCTAATTCAAGTAAATAACAAGAGGCTAGCCCTATGTAATATAGTCCGCGGCTCAAATTTGTAGAAAGAGAGGAGGATATATATTTATTAGTTACCTGCACTATTCTTTGAACTTTCTTCAAATTGATATAAAAGCACAGATTTAAATGTTTACTGACGCCACCACGGATAACATTTTATAGATATTCTCGCCAAACATGGCGTGTATCCTCAATAATCCAGAACGTGGTAAATCTTTAGTGGCTTTGTCTCCATTGTTGAAACGTTGGAACCATCGTTGTGCCACACGCTCACTAACCACCAGGGGCGGTTCCTCCATAAGGTTGCAGGTTTGCGCTACACCCACTGATTTTGAATGTACAACAGGTGCATTTTGCACATTAAAGCTGTACTTGTTTGCGTTGTTTCATATACAAACATGTTTCAATTACCCTTATCGTCTGTAGCTGTCCATGACCACAGAAGTCGAAATAAACAGAGGTTAGCTGTAGGAGCCGCCAGGTTTGCAGCAAAGTGTTAACCTAAGATTTCGCCCAAATGTGGGCTCTCTGAGGGGGTTGCGGGAAGGTGAAGAGATGGGAGTGACTTTTTATGCATTGCTTAAATGGAGGTTTATAGACCTAGCTCCTCCTACTTTTAGCAACGGCTATAGCGTGAAATTCAGGCTTAGCTTCTGTGTGTCTGCTTGCTGTGTAGTGTGGTTTCATGCTCGTAGAGCTTTGAGAAAGCTTTGTTTAAGGTTAAACTGAGTATTCTAATATTTTATTTATAGTACTTATTGTGAGATGTTATTTTTGTTCGTTTTTAAAATTCTGATAGAATGAATACCGTGCAATCTTTACTGGAAGAGCCCTTTCGCAACGGAGTGCTGAAGAAAAATCTGAAGTGAAACGAATGGGTAGGCCCACGCCAAACATTTCTATAACTCAAACGATTACGTCAAAAGCTAGAACATTCAATAGGAAGTTCAACCCTGACATGTACAAGAAGCACGACTGGTTATGTGGATGTGAAGTTAATAACTCTTTATACTGTTTCCCATGCCTGCTCGTTGGAGGAGATGATTCCTGGGTGAAGCAAGGAATGAAAGACATACAACATATGCACGACCGTGTTAAAAAGCATGAGTCCTCTTCGTCTCATATAAAAATGAATTAAGTTTAGCAATGGATGACAATATTAATATTGCTGCACAAATGGACAGTGCATACAGAAGAAACATACAGCTGCATAACGATAAAGTTGCGCAGAATAGATATGGCCTAAATATCATATATATACAGTATATGGTTTGCGGCTCATTTGAGCTAGTTGTGAGAGGTCATGAGGAATCTGTTACATCACAAAACCCTGGTATCTTTCGAGTCCTAATAGATTTCAGCGCCTCGACTTTATTTCATCAAGAAAATTTCTCCGACTATGATAAGACATTTCCAGAGGATTCACTTAGAGAAACAATAAGGTTCTATCCTTTTATTATTGAAACAAAAGTTTGCTCAGAACTGATTGTAATTTACAGTCGAGAAGAATTTCGTGGAATTGTCCGGCGCTTTGTGCTTGATGGAATTCATTAAGGAAAACACTTTATGTGCTACATTCAGCGAATATGTCAAACTCCTCCAAGTACTGTTAAATATGCCAATGTCTACCGCTGAAGCAGAACGCTGTTTCTCAACTTTAAAAAGAGTAAAAACTTTCCTTAGGAACACAATGTCACAGGACAGATTGTCAGCATTAGCAATGCTTTCAATTGAGAGAGAGTTTGTTATGAAGATTAGCGACTTCAACGCAAAAGTTATCGATAGATTCGCCAGGTCTAAAGAGAGGAGAGCAGAGTTTCTGTATAAATAGGTGAGTCACTACTCTGTATTTTATTTTTCATTTATGCACCACCAATAATTTAATCCACCAGCCGCCACTGCTAACCACACCTCGTCCTTCCACTTCATATATTCTTCGAGCTACGTCAGCGGCTTTATTATCTTGCTTCCAGTAATGTTTTCAGAAGGACTCTTAAGTTCAAGCTTAATCTCTATTCTGCGATTGTTTATTAACAACTGACTACTGATAAATGCTGGCCATATACGAAACACAGCCATGGCATCCTGAAAATAGCATTGCCAAACCATAGAAACTTAATAAATTCCCAAAACTCCAAATTCAAGAAACCATTATTACTTATGGCACAATCTAATATAATAATATAATTACATCACTTTACAACATCAGCTCTCGTTACAACACTCTACAGCTGTTTACTCCTCTTTGTTTACGACTGCCTCTTGCCGAGTAGTCGCCTTATTAAATACCCCATTGATAAATTCTAGATATTTCCGGAACAAACAAGAAGTCGAATGTTCTATACTTCAATCAAGATAGCACTAGAACGTTCCATACGGAAAACCATATCTGTGCCGGCAAGTCCTTTATCTCGCACTATGTTTATCTGTTCCGGCATACTCTTTACATCCGTGCTGCCTATCAGTTCCTTTGTGATGATAATAATAATAAGCCAGAGTAAGACAGCTTCGAGAGTTTTGACGTATTTCCGCCTGGAGCGAGGCCTGCAGTGCGTGTGATGTCAGGCAAGAACCGTGTAGTACCAAGTTGCTTATATAAATGGCGCTGTGAGTACAGAATCTAAGGGTTCAGTCAGATGCAGCACACTCGATGAGAACAATGTAGCTGTCACGTGCCAAATGGAACTGTTACATTTACATTATGACGATTTATTGAAGTACAAATATACACACAAGAAAGACTTGGCTGACTTTTACTTTGGCTCGACATATGCTATGAAATTAGCTAAGTCCAAACCCCGAAGTACCTTGTCCTATCACAATCCAACATGCAGCCTTCGATTACAAATTTCCCAGACATTGCGTCCTGACATTGATAAACTAAAATATAAAAACCATATCAAATCAATTACTACTTTAAAGAAATCAGAAGCTATAACTATTTATAAGAAATTTACCTATCATCCTTGGGCCTTCAACAAATTTAAACAAATTTTCCAAAACTATAATATAAAATTAGCTCCAAAAAACTTCAGTCTTAAAAATTTATTTAAAAAAAACCTTGAGCAATACCATTGAAAAATTAAAATTATCTGGAGTATACAAAATAACATGTAACAACTGTGATTCATATTATATTGGAAGATTAAAAGCTCGTCAAACAGAACACCTGAGAAACATAAAACTCAAAAAAAAATTAAAAAAAAAAAACAGAAAAATCTGCAGTTGCTAATCACCTCTGGAAATGCAACCATGAAATCGGTCAAAGTAAACAATTATTAAAACGTGTACAAGCTGTTAATGAACTGGATATTTGGGAGAAGATTTATATTCTAAAAAGTGAAAAAGAAAATATTTTGAATTTTGATATACCAGCATTGTAATAGTGTTCTACAATTTATTAAACCAGTCAACACAAGTCAACAACTTCAACCCATCATTATGATTAATATAGATCCAGTTAAAATTAAGCTAGATTTCAACCAAACTAGTTTATCCAGGAGGCAGGTGGTAGAGGAAGCACACCTTCTTCAACAGACAACTAGTAAACAAAAGGATATTGTTTCAGAAAATGAGATAGAAGATGAACTATATTTGCCACTAGACTCCATTAGTTCAACTTCTCCACATCCAGAGATGGAGCAACTCCAAACACTCAATATAACAGGTGACAATCAATCATCTGTGTCCAGCTCCAATATTCCGGTCCCAGATGTTGGTATTGAAAATCAGGAGATCGTCAAGGGGAGGAGCCTTAAGTTTCTTGCAAAGTCAAGTTTATGTCCGTCGACAGTAGTTGGTGCAGCTTCCACTGAAGATGGTCTGAAGCAAAGACCGGAAAGCGCTTCTGGAAGGAATGGTGAACATCTGCCTAGTCTGGGTGAGTAAGCTTAAAAAATTAAGCATGCCAACTACTCATTATTTATATTGATAAACTAGTTAAAGAAAAACGAAACAGAAAGTATCGGAAAATGTTCACGTAATTTTGTTCTGAATGGATCTCCTCTAATTTGCAGAGAAAATGACTTCGTTTTATTTTATTTACTTTATAACATGCCTGACCTTCAGATAAACTACGAGTTAAAGTTTTATATTTCTCATAGCACAGAACCAAAATGTATTTGTTTATAAAGTGTGACCAATCAGCATTAATATTACAACACCCAAGATGTAAGTTGTAGAACAGCAACGCATCAAACTGTTTCCTTCCTCTTGGGCAGCAGAAATTAGTGCTGTGACGTCACACCTAACCTGCCTTTTGTTTGGAGGCATATTTGGCGGTTAGAGCTGACGAGCTGATGTCTCACCGCCACTACCTGTCTTACCCTGCAGTAACAACTATATAACTGTAACTTTTATAATAACTTCTTATCTTTAATTAATCATTAATACCTTTATGAAGATCTGCAATGAAGTCACAAAGTTGATTTTTGGTGAGTAAATGGACATGTGTGGTCATGAGATTAATGAGGCACAAAATGAAAATGAGAAAGATCATTCATCCAAATAAAAATTATTATAAAAACTCGTTAAATAATACATCGATAACGGAAGTGTTCTCTTCATTTATTGAGCCATTATGTAGAAATAAAATTAGCCCCAAAACGTTGCTGCATATGAAAACGTTTCATCATATTTTACCATAGATAATAATTCAGTAATTATTTAAATTATGTTCATAATACTATGGTGCCCAAGGCTTTTCGGTAATGTAATTAAGTTCACCTTTGGCCTGGATGATTATTATGACAAGCACTACTTGATTACATTATCATACATAACCTATAAGAGAAAGAGGGGGGAGGGGACTCCATAACATAATCCCAGCGTGCGAGTAATGTCATTTTGTTATACTTTACATTGAAGTGACCTACCTCATGTCATGCCATAATTTTATTTCTTTATTATGTGGTGTTAGACCTTGCATCCCTTATTTCACATTTTGAAGTCGCACTTCATTGGTATATATTTGAATTTCTTAATCCCTACACACTCTTTACAAGCGTAAACTACGAGGGCTGCTCAACAAAGAATGATCATAATTTTTTACGTTCATAATTTTTCGCACTAAAATTCAATCTTATTATATTCTGTTAGCTTAATGTGAAACAAACACGTCGTAATGTTTCATTGTTGGTACTCCTGGTTCCCGACTGTGAGAACCAGTCAAGCTCAGAAATATTCAGTATCGCCTACCGCGATACAATGGAGGTAACACGCGAGGAACAATATGCTGCTCCGAAATTCTGCTTTCGTCTCAACTCTTTTGTTGAGGCATATACAATGTCATAGGAGGTCTATGGAGAGTCTTCTTCCCTACAGCACAGCTCGAAGGTGTTTTAAAATGTTCAAAGAGGGGAGACAATCAATTTCAAAGGAAGGTGAACCCGGTGCTCCACTTACTGCTCTTACAGAAGAAAACATCAACACTTCTGCTGCCATTGTGAGAGAGGATCGACGAACTACGTTAAGATCACTTTCTCAAACAGCGAACATTTAATTGGGTTCCACCCACACGTTGGTGGCAGAAACATTACACATGAGACGTATTTGTGTGCGATGGGTTCCAAGACTGTTGATTCCCGAACAAAAGAACATCCGCATGCAGTTAAAGTTGATGTTAGAGGAAGATCTGGCGTTTCTTTCAAACGTAATCACTGCTGATGAAACTTGGCTACAAACTTTGATCCTGAGAGCAAACAGCAAAGCTCAGTGTGGAAATTTCCTTCATCACCAACCTCCAAAAAAAGCAAAATCGGTTGCTTCTGCTGGGAAAGTTATGGTCATCTCACTCTTTGATATTCATGGAATGTCTATTCAGCATGTTGTACCTGCACATACACCAGTAACTGGACAATACTACAGGGATGTCCTAAGAATATTGCAAGTCCATATCAGGCGCAAAAGACCACATTTCCGTGAAGCAGGTTGAATGCTGCACCACGATAATGCGCGGCCACATATGCCAAAGTTGTTGCTGAATATCTTGCAAAAATCAACGTTAAGTGCATCCCTCACCCTCCCTATGGTCCGGATTTAGTTCCTTGTGACTTTTTTCTATTCCTTAACTTGAAGAAATGCCTTCGTGGGAGCCATTATCCATCATCAGAAGCAGTGCGGAGGCGATTTTGAAGGATCTCTGAAAAAAATGGTTTCCAACATGTCTTTGAAGACTGGCAGAAACACTGGAACAAGTGCATCGTATTCAGGGAGACTATTTTGAGAGGGACCGTCAAAATTATGAGGATGAGTAAAAGTACGTTGTCAAAAAAATATGTGATCATTTTTTATTGAACAGCCCTCATATCAAAGCCTTCTTCTATTTGTTTACAGTAAATGGAGATTAAACACTTAATGAATTGTGAGGGGGAATACAGTAGGCTTAAGAATTCCGTTGCCTCAGCATGTCTACTAGAAAAAGAAAAGATAACAACCAATAGCACGTTACTGTTTGAAAGAATTAAATACTTGAAAATACAGACAATAAGAGATATCTTGGATATGGTTAGTGGCATACAAAGTTAACAATCTGAATGCTTTAACGAGAAGTGTAGCTTTCTTTGCAACGTTTTGTCTAGCACTTCTAGTAAAATTTACGTAGAATAAAGAGGACTTCTCACGTAATACTACTTCTATTACGCTATTTTAATCAAAATCATGAAATCAACGTTCAGAAGGTCAGTATTTTTGAGAACTTTTTCAAATAAGGGGCAGGTTATGACGATTTCGCATAGTTGGTAGATGATGAACTTCAATGCCAAGTTTAATATTTAACCAACTTTCTTTTACACAGTAATTCCGTTTACACACACACACACACACACACACACACACACACACACACACACACACACACACACACACACACACACACACACACAGACACAGACACACGCACGCACACAAAGGACCATTCTTGACCCACGAAGCTCAAAGCACATTTTTCTGATGCAATCCTAGAAACCAATTCAGATTCTCCTTCAGGAAAATTAAATGGACTTCGATTGGTTTCAGCAAAACATGATACAAACCAAATATTGCAAAATTTCTGAAGTATTGTCGCGAACGCATTATTGCGGCTAGGCGGTGCGAGGGACGAATTCAAACGGTCGGACAGTACATTGCGGAGGTAAAAGTTTGCCGACATGGTGGGGGGAAGGAGACGAATTTCTGGAGAGTTCCTCCTTCTTCCAACACCGTCCTGAATGAGAACATTCCACGAATTTCTGGAATAGTGAGTAAGCTATAAAAGGAGCCGCCGCCGGCCACTGCGCTCAGGCAACTCTAAACCATCTTCCGATCTACAATGCTCATCCGACTCAAACTGCGGGCGTATCGTGCGATCGCTCCGCCTCTGATCTGTATGGATGCGAGGTCCGCAGGCCGCAGGCTGTACAGATCACGGCTTTAAGAATGATCGACGGTACCAACTGCAGGTTTCCATCACTCTTCCCGCACACCCAGTCTGACATACCATACGTTGAGGACGTCGTGCGTGAACGAACGCGCACGCTGTATGCCAAGATTACTCCTCACCCGAACCAGCTGGTCAACACACTGGATTAATATGACCACCGTCTCCCCAGGAGACGGAGGAGCTACCGCCTCCCCAAAGATGCCCTTGGGTGGTAAAGTCTGCCTCTCTTCTTTCACCCCCAATGACGGCCAGGACACGCCGCTCCTTGGTCGCGGTTGGAAGGGTGACACCTCCAGCTGCGCCCGAGAGCGCGCGCACGACCTGGTAAAATTCTAACCTAAAAACCAAATTTCATCTGGCCTCTCGGTATTGTTTCCCCCCACCCCTCTGCTTGACGGATCGCTAGCGACCGCCCAAAGCGAGGTGGAACGGGCACTGCTCCCCCCTCATCGGAGGGACATCCCGGCACCAGAAGCATTAGTAGAGGCCAACTGCACCGTCTTAGACAACGACACGCACGTTCGCGCAAATTACTATATCTTTTATACTGCAAGGGTAAATCCGCACAGCGGATAAGCACCGTGGAGTGTTACCCTCCGCCCGGGAGAACCTGCTCTTGGCTCTTGGCTCTTGGCTGTTGACTGGGGGACAGTTGTTAATTGGACTCGTGTGCGTGAACTTTGTTTGTGGTCGATGCCCTTGCAAATTGTATTGTGTATGTGACGTAATTCTGCTACTGTAGAGGTTGACCAAAGTGTGTTTCTACGCAAATAAAGAGCAATTTTTAGTGTTCATAACCTGGACTTTTAATTTCACAAACCCACAAAGTCACAGTATCTGCAATTCAATTTAGAAAATCGTTAGAGACGTTCTTTGAAATTTTGAGTGGAGTTCAACGCTTTCTGTACCTACTACGTAAGTGATATAGAAAGTTCTAAAATAGTAGAAATGTTGTAAACATGAATGTAGAGGGGAAAAAACTTTCACTTGTCATTTTGAGAGCACCATGCTATAAAATTCACATGTAAGCTCTATTCTATAGGGTGTCTATAAAGTCACTATCCATTTCAATTAAAAGACATTATTTTTTATATTTTCTTTTCAGATACTAGTATCTTAGTGCAAGATATTTAGCACAGGAGAACGGGTTGCCATTGTTTGAGCACGGGTACGCGGATTGTCATATGAAGACGCCAGAACGGAATTCACCGTAAATTCCACAAACCAGCCCCATCAAGGGGACACATTCGTCTGCTTGTGAACAAATTTAAGCGTACCGGCAAAGTGTGTGATGAGACACGTCCTGTACGACCACACGTCTTGGCAGAAACAGTGCAATAGGTTCAAATTGCCAGTGATAGGAGTCCGAAGGCATCAATTCGACGCCTCAGTAGGGATTTGAGCATCCCTCGCAACACAGTGTGGAAAATTCTACGTTTCACTCTACGAAAACGTCCGTCTCACAGTCAAGTTCTGCACCATCTTGAGGACGAGCATTTCGCTTGTCTTGGGCAATGTGTTATGACCTCCTAGAATGTTTAAGAGAATGAGAATTTAATGGACAACATTTTATTCTCCCATGAAGCCACTTTCCATGTTTGTGGGAAAGTGCACAGACACAACAGCCGAATATGGGCATATGAAGAACCACATGAGGTATCGGAGTGCGAACGTGATACACCGAAAGTCAATGTTTGGTTGGGTATGACAAACGCTAAACTGTATGACCTATTTTTCTTTGCCAAAAGGTCAATAACTGGTAACATCTACCTCAACATGTTAGAAATTTTCCTTGAACCGCAGCTTCAAGAGGATGGCATACTGGATACAGTTGTGTTTCAGCAAGATGGTAGCCTCCACATTTTGCAAACATCGTCCGTGATTATCTTTCCAGAGAGATGGATAGGCAGAAGTTCACCTCGACTGTGGGTTTCCCGCTCATCGGACCTTACTCCTTTAAACTTTTTTGCATGGGGGAACATCAAATCTAAAGTGTACACTAGCAAAGTGAAAGGAAATGAAATTTCACGCCCGCTTTTACTACATACGGCACCGCAGGCGATGACACTGATGATACATGAGATGAAAATGGAGCACCAGTGGAATGAGATGGCGGAGGAAACCGGAGGTCCCGGAGAAAACCCGCCCCAACGCCGTGTTGTCCACCACAAATCTCACTTTGTGGTCATCTGGGATCGTACCCGGGCCGCCTTGGTGAGAGCCAAGCGGTCTAACCACTGAGCTACGGCGCGGCCAGAGTGAATGGCCTGCCTGAGTTACGGAATCGTATCAGGGAAGCACCAGGTCGAATTACGGTTGACATGTTACAGTCTACTTTTCGTTCCACTACTGAAAGATGGCGTATGTGTTTTGAGCTAGATGGAGGTCATGTAGAAAGGCACTAGAATATGTGTAACACTTCAAAATAATATTAATTTTTCAATCACTGTCTTCCTTCATTGAAATGGGTAGTGACGTTAGAGACACCCTGTATTTTGTGAATAAGGCTTAAATGGAGACCTTACATTGGATGAAAGGCGTTCGCGTATAATTATGAAGCTAAAACTGGATAACTAGAATAGTTACTCAGAATTTGCCACCCTGGAAGTTCGCCGCTTTGGCAGCTGTCTTCTCTACCGATGCGCAAATTTCCTCATTATTATTCGATCCACAGTTAATACGATAGAAATGTTGACTAGAGGTAGCATAAAGTTTTCAGGAGTATTCTCCAGTGCAGGTTCATCTCCAACAAAGCACAGCGACCGCAAAGTTTCACGTTATTTGTGTGAACCGCATGTGGTACTTGCCCCGGTTATTGCGTTGAAGTTTTAACTGCACGTACCATTTTGTGTATTTGGCCCTTGAGCCGTGAATTAAACATTTTGCACTGCTCGCTGTTGAACCGTGAGGGAACATAACGAGTTTTGCTGACGTCATCCAAAGAGTGGCCCTCGCAGGCAGGGTAATGGACGATATTGTTTGATTCGGAGTGACATGCCACGAACTTGCGTAGATTATAACAGGAAGGGACAGCTGCATGCAGCAGTGATAATTAGGTGAGTAAACTTCAGACTCCAGCGTGACACCATCTTTCGCAAAATCTGGCACCAAAATGCCAAATCAACAGCTAACAGGAAGGCTTTGTGAGAACGATGTTTTAGATGATTGGGTAACCTTTGGGGTGAAAAATACAGTCTTAAACAAAAGAAACAAATATACGTGTTTATTTAAGATGTCAGATATTGACATTTATACACCCGCTAATTGAGAGGGCTGGCTCCGCGACGGTATATGAAGCTCGCATTCGGATGGTCCAGACTTCAATTTTCATTGACTGTCCACTCTCCGTTGGGATTTTAAATTTTTTTTCTATTCAGTGGATGAAATTTGGGATGGTTTTCTCTTCTACCATGGGAATTTCTATTTCACTCCGCTTCTTTCTCCTGTTTAAAGTGCGCTTTTTGACTTCAATATATGAAGCAATGCCGGACAAATAACCAATTGATGGAAATTGATTGTTCTTTCACACTAGCCGTGTGTAGCTAAGGCAAATATTTGTATAATTAGTCAGACTGAAAAATTCAATGAAAAATTATTTGAATTATGAATCTTCGACTCTCCCTCCGGTTGCTCTTAATCATTGTGACCAATATACCAGCATGACATTAAATTTTCCAACTGACTCGTATTTTTTTGGGAAAACCACAATGAGATACGTACTGTATCTTAAGAGCAACCGGACGGTGACGGGAAGATCCGTGGCTCAAATTCCGGCTGTGCCATCGAATTTTACAGCCTGACTCTATCCAAATTATCTATTATTTGCTCCCAGGATCAATAGGAATCGTTAATTTCCCATTCTCGGCAGCTCGTCCTCGACGAAATTTGTACTTGGACTTCTGCGCGCCTCTGTGACTTGTCTCCCATTTTCTGCAGCTATATATACAAACTCGAGAGTATCTACCAGGGAAGACACACAGAGTGAAGACTGACCACCCCCCACCCTCCGCTGACGACCAGGGAGTTACCGAGCTCTCCCAAAAGGGTGCCCGGAGCCTTCGTGGGGCCTTCCATAGGGCAAGACCTAGAGATTAACAAGCATCCCCCCATCTGGCCCTGTGGACTGAAGACGGGATGCAAGTGGAGGCGCCACTTACGCGCGCCAACCCCAAAGGGGAAGGCTACCGATTAGACCTCGGTAGGGCCGCCTGGTGATCTAGCACACCTTCTACTAGCTATGCAGGCTAGTACGCGGGAATATATAGCTTCCCTCAACCCCATCCGAGTCCAACCCAATCCGAACAACTCCCAATCACGGAGGGGCTCGAATGTTCAGCCCGAGGTTCCTCTAGTAACGTCAGAGCTACCACGAGTGCTAGGGTCCGCAGAGCCCGCACGACGGCAGCTGAAGCGGACGGATCCCCTCCCCTACGGGAAATTTCTGCAGCTGTATTTCAATACCTACTTTATCACCATACCAAGGATTGGTCTGATTATCCATCCTAGATATGCTGGAGAAAATAAAAGAAGGAACTATAACAGGAAAGTTTACAGATCAAATTATTCTACCCGACATTCGCTTACCGACCAATGGAAACCTCAAAAAAATTGTTCTGTCACGATGGCTGGCGCAGGGAGTTTAAATCCAAATAATTTTTTACTTACAAAATTCAGAGTAACAGCTACGATTTAGTAAAATTATCCACATCCTATCCTAGATGTAAGACAAGTTAGATTGTTTTATTAGAGATGCTGTCATAATTTTTAGATGTTATTGCGATAGCGTAATTATACCATTAAAATGTAATTCTAGACTGTTTTTTTATATGAGTAGGTAATTTTGAGAGTACTCACCCAGTTTCTGTTTTAGAAACCTCCGGAACGTTTTCGATTTTGTTGAAGTCATCTTTATTTGTCATTACTGCACGTACTTAATATGAGTCCTCTTTCTCCTTCCCAGGAAGCTTGTGCAATCTCCTGATGTTCAATACCAACTTTTGAACCTGGAGAACTTACACCATTCTCGGCCAAAGGGATGATCTCGTCGGACACAGACAACTGGAAAGTCTCTAAGTTCCTTGATCTCTTGTGAGGATGAAATTGAGTTGCCGGACATCTATTGAGGGAGATGTACCTTTTCTATCTCAGACAAAAAGAATCCTACTATGGTTAAGATCTGAATTAATATTAACTTGATCTTTTATAGATAACTTGTTAGTAATTAAATGGAGATCCACATCGTCGGAAATAATGAAGTTTTTACATGTGGCTTGTTTTGGGGTAAACTGTGATATACTGTTATTTACTGGAATATCAAAACTCAAGATTTTGTTTTTATCACTATTTATAGTATGCATTTTCTCCCAAATATTCAATTCATTTATTAGTTCCACTGATTTCAACAATTGTATTTCTTGGCCAATTTTGTGATTACATTTCCAAAAGTGATGTGTAACTGCTGATTTATCTATTTGTTTCAATTTTATGTTTCTTAGGTGTTCCGCTTGACGAATTTTTGAGCTTCTCTTAGTTCTCCCAATATAAAATGCATCACAATTATTGCAAGGTATCTTGTAAACTCAAGAAGATTTGAGTTTATCTATAGAGTTACTCAAAGATTTCTTTAACAAGTTATTCAGACTAAAGAGGACTCACGTACAGAAATGGCAGCTGATGATGACTTCAGCGAAGTCGAAAACGTTCCGAAAGTTTCAACAACAGAACCTGAGTGAGTACTCTCAAAATTACCTACTCATATAAAACCAAAATATGATGTCTCACTTTAAATATGCTGTAGTATTTAGAATAGACTATGTTTTGTTGTTGCAGTCTTGACTTTCTGTTCCAGCTGTTGACATTGGCAACAGCTGGGTTTCTTTTTGAGAGTTGAAATACAGTATACAGTGATAATACAGTATACCTCTATGGTACATCCCTTAACTATGCTTCTTTCAGGATTAAACGTCGTGTGTTGTCTTGTCTAATGCAGATTTGAGTGGAATGATGCAACATACGTGGGGGGGGACCCAAAAGAAACCGGATTCCGAGGAAGCTGCCACTCGTAGACGTAGTGCAGGGTTCTCACGCTAGATGGTGTTAGTAAACACCTTCATGAAACAGCTGTGCAGATGGCGTCAGTTTAGAGCTGAACGTGCAAGTGTGGTATTGTGTTTCTCTGACTGTTGGCGGGTTACCTCTGCGAAGTCGTTATGGCAACTTTAAAGTGTGTGTGTGTGTGTGCGCGCGTGCGTGCGTGCGTGCGTGCGTCCGTGCGTGTGTGTGTGTGTGTGTGTGTGTGTGTGTGTGTGTGAAATTGTGTTTCCTGCTTAAAAAACTGCAACGTAGACACACTAAATGTTCCAGGAAGCTTTCCAGGAGGACGCTATGAGCCGCATATAGGTGTGTGTGTGTGTGTGTGTGTAGGTGTGTGTGTGTGTGTGTGTGTAGGTGTGTGTGTGTAGGTGTGTGTGTAGGTGTGTGTGTGTGTGTGTGTGTGTGTGTGTGTGTGTGTGTGTGTGTGTGTGTGTGTGTGTGTGTGTGTGTGTGTGTGTGTTCGTTCCCTGCTTAAAAAACTGCAACGTAGACACACTAAATGTTCCAGGAAGCTTTCCAGGAGGACGCTATGAGCCGCATATAGGTTTTCGAGTGCTTTGGGCGCTTTAAATGTGGTCAGATGAGTGTTGAAGACCAAGCTCGTTCTGGGCGGCCTTCAACATCGCGAAATGAGGAGAACATTGAAAATGTCCGCCAAAAGATCAACGAGGATCGTCGCCAAACGATCGATCAAATTTCAGCAGCGACAGGAATCAATTGGAGCTCGTGCCAGCGGATTTTAGGGAGGATTTGCACATGAGACGCGTTGATGCTAAATTTGTCCCATACCTTCTCACACAGGAGCACAAAACCATCCGCATGAATGTGTGTCAGGACTTGAAAACAGAGATTGCACGTGAACCAAACTTTTTGAACAGAGTTATTACAGGGGATGAAATTTGGTGTTACGGGTATGATCCAGAAACCAAGCAAGCGTCAAGCCAGTGGAGGACTCCCAACTCTCCCAGACCAAAAAAGCAAGGCAAATGAGGTCAAACGTGAAAACGATTATCACTGTCATTTTTGATGTTCGTAGAATTGTGTATCGAGAATGCGTACCCCCTGAACAGACTGTTAACCAGCACTTTTACTTGGATTTTAAGGCGTCTGTGATGTGAGGAGAAAACGCTCGGAACTTTGGCGATCAGGTGACTGGTTTCTGCATCACGACAGCGCTCCAGCACACACGGTCTTACGAGAGACCCACTATTTGGCATCTCAGAGATGATCTGTCGTTCTCCACGCTCCGTATTCGCCGGACCTAGCCCCGTGCGACCTTTTCCTATTTCCACGAATGAAAAAAACGCTAAAACGGGAGCGTTATGACGATGTGGAGGCGGTAAAAATAGCTTCGCAAAGGGCACTAGACAATATCAAACTTGAAGGGTTCCAAGCATGCTTCCAACAGTGGGAAAAGAGACTTGACAAGTGCATCGCATGTAATTCAGAGTGTTTTGAAGCTGATTGAAGTAATTTTGCAAAAAGTTTCATCAATATAATTTTAATGAATACAATCCGGTTTCTTTTGGGTCCCCCCCCCCCCTCGTAATTACGGCTGTTCTTGAACTGTATGCATGCAGTAGCATGTGGTTTTGGAAATCTTAAATATTTTGTGACAATTTGCGCAAGAGCTTCTTTATTGTGACCAGCAAATTTAATGTCCTCATCCATTGTTTCTGGCGGTGTTATTCGTTCTCCATGGACGCCAGCAGTGTTTCCGTTGTGTAGAGTTTCTTCATCAAATATTAAATGGCACATACTGCAGGTAATTTCCGCATCTGAAGCTACACAAAAGTTGGTGCCGACAGCTCTTTATATGCCCCGTTTTCCTACCCAAGTTAACTATGGGGTGTTCCATGGCATCATACTTACTTAACCGACAGGAGGAGATACCAGCGATACGTCAAACCTGGGCGCTGTAGCGTAATATGGACATATAACAAACGGGGAACGTAAGTTCACAAACAAACGCTTGTCAACTTTTTTCAGAATAAAACTTTGTTAAAATTTAACGTGTGGGGAGCGTTACAAATACAGATAAACCATTAACAAACCTAAAGAATATGCGCATTTTGATATAACCCGTTTCGAAGCGTCGCTAAACATGACGAATAAAACCTTTAAGGATCTATTCTAAGTCTCCATATTTGTAAAACATTCAATAACTATATGTTTCTTTAATCTGAAGGATATTTAGTTGTAGAATGTACTTAAGTACCAACTTAAAATATTGTACCCTAAATTCAAAATAACATATTTTAAGGTCAAACTAAATGAAATTAAAATATCGACATTTCTTTAGCATCTTTTCAAGCAAACATCGAAATCCTGAATATTACTAAATAGGACATTTGTAATATAGCACGATTGGGAATAAGAACGGATATAAAAAGTGTTGGGTTCGGTTTCCAATGCTATTGTTATTCCCTCATCTTCACACAAAAGAGAGCAAGTAGATCTCACTTATAAGATCTCAATATCTGGTCAGTGATCACATTAATCCTCAATATCATAACTTTAAACCAACAAATTGTATCAACTACCTGATATGCATTAATTTTACAGTTTTTTCCCATCTAGTGCAAAACAACATATATTTCTGGAGTTTTAGGCTCCACCTTTGCCTGTTGCATGCAGTATATAATGTCCAGCATACTGCAATATCAATTCCATTGCTCAAGGACTTATTCGAAACCTGTGGGGTATGATTTCATTAGTAATTCTCAGTTTATAATATTTTTATTGCACCTTCTCTTGCGTGAATGTTACTATTTGAATCTCTAGGATTGGAGATAAATATCCTTTTATGTAGTTTTCAGTGACATTTAGCTGTTTACCTACTAAACTCTACACTATGTTTGCTTATTTACAAAATTTAAGACCTTAATGCTGAAACAGTTGTTTTAGGTTTAATTTTATTTAAAATTATTTGTCACTGTGGTGGATAGGAAACGAGGCTAAAGATAACAAGTGAAAGCGAAATAGAAAAAAAGAAAATTGAATATTAATCATGATTTTGATAACTGCAAAATGAATGTAAATTTTAAAGAAATATTATTTTAGTGTTAAATGTGACGTGGACCAATAGAAAAATGTTGAGTTGCCATAGCAACGGCAGAACCATCAACATGAAATTGGCTGAAACTAGCATTCTTCTGCATTTAACCGTCGTAGAGATCGGACGTGTGTGTTGTGAAATGTGTAGTGTTTAACTCCCGCTTTTACTACATACGGCACCGCAGGCGGTGACACTGATGATACATGAGATGAAGATGGAGCACCGGTGGAATGAGATGGCGGGGGAAACCGGAGGTCCCGGAGAAAACCCGCCCCAGCGCCGTGTTGTCCACCACAAATCTCACTTTGCGGTCGCCTGGGATCGAACCCGGGCCGCCTTGGTGAGAGCCGAGCGGTCTAACCACAGAGCCACGGCGTGGCCGACGTGTGTGTTGGTGTCCGTAAGTCTGCAGAAAGGATGCGGTGCATAAAACATTTCCCAAGCAACATAATTGTCTTTAAAACTATGCAATATCGACGTTCACGAAAGTTATTATTTGTTAAATGTTTAAAAGGGTTATTTCAAACTGTTTAATTAAACTAAAATACAATTTAGGAAAACAAAGTTTTAAAAACTATTTAACCTTCCTAAAAATGCATCATCGCTTCTCATCCGCGACCGCAACCTGAAAATTAGATCTGATGTAAACACAAGAGCAGCTGCAGTAATTTCCGGAATCCAGCTTCCAGAAAATTGCCTCATCTATATAATTGATACAATATCGTTTCTTATGGCTTCCCAAAGTGGAGTTTTGAGAACATCGTCTCATCAATACATATGCAACTATCTCTACTATGCATAAAGTGCTAACTTCACTAATACACTTTACAAACGTCTGAAATTAACATTTGATTATAAATTTAACCCCTTGTAAAGAAACTATAACGTTTCATTTGTTAAAATTGTTCAACAATGAGACAATTTCTTAAACATTGCAAATAAAGTTATGCGGCTCCCTGGTGTAAAATTGTCCAGCTGTTACAATGGAAATCGGGACAGGAGCGGAAAGTAGTAATCCTAACCGAATTTTGACAATTAAAAATTTGTATGCATTAAAAACAAATCACAATAGGAACCAGAACAAGAAATGAGAATGAAAGGTGAGAGAACGTTGTGGGATTTATTTCACAGTGAGCTAAGAACGAAAGATTTATTCTACTAACCCAACCTTCTATTTTTAAGTGATATTTCCTTTGAATGCAAGTAAGAATGGTTTAAAATTAAATTTTTAAAACGGCGATAGTGTTCTCGTTTGTTATTCTTTAACTAAATACACTAGGAGACGTAAATAAAACTGAGAATCACGAGTGTGCTTCTACCAAGTGTCATTTAGATTTTGATATAGAGAGACTATTTTGTATAACGCGTAATTCTCTCGAATAACATTAAACGCGTTGCGAAAACATACTTTGCAAGCAAATGTTTCATTTTAAAAATGTCTGGATCTATAACCTAAGCCATTATTTTAGCCTCCCCTTGAAAATAATTCAAAACAAATGTGCATCAGAAGCGTGGAAGGCTTATCCGAACTGCGTACGAGGAAACCAAACGAGTTGTCTTTCATTTTCGTACAAACTGGATATCCCCGCAATTTATTAATGTGAACTTTCTGTGCAGGAGACTTTATTTGAAGAGCCGATTTAGTATATAGGCGCTCTGCACGTCATGTGTATGTATATTTACAACAGATAACTCATGTAGACTGTTGGGATTTTTAGGCTTCCGCTACGTCATTGTAAAATGTAAATATTTGTGCTACGTGAGTTTGCGCCAGATTGGTAGCCTTCCTGCTTCGGGTGCACAGAAGTCTTCGTTTCGCTGTATCCATAGCTGATGAGATCTGAATGTATTACACTACAGGGAGTGTCTTTTCTACATGCTGAAAAATATGTATGTACTTCGAATAATATGTATGTAATAGGATATGTACTTCGGAAGTTCAGACTAAGTTTAATGACATCATCTGATTACACTTGCGGTATGTTTTACCCGTATGTGATGAACGTTCAACTTTCTTTCTGAGTAAGAAAGGTCTTAGCATTTGTCACATATCAAATACTATTTTTACTCGAACAGCTTAGTTTAAAAAGCTGTAGGTTCTTTAATACGTTCCCAAATTAATGTGTAATTAATTGCCTACATTATTTATTTGGGTGTTCTGTTGACATATAGCATCCGTTTCACAGTTCTCGATTTAATATGCGAGTACACTGCCTGACAAAAAACTTAAACACCTGGAAGAAATAGTTTAATGTCGTCGCAACGTCGTACACGTGCGCGGCATCGTTGGTTATGTAGACGATTAGAGTAGCAATGCCCTGTGGCAGCTAGAATGCCGAACAGAGTACATTACTGTTGTCATCATGTGATTCTTCTAACAGTTCTGACAAGATATTTATGGGCCATGACATGCAGAGGTTACCGATTACTGTGAAGAATACGGATAATGCCGTGTACTCGTGTTAGACAACTTTACCACATCTGACGGAGTTCGAACATAGCCTCATTGTGCGTCTCCGAGTGGCCGGTTGGTCACATCTCCAGACACGTTGTGCATTCAGATGTGACAGTAGCCCAATGCTGGACTTAATGGAAACGTGAGGGCAACCATGCTCTTCGTGTACGTTCTGGTCGACCACGTCTAGCCACACAACGGAGGATCGCCATATTCTGTTACAGGTTTACCGGAACCCTTTGAGATCGCTCCTGCCATCCCATAATATGCAATATGTAACCATAAGCTGCCGTTAACACCGCAATCAAAAGAGTAGTTTTTAGGGTAGTGCCGTGTCTGTGAAGGATGGACTGTTGATTAGTGGCATAGAATTGTGTTTAGTGAAGCTTTCCAGTTGAGCATTACTCCGGATGAGCGTCGACTTCAAGTTTGGCGGCAACGTGGGGAGAGATGCCATTCTGCCTATGTTTTGGAGAGGCACAGTGGAATTCCTCCTGGGTCATGGTATGGGTAGCCATCGGATATTTTAGGTCACAGCTGGTAGTGTTTCGGGAACTCTGATGGCAAAACGTACGTCACAGAAGTCCTATGTCATCATTTGTTACCTCTCGTGTGACAGTATCCTGGTACCACTATCAGCAGGATGTTCCTCGACATACAGTGCGTAACTGCTTAAATGGAGCTGCAGTACTCCGTGGCCAACAAGATACCCAGATTTCTCCCCAAAAGAACATGTGTGGGATCTAGCAGCCCCAGGAGCATTTAGAACAGATGAGGGCCAACTGGCCCCAGAAGAGTAAAATACGGTTTATGAATAAGAAACTCGATGGTCCACCGTTAGTCTACCGGAAGTAGCAAGTTGGTCCGGGACAAGAATGATTATGAATATGGCTCTTATCTTATTAATAAATGCCTCATACATAACTAAATTTATTGATCTTGTTTTGAATGTCATTTCTCAGATAAGATATATTACAGCCGAGCTAATTGAACCAATTAACCTCCTTTGTTATTTTTCCCTCCAAGATAGTTCTAGTTCCAAATTTGACACTTGATTATGATAACTGGACTACGTTGGTCATGTTATATTACTTGACATTAAGAATGGATGTTAGAATGTGCAGTTTACCCAATGATTATTCGGTTTAAGGCGTAAGGCTGCCCATCTCGATTACCAAAGCCCGCGCACTACAAATCTCCCAGGTAACCCTCAACAACTGCATGCAGCCACATTCGTAACAGTGCGGTTTGCCAATTTAAACTTGCTCTCCCATCTAGCTTAATGAATATATGTCGTAACAAAGGGAGCGGTCATATATTACGTCAAGCACTGAAGGGGAGAGTACATCTGTCCAGCGTAATGCAGCATGACATTTGTGGCCTGAGAGTACATATTCGGCTGTTCACCAAATTTTAGATTCAGCTACACCTGGAATTATGAAATAGCATAGGTTATTTCAGCACTTCCAAATAACTCAACATAAGTATCAAACAATATTATTTATTTTGTCTGGCAAAAGAAAGGGCTGCTTTTGTGCAAGTTTCTTGTTGGGTACATATTTTAAGTAGATTCCTTTAGATATACAACGAAGGAAATTAAGTTGTAATCGAGAGTATGGGAGATACAGATAAAGTAGTCGAAGTTTTCTGCACAGTATACCAACAATTTTATGTGCTACAGTCCTTCCCATACAATCTGTCGTATTTTTTCTATGCAAATCCATACTCTCTTGTCGGACACGAGTTTCTAATTCTCAGATCGTCTTCGTAGCACAGCTACAGATATTCCTTTTGTATTATGAACTCGGATCTCAATATTTTTGCTGTACATTTGTCTAAAAACTGTTTGAAATAACCATTCTCTGCTTCCCAGAAGGGAATGTTTGCTCCAACTATCATGCTGCACAGATCATAACAAAAACTATGTCTGCATTAACGTTAGATGCTGAAGGCAAATTTTCCGCTCTGTCTCTGTCTTCTAACAGCACGAGTTGATGACTAACTCAGTTGACGATATCTATACCTCGTGCACAACTAACTTCACGAAAATTCTAAAACTTCCGGGCCCTAGTTGTAATACAGCAGCTGTCACAAAACACGTGGGGAGGGAGAGGGTTAACTTCATGTGACATTCTTTCTTTTGGACAAAACATGTCTGTAATTATGTTCAGGATATCTATCTAAAATGTTAAGCATAGAAACCGAAGATTATTGATAGTACCTACGAGGGCTGTTTAATAAAGAATGATTACAATCTTCTTTTTTTCTTTCTTTTTTTTTTGACAAGGTACCTTTAATCATTCTCATAATTTTGATAGTTCTCAAAATAGTCTCCTCTGAATGCGATGCATTTGTCCAAGCATTTCTGCCAGTCTTCAAAGATATGCTGGAAACCATTTTTGAGAGATCCTTCAAAATCACTTCCGCAGCCTTCACCACTGCTTCTGATGATGGATATTGCCTCCCACTAAGGCGTTTCTTCAAGTTAGGGAATAGAAAAAAGTCACATGGGGCTAAATCCGAACTATAGGGAGGGTGAGGGATACACTTCACGTTAATTTTTGCAAGATATTCAGCAACAATATTGGCAATATGCGGCCGCGCATTATCGTGGTGCAGCATCCAGCCTGCTTCACGTAAATGTGGTCTTTTGCCTCTGATATGGACTTGCAATGTTTTCAGGGCATCACTGTAGTATGTGTGTATGTCTGATGGGTGTGCAGGTAAACATGCTGATAAACCATTCCATGAATATCAAAGAATGAGATGATCATAAGTTTCCCAGCAGAAGCAACCACTTTTGCTTTTTGGGGGGTTGGTGATGAAGGATATTTCCACACTGAGCTTTGCTGTTTGCTCTCAGGATCAAAATGATATAGCCAAGTTTCATCATCTGTGATTACGTTTGAAAGAAACTCCAGATCTTCCTCTAACATCAACTTTAACTGCATGTTACCTCCATTGCAGTGGCAGGCGATGCTGGACATGTCTGAACTTTCCTTGTTCTCACAGGCGGGAACCAGGAGTACCAACAATGAAAATACTAAGGCGTGTTTGTTTCACATTAATCTAACAGAATACAATAAGATTGAATTTTAGTGCGAAAAATTATGACCGTAAAAAATTATGATCATTCTTTATTGAACAGCCCTTGTATATTTTCAAGTTAGTGTAATACATCTTTATAATTTTTGTGCATACGTATTAAAGGTCATTCAGAGCATTGCCATGATACAGGTATCATACTAAAATGAGGTACGTCTTTGTGTTCACACTGTTAATTTACAGAAAAGTAAATAAATACTAATTTTGTATAATTTTCAAGCTGACTAAAATCCACGAACATTCAATATTACGGTGTACTGAAATATGCCATTCTATTGCTTTATGCAATGTATGATTCCTTTTCTATGGAATATTTGCAGCTTTTTCACAAAATGTACCTTTGTATTATTCACCAGCTAATCCTTATAATTTTATCACTATTGCATGGACACATGGCGCCGAAGCTTGCTGAAATAAGAGTACCGCTATGGACAATAGATAGCTGCTTGTTTGATAGATAGTCCATCGCTTTCTTAAGGCAGCTCAAGCAGTGGAACAGGTCTTTGAATCTAGCATTGTTATGTACTTCATGCATCTCTGTAGGCTCTTTCCTGCAGAGTGGAGCCTATAGTTCCTTCACTTCTTCGCCTCCTCTTTACAAAGTGACGGTTATAAGAGACCTATGTAGATCACTGTGAGCGAGGTGTCTCCTTATTGTGCAACCTATACATGTGCAGTTTAACGAGAAATGAATAAAAAAAATCTCTGCAACAATGATATAGAAAAGAGGTCAGGTAGAATATCAGTGACATGGAGAGGGATAAATAAAATATCCGAAAAGTAGCACGAAGTAATTTGCCGACGCTCCCAAAAAAACAAAACCTAATGGAGGCGAATGCTGGTGATATGATCCCGAAGTGGTTGGGAGCAATTTCTCGTCCGTTTATTAGCTTTGTGTATTGATACAATTACCAAGCCCAATGCATAAAAAGCAGCACAATGAGCATCATAAAACCCAAACTGCTTTGTAATTAGCCTTTTCAAACATTAAATATTGTCCTATAAACACTTTTATGCACTTTTCTGCAGCATTCAGTTTTAATGCGAATTCGCGAGTAAAGGCTTTTTTGGATTTCTAATCATTGTACATTTACTACTTCAACAAACAGGCTAATTGCTGCTATCATGCTCGTGTTATTGACGAATAAAATGGCATGATTCTTTCTTGTAGACTGTTTTGGTTCATTATCAAATACATAATTCTACCGAACTTTAAATGAACTCGTTCCATCTGTATCAAAGCAATATCCGCCAATGTTATTTTTTTTCAAGACGTTCTAAGCCTCACTAGGAGTACAATTTTTTATTTTTTTATTTACGTCTTTCCCAACGTTAAGTTATACCGGACGGTGAATGAATTAGGTGAAATGATGCTCATATGAGTCCAGGGTCCATGGAGCTTAGAGTTACCCGACATTCGTCTTGAAGGATAAGGGAAAACCCCGTAAAAACCTTATCCAGGTAACCCACCTTGACCGAGATTCGAACTCGGGACCTCTTGAACGTGAGGCAGACTTGCTACCATCCACGCTACCGAGGCGGGCGATAGGAGCACATGAATACTTTTGGTGATGCCCAAGCCAAAACTGTATTGTCATTTTACAGAAAAATTAAGATCATTTTTATCTTATTCCTATAAACAAACTGAGATTTGGCCGTAAAAACAAATCACTACTTTTTTGATGAGTAAAACTTTAGTCAAGTAACCATTGGCCAACAGATAAGTATACCGACCGTAAGGCACTATATGCTAGCACAACAAGGTCTAAGTTGGTACGAGAGTGCCAAGAGACTTTGAATATTGTGACTTTGTGGGTTCGTGAAATTAAAAGTTCAATTGCACAAACTCAAAATGTATTTTATTTCCACCGCATTACACTGGCCGATTACACAGAATTACGTAATACACACAATTACAATTCGTCAGTTCGTATGTCCCAGGTCCACTGGACACTCACAATTACGTACAACTCCTCTGATGCACGTACACAGTCGCCAAGAACTGAGCTGACTCGCCAACTGCAGGCGTTATGTAGGGAAGATCGCCGTTTCTGGAAGGTTCGCGGCACGCACAATTATCCCGAGGTTCCCAGACGTCTGGTGGGAGGGGAAAGAGACAGTACAGGGCTCGTGCCGCTCTCCTAATCATACCTTCAGTGGTGACACGAGACAAATGGGTAGGCGTGGGCTGAATGCTTTCGGTCTGGCCCTACTGTCGGCCGGTTCTATCGGGAATTCCGACGTTCGGGTGACAATATTCTCTGTTCTTGCCGACCAATTCAGCTCTACTGGGTTCCTGGGCATGCTGGGATCAGAGGAAATGAACTAGCTGATAGGCTAGCCAGGGAGGGCTCGGCGAACACGTTTGTTGGTCCAGAACCTGTCCTTAGTATTTACACGAGAAGGGCCAGATGAAAGATCCTTGATTGGGTATCACTTCAACATGGCGTAATCTTACCAGGGCTAGGTAGGCTCGATCTATGATCGAGGGACCTAGCAAGAAGAACAGCAGAATTCTGCTAACCTTTAATCGGGTACAACTTAGAAGTGCTTTTGGCCTGTTGACAGGGCACAACACCCTAAAGAGACACCTGCATGTGATGAAGCTTAGTGCAGATTTTACATGCAGGAAGTGCGGTGGACAGGATGAGTCTTCTCTACTTATTTTATGTCATAGATGATATCTCCCCTTCGCACAACAATCGGAGGCAATGTTTTCTATCTATCGTTACATCATCATCATCATCATCATCATCATCAGGGACTGGGCCCTGTGAACCGTTCCGTTCTCTTCAGGAGCCTACCGATCCTTCCAGCATTGAGCTGGGCGTCCCACATTACTCTTTCCCTTCGGCATACGTATAATCTAAAACTCTTCTTGGAAGTCGTTCCGCGTCCATTCTTAAAATATTATTTTTCCATTCAGTTTTTTTTTATTATTTTACTGTTTAAATTAAAAATCCCAAGCTCTTCTCTTATTTTTTTTTCGTTTCTTACGTGGTCTATTCTTTTATAACCTGCCACGCTTCTCAAAAATCTCAACTCTGCCGATTCTAGCTGCTTGGGTAGGTACTTTGCCAGTGCCCATATTTCGGAACCGTATGTTAACGTTGGGACTGCCATTATTTTATAAAATTTCATCTGTGTTACCTGTTCAGCGTTCTTATTATAGTCCCACACTTTTGATTGAATCTGTTTAATTTCACCTCCATATCCTTGTTGTTATTTGCTACTGCTACTGTGTAGCTAGATAGTTAAAACTTTTAACCTGTTCTGTTATTTTATTGTTTATAACTAATTTTTCTCTTATTTTGTTCTTTCCTCTAAAAGCCATTACTTTAGTTTTGTGTTCTGAGATTGGAAGGTTATATGTTTCCGCTATGTTTAAACTGTATACTGCTCTTTGTACGTCATCTTCTGAGCGGGATATTATCACTTGATCATCAGCCAATATTACTGTATTTAAAATTATGTTTCCATTCAGTACATTTTATTTTATACTTTGCTGCCATTCTTGTACAATACTACCAATATAGATATTAAAGAGTATAGGCAATAGAGGGCATCCTTGTCGTACTCCTTTATTCATGTCCACTGCTTCTGTTTTCCTTCCATTCTTTATTATTGCTATTGCAGTGTTTTTATACATACCTTGTACAGTCCCTATTAAATGTGCTGGTATTCCACCATTTTCCATCGCTATCCAAAGTTTATCCCTTAAGACCGAATCGAAGGCTTTAACATAGTCAACAAAAAGCATAAATGTGTCAACATTAAATTTCTAAATCCATTTTGGGTCTCATGAAGCCGTGCATCGGCTATTGTACTTATTCTTCTTGCAACTATTTTAGCATATAGTTTACACACTGAGTACCGCAGACTAATACCTCTGTAGTTGTCACATCTTTCTCCATCGCCTTTCTTAAAAATTGGTATCACCAACGCTGTATTACATTCTTCAGGGATATGTCCATAACTCCAACAAAGGTTAAAAAGATCAAGCAATCTGCTATGTAAACACACACGTGCATATTTAGAGTTCCAAATTTAATTGAACACATCCAGCAGCTTTCTTATTTCTACTAAACTGCATTATGCTGTTAAATTCTTCGTGTGTTATTGGATATATATTTTCATCCGTGCTTAAAAATTTTACTTCCTGTTCTTTGTTCTCTAAAGTCCACAATTCTTTAAAATATGATAACTATTTTTGTTCTGATAGAGGATTTAACTGTAGTTTACCTTTTTCTGTTTTATTCAGTTCTCTTGATATTTTACACGCCCTATCTTGTCTTCCATGTGCATCATATATATTTCCCAGCCTTCTCTGTTTATTCTCCTGGTTTCTCTTTTAACTATTACTCTGAGTCGTTTGTATTCTGTACCATCCTCGTCTGTTTTGCTCTGTAACCATTTAAGTGTGCTTCTTTTTATGTATCTATGGTTACATAATTTCAATAATAATTACTTATGAGAGTGGTGCTCCTAAAATGTGTATACCGTAATATACTGAAGAACATACTAAAACACCAGTGTAATTAATTTTTCAGTGCTTCCCCCTTGCTAAATGCACTTCCGTGCAATAGTAAATATCATGGGTTGTGTGATACAGAAGTACAAACTATTGTATTCGTGCGAAAACTAATAGTATAAAGTCCTTTCTTCTCCATTTACATCGTCACTTTATTTCCCCTGAGCTCTACTCAGAACTCCTTCCAAGTTTCAAAGTTTCAGCTTCGCACACAAAACACACCAAACAATACATTTAAATTAAGCTCCAGACTATGAATTTACCACTGTGGTGTAAATAGTTTCTAAAGCACAAGAACCATAGTTTACATCACTGAGTAATTTGCTATTTCAAGATTTAACATTTAGCTACTATATTTTTTCTTCAGAATGATCAGATACAATCATTAGCTTTTGAAATACCAACATGATTATGGTAGTATTCTTTTAGCCTCTTAAAAATGTCATAAGTGACATCTTGAACTGTATAGAACATGTGCTGTAATTTAATAAATTAATGCCACACATAAAAAATAGGCAAGCTTTGCCAATTTTAGTGGAATTCCGAACTAATTTACAGAGGTTATTACATTAGAACTTAGTGATGGAGATTTCTGACTTATTTAGTTACTTTCAATAGCCTACGATGCATTCTGGTATCTGTAGAAAAATACAAGTACTGTGATATACTCCTCACCTTTTGTTTTGTGGAACAAGAGTTCTTGTCGTAGCCCAAATTGTGTTTCAGTTCACCATACCAGGTGTAGTAAAAGAACCTTACAGGATCTTAATGAACTGAAAGTACACAAAAATGAGTCCGGAATACGTAATAACATATAAGCATAATAATACAGCATTGCACAGCATTACATACCCCTGCGGGCACACATAAGGAGCGCCGGCAGAGAGCTGACGAGGGATGTCCAGTATCTACTTGTAAGTGGTCGCATGAGACACTTTTCAGGTTTGTTTTGGACGTTGTGGTTCTACTCCATACCCGATTTTTGGCACACAGGCTCCACATAGAATACAGGTATGACCATAGTGATAATTCCCTTGTTAGGTATGTGCAACATGTCATATTCCAGCACATTTTGGACACCAAGATAAACCCATTTATCATTTGCCCAATGTTTTACAATTTTAAATACCTCTTCCTTGTATATAGTTGTTTGTATTAGTTCTCGACTAATTTCTTTGATGTAGCACAAAGATGTCTTCGCGGAATTGTATGGGGTTCATATTCGGGCAGTCCACAGTTTAAATCCCGCTAAGACCGTTCATGATTTAGGGTTTTCCCTCCGTCCCGACAAATGTCGAATAATTACCGGAAGTTAGGTTATTACCGGTGTTATTTATATCACTAGTACCTGCCGCTGATGTATACACTAAGAACGGGCACTGGACAGTACTCTGAACCCGGTAGAAAGATTTTCAAGCTGAATAAAATCCACGAACATTCAATATTCCGGTGTATTGAAATATGGTTTTATGCTTACATGTTAGGTTCTTTTTCAATAGAATATTTGCAGTTTTCTCACAAACTGTACCCATGTATTATTCGCCGGCCAATCCTTATATTTTTATCACTATTGCATGGACACATGGCGCCGATAAGATGGTTCAGAGCTTGCAATATGAAACCTCAGCTCCTCCAGAGGTTTGGCCGTTCGAGCTTTCCACTGCTGGAAGGGACCTAAGAGACACCCTTTGACGATTCGGGCGGGTTGATATCGAACACTCCCTGGCAGGTGGTCAAGCCAGTAAATGTTAGGTACCTCTGCGCTTCTCTGCCCTTACCTTGTCCGTTACCACCTCTGGTTCCTTCACCCCATCAGTTTCTCCCAAAGATATAGGTGAAAAGATCCAGGGGTATAAGTTATCCTCTCCGTTAACTAATCTACCTTTACCTGTATCAAACACTGTTCAAATTATCTATAAAGGTAAAACTTACAACGTATATCATTTCCGGATATCTTTAAATACATATAAACCACGTACATTTCGCGTTATATAAATCCGGGATTCAATGAGCTTCAGTGAGCCAGATGTTCAGCCAGCTAATTGTGTAGTTTTCAGAATAAGGGAAAATACCAGGTAACCCATTCATTGAGATTATAACTCAACCCTCATTTTTATTTTGCATTACTCCTCTGAGGTGGGTTTTAAAAAGGAGGTTGTACATTAATTCTGACAAATATTGAGGGTAACTAACTCTACACATTGATCCCAGCTCTGGCATAACACACAAAGCAGTGGTTAATACCACGAAAGCAATAATTGCATATCGGAATTTACCCACAACCCTTAATTGCTATCATGGATCACGCTGCTTTGTGATATCTAACTCAAAACATGTTAATATCGCCGAGGGTAATACACATAATACCAAGAAGGTAGCTGAGGTCATTAAATTTCTGTAGGGTTTACAATTTTCGAGGCGTTCTTTGTTACTGGTTCAAATTTTTCAAGTTTTTTCCTCGGGGTTATGTAAGATACATAACATTTCGGGTCCATCACATAGGAAACAGTATTTTAGCCTTACGTACACTTCCTTCTTATATTTACAGGTTTATTCATCTAAAACCTAACAGAGCACATGGTTTCGTCTCTCCCGCGTCATTGCTGAATTCCCCCACTACCGGCTGCCATTGTGCGCGGTGAATGACGGTTTAATTGACCAACAGCTTCTGTTGTTTTACAATGACGGTGATTATACCAATGAGGCGTGTTGTATCAACACCATAGCAGTCGATACTGATCCTCAGAGAATCCACATGCGTTCAGGAAGTCTCTCATTATCGGAAAGTTGGAGTTTAGTGTGGTAAGCGCTAGATGCATAGTCGGTCCTGTATTCTACGAGAGACTGTAAATGTAGAGAGGTACCCAAACGACATTCTGGCCCCATTTTATCATGAACTGACTGAAGAAGAGAAATCATATGGATACAGCAGAGGAGTCCATGTGTAAAATTAGGGAAGTGTTTGAAGATAGATATTAGTGCTGGTGTAGGCCCTCACGCTTTCGTGATCTAAGAGTGTGTTTAACGCCCGCTTTTACTACATACGGCACCGCAGGCGACGACACTGGTGATACATGAGATAAAGATGGAGCACCGGTGGAATGAGATGGCGGGGAAAACCAGATATCCCGGAGAAAACCTGCCCCAGCGCCGTGTTGTCCACTACAAATCTCACTTTGCGGTCGCCTGGGATCGAATCCGGGACGCCTTGGTGAGAGCCAAGTGGTCTAACCACTGAGCACGGCGCGGCCCCCTAAAACTGTGTGAATTTTACTTGTAAGGTAACCTAAAAGACCCAGTTTATGAGATAAATCCTCATACACTGGCAGAACTAAAACAAAATATAAATGAAATCGGAAACATTAGAGTGGCACAAGATAGTCTTGAGAATCAGAATGTGCTCTCCCTCTCCCAATATAATGCTTGTTTATCTGAGGGTGGAGGACATAACCATCATCTTCTACAAGGTAAGAGAGGCGTGTTGTATCAACACCATAGCAGTCGATACTGATCCTCAGAGAATCCACATGCGTTCAGGAAGTCTCTCATTATCGGAAAGTTGGAGTTTAGTGTGGTAAGCGCTAGATGCATAGTCGGTCCTGTATTCTACGAGAGACTGTAAATGCAGAGAGGTACCCAAACGACATTCTGGCCCCATTTTATCATGAACTGACTGAAGAAGAGAAATCATATGGATACAGCAGAGGAGTCCATGTGTAAAATTAGGGAAGTGATTGAAGATAGATATTAGTGCTGGTGTAGGCCCTCACGCTTTCGTGATCTAAGAGTGTGTTTAACGCCCGCTTTTACTGCATACGGCACCGTAGGCGATGACACTGGTGATATATGAGATAAAGATGGAGCACCGGTGGAATGAGATGGCGGGCGAAACCGGAGGTCCCGGAGAAAACCCGTCCCAGCGCCGTGTTGTCCACCACAAATCTCACTTTGCGGTCGCCTGGGATTGAACTCGGGCCGCCTTGGTGAGAGCCAAGCGGTCTAACCACTGAGCCACGGCGCGGCCCCCTAAAACTGTGTGATTTTTACTTGTAAGGTAACCTAAAAGACGAAGTTTATGACATAAATCCTCATACACTGGCAGAACTAAAACAAAATATTAGAAATGAAATCGGAAACATTACATTGGCACAAGATAATCGTGAGAATCAGAATGTGCTCTCCCGATATAATGCTTGTTTAGCTGAGGGTGGAGGACATAACCATCATCTTCTATAGGGTAAGAGTGTTACACTCTTTATGCACGGAGTTTATGTTGGAGCAAAGCCAGCTGTGCCATACCCAGTTGCGCACAGGTGAAGTGCCGTGCATCCGTTAGGTTTTAAATGAAGAATCCTGTATAAGAAATGCAAAAATGTGTACACAATGTCTGCCTTGGATAGCTGAGAAAGTCGTGTGAATGCAGTACATCTGACTTCTCTCTTTTATCTTCAGGCCATCTTAACCCTCATGAGAGCCTCTATTTACATGGGTTGGCCACTCCGACCATCGGTTTTTTGGGGGAGAGGGGTTTCTGCAAGTTGGTAGGTGAATGTTGCAGTAGCTCCTTGTACCACAAATTCCCTATGCATCATTTTCTGATACACTATTACCTTTTAATCTGTTTCAGAACTGAAGGACTAGGCGACACATTCGGAGTGTTTCGCCAGGGCGGTGTATAGTACGCTTTGGGAAGGATTCCCTGGTCTGCTGAGACCCCTTCTCCATCTAGAATCGTTAAGTAGGTACTGCATCCTCTCTACTGTCGTCGCTTCTGATCTTACCCTCATCTCTCCCTCTAAGAGAGCACAAGGCATACAGCTCTGTGCTCCATTTTCTAAATCCGTCCTACAAGTTTACTCCTAACACTACTTCATAACTGGCTATTGTGGAAGAGGCACCCCTAGCTATGCCCTGGAATGTTTTTGCCACAAGTTGCATTTCCCAAGGTACAACTTCATGCATCATTACGCTAGATGTCATATAGACGTTAGGACCATATGTGATATTACTTCACTTTGGAAACCAGATACATCCACCAAATGTGACGATGCCTCGCGCCTTTAAGATACTTCCCAGTTACCTAAAGGTAGTCTAAGCTGTACTACAAAGAGCGGGATAGACTTCGGAGCTCCGATGAGGCATTGAGTTGTCCTGGAGACAGGAGTTCAGCAGCAAATTAACAAAATAACGTTAGAGACAAGTGTCACAGTATCTAAGCACCTAACAAAGCATCCATGGTGTGTGAGACGATATTTTTATATGTATAGATGTAGAGTTGGTGTTCACATAGCACCATTTAGATTTTCTCGAAGCTGGCTTCTGGAACTTACCTCTACTGATATTACGTTAACATGAGATCCAATTTCGGGTTGTGGTCGCGGAAAACAAGTGATGATGGAGTGGCATGAAGATGAGATAATTTTTTCAAACTTTCTTTTCCTAATTGGTATTTTAATTTAATTAAATGTTTTGAAATAACTCTTTAACAATGGTGAATGTCGATATTATATATTTTAAAAACAATTATGTAGCTTTTGCTATGTTTTATGCACCGCCTTCTTTCTGCGGGCTTATGGACATGCGCGCGCACACACACACACACACACACACACACACACACACACACACACACACACACGCGCGCGCGCGCGCGCACACACAAACACATCCGTTCTTTATGACGGTTAAGCGCAGAAGGCAGATGCTGGCTTCAGCCAATTTCGTGCAAATTGGTCCTGTCGTTGCTATGGCAAGTCAACATCTTTCTATTGGTCCACATCATATTTCTTATGCATAAAGTTCATGGTCATATATAATATTTTACAATCTATCTTTTTCAATTAGTGCACAAAACATTTAACACTTAAAATAAAATTTGTTTAGAATTTTTAATAGCATTATTGTTATTAAAATTGTTGCCAAGGTTCAGATTTTGAATGAAATGCCTAAAATAATTTTTCACATGTTAACCGCAGCACTAACTCAGCATAATGTGCGTAAACATAGGTTTATCATTCCTATACAGATCATGTAATATACCTCAGTTTACGGAAAATTATTTGTAAGAATTCTAAAGGTAATTTCGTTCATTCACTTAAACAAATTTTATCCTGAATATCTTGAAATTCATAAAATTATCTTCAGGTTTCCCAATATCACATAAACACGTCGTTACTGCGTTATTAGTGTCCAACACTTAGGGTACCAATCTATTAGATTTGGATATTTAAAAATACCCCTGACATAAAATTATACTGTATATCTTGCCTTGTAGTGTTAATATTTGGAATTAGAGCATTTAATAATCCAACAATGCTTTTGTAAAAGGCAGTGATAACACAGAGTTTGTTATTCTCAGATACACAGATGTATCCTCAAGAGCATTTCCTCTCTTTGTTATCCTCATAGTATTATGTCCTTTTTTCCGCTTATGACATGACATTTGGGGACCACTGCACCATACCCTGGACAACTCTAGAGAGCAATCAGACAAGGAATGTTATCCTAGGGAGACATTCTGCTGCATAACTACTCAATGACGGGCGTTGGGACACAATTACCGTTAGGTTGGGAAATCCTTACCCATCCACCTTATTCCCTGAACCAACAACTTCACCATCTTTGTAATGATGACGTTTTCTGTCACTGAGAGTTTCCTTCCGATAATGGTGCTTATTGGTGCAGTTGCTTTACGTTTAGACATTTATTACTTTGAGGGAATGTTTAAGCCTAAATCTGATTACATTTAATAATTGGTGAACTCTAATACAATATAAATTTATTATCAAGTATTCTGTCCTGCAACACTTCCCCAGTTTTGATGCAAATAGGTTGCTTATATAGAAGCAAACGCGCTGATTTCGAAAATGATCAACTTTCGCTTAATAGCTACCATTTTTATATATTGGATATTCATATAATTTCAGTATTTTCAAAATTAATTGTCTGATTTGTGAGAAAATCTTACGTGATAGAAAAAACTGGAAAAAGCACTGTTTAATTTAGAATTTCGAAGTTACTTAATATAACCTCTCCGATCGCAAATTAGGCTTTCTATATTTATAAGTAATGCACGTCTTTTTGCACCAAAAACAATATTTTGAAAATTTATTTTGTGATTTTTTAGAAAACTTGGCGTGATAGAAAAAAATGAAAATTACCATTTCTGTTTAGGACATCAAAGTTAGACCTTTCAGATCGGAAATTGGCGAACAAAAATTTTATTTTACAAGACAGTCTTATTGATAATTACAGTTCCTCTGCAAAAATGCAGAGATGTTGTGAGCTGAAATACTGGAGGTTGAAATTCAGTCATTCTTGTAGCATTCTTTGGGAAAGTCCACTATTTAGTTGTTGCATCAGTTGGCAAAAATCTCTCCTCATCATAAGTTATTGCTAGATTCTTACCTTCCGGCCTATAGCCAGAAAGAACCACCTGAGGATGATGGGAATCCGGGATAAAGGAATATAAGATTTAACCACAGTTCCTGTTAGAAAACTCCAATCGGAAGAACTCCAGTTTTCTGAAGGATGTGGAAATCCCTATTGATGCACATTCATAACACTATTTCAGGAAATCGGACGGATATAAACTGAAGGGTACATCGGTTTGGGGGTTAGTTTTTTTTTTTTTTTCTGAGGTGGTAGTCCTGACCTCACCCCTTTCCTAGCCCTGACAATGTAACGAATTACTCCACCCTGCTGTTCCAGAAAAGAACCGAGCATGCTTATAATAGGGGGCTGTTCAATAAGAAAGATCACTTTTTTGACTGCGTACCTTTACTTATCCTCATAATTTTGATGGTCCTTCTCAAAATAGTCTCCCCTGAATGCGATGCACTTGTCCCAGCGTTTCTGCCAGTCTTCAAAGACATGCTGGAAACCATTCTTTGAGAGATACTTCAAAATCGCCTCCGCAGCCTTCACCACTACTTCTGGTGATGGATAATGTCTCCTACGAAGGCGTTTCTTCAAATTAGGGAATAGAAAAAAGTCACATGGAAGCAAGAAACTCTGGATCTTCCCCTAACATCAACTTTAACTGCATGCAGACCTGGAAGCGAATGTTCTTTTGTTCCGGAATCAACAGTCTTGGAACCCATCGCGCACAAACACGTCTCATGTGTAATGTTTCCGTCAGCAACGTGAGGCACACAATGAAATGTTCAGTATTTCAGAAAGTGGTCTTAACGTAATTTGTCGATCTTCTCTCACAATGGCAGCAGCAGTGTTGATGTTTTCTTCCGTAAGAGCAGTAACTGGAGCAGCGGGTCCACGTTCCTTTGAAACTGATTCTCTCCCCTCCTTAAACATTTTAAACCCCCTTCGAGGTGTGCTGTAGGGAATAACAGACTCTCCGTAGGCCTCCTGTGACATTGTATAGGCCTCAACTGAAGATTGGATGAGACGAACGCTGAATTTCAAAGCCGCATATTGTTCCTCGCGTGTTACCTCCATTGTAGCGGTAGAGGATACTCAACATGTCTGAGCTTGCGCGGTTCTACAGGTGGGAACCAGGAGTACCAACAATGAAACTACTACGCGTGTTTGTTTCACATTAAGCTAACAGAATATAATAAGATGGAATTTTAGTGCGAAAAATTGTGACCGTAAAAAAATTATGATCATTTTTATTGAGGAGCCCTCGTATTTTGCGAACAAGGCAACTGGTACCTAATACGAAATAAATATGTCATCAGTATCAGTCAACTTATTAAGAAGGTGTATAAGTGAGCCTTCTGTCGTTCACTTACCGGACTGTGTAGTTTATCTTTTCTTAAGAAACAGTTTGTAACGTCAATAAACAGCCCTTAACAAACCATCAAAGATTTCAGCCATCCTAATCGCATCTATCGCTAGTGATTTGTTGCAGAAAAACTGCAGAACTCCTGCATTAAACCTATTGCAACTAACAGAAGTACTGCAAAATGCTTAGACCAAAAACCAAATAGTACTAAAATATCCCAGTAATTGCGGTTTAAATGTAAAGCCTTACGTAGAAACTGAATTTTTGTTTGCAGCAGTTTGAAGAAAATATTTACACGCCTCAAATTTGCTTCAAATCAACACGAAATTAATTTCTTATACACAGAGGCCTCCTATAAATATGACGATCATTGTTACTTGTTCCTTGTCTATTGAAAGGTAGAGGAACAGATGTATTCCTCCCAAAATTTGAGATAGGCATGTTTAAACTTCCACTGAAAAAAAGTTTAGAAAAAATGTTCCTACGTGTGTGTGTGTGTGTGTGTGTGTGTGTGTGTGTGTGTGTGTGTGTGTGTGTGTGTGTGTGTGTGTCTTTACCTGTAAACAAGTCTATTAGAGAGATTCTTTTCACTGTGTAAAATATTGTGACTCTATGGGTCGCCTTATCGCGATCGGGTTCGTGACACTGCTCCCTCCTCAAGGCTGGTCGTCCCGAACATTCCATCGTAGAGGGCCAGACGATCCAGGTGTACCACCAACATCTTCCCACGTGGCACCTTCTGGATGCAGTAGACCACGTCGTTAGTCCTCTTCACCACCCAGTACGGTCCTTGCCACGGCTGTTGAAGTTTGTCGATTGTTCGGTTTGCTACAAGGTGTTCTCCTGAAGTACCGGTGTGCACTTCTTCCAAGACCTCCGAGACCTTACTTCGGGGAAGTACCAACTGTTGTCTCTGCGTCTTCTTATCGGGCGATTCCCATACACGGAACAGCTGGCCCTCTCTGATCTTCAGTGAGTCCCATTGGGCCCAGTACGACTTATAGGTGGCGCTCCTCGGTGCGATGTCATCCCAGGTTGGTCTTGTCCCTGCCTCCGCTTTCCTCAAGAGTGGTCCCAAGTCTGCGTACGCCAGCTGCTCCCTCCTCAGGTCTGCGCTATCCCAGCCATCCGCAGCACTGCCGTGAATACTCCGACTGCTGCGGCATGCCCCTTCTCTTCCACTCTTGTGCATTACCCGCATTCCTCTAGGCAGGGTCTTCGGGACATGGCGTCTGCGTTACCGTGGTTCTTCCCTCTACGATGTTCAGAGGCGAAGTCGTACTCCTGCAGCCTCTGACCCCACGTGCTGTCTGGCCTTCCGGCTTTCTAAAGCTCAGGTGGAATGGCTAACCCTGGAAGTGCTCCAAGGCCTTTACCACAGCCGGTAACTCTCGCCGGGAGACGAAGTATTTCTTCTCTGCCTTGGCTGAAGACGCGCTAGTATCGTCTCAGCAGTTGTCGAAACTTCTCGAGCTGTTCTGCGGTCAGGTGATTGGCCGCCCTCTCCAGTAAGCCTTCCAGCCGGGGCCCCAGGTGTTGCGTTGGTACCGGCTCCAGTGTCTTGTCAATTGCTGTCACGATGACCACGGGCTCGCACGTCCCCAACTCCGTTCCGGCCTGGACGTCGTGATCGATGTCCGCTAGGTTAAGCAGCCTCACTGGCACCTCTCAGCACGGCAACAGTGTTCCTCATTCGCTGTCCTTCCAGTCGCGCTGTCACTACCACCTTCTTTCTCGCGGGGACCCACGTCTTCCTTCAAGCTGACCCTGCAGATTCCAAGGCGTTCTTCGGGTTGCTGGAGTATGACCTATCTCCATTGAGCTGCAGGACCTTCCTGCCGTCGTCGACCGTCGCCTCGTGGCTCCTGAGGGCATCCAGTCCCAGCATCACCTCCTCAGCAACCTCCGCGACTAACATCCACTGACGCACGGCACTCCGTCCCAAGGTCAACTGCAGCAGAGCCTCCCTCTCCACGGGCAAGGTGGCGCCCGATGCTGTCACTAGCTGGTATGATCGGCTTGGTTTCCTCGACGACAAACCCTTGGCTACGTCAGGTCTGATGATGGTCATGGCAGCCCCGGTGTCTACGAGTACGTGGCACGGCTTCCCTCTGACCCAACCGTCCGCGATGATGCTGTCATCCATACGTCGGCTGACGGCGCGCAGTGTCACTCGAGGGGATGGTGGTGATGGCGCCGACGTGCTCCTCGTCACACCTCTCCTTAATCGTTCCTCCGGCTGCTCTTCCTTGTGTCGGTCATTTTCGCGGTGATCGTCGCGCCCAAGGTGCTATTTGCATCTTTCGTCTTCGTTGTTAATTCGGTCTTTCTTTCTTCCATCTTCTCGGTGATGTTGTCGTCCCGCTTCCTGACACCAATTGTGACTCTGTGGGTTCGTAGAATTAAAAGTCCAATTTGCCGAAATTGTAAATGTTCTTTATTTGAGTACAAATATACTGTTCAATTCTCACGTAACATCATTACGTCGCATATCACAATCTACAGCACCAAGGTCAATGGCAATAACAAACTGCTCTCATACCAACACAGCTGACTCTTGTTATAACAACACTCTGTTTTACAAACTGCCCGGCAGGTGTGTCACAATCGCTTATATATCTCATTCATAATTCGAGACACTTCCAGAAGAATAAAGAAACCGAATAATCAAGACTTTACCAGAAAATTCCATTTATCTCATTTTGTTTCGGTAAGTCTTTTATCTCAAGCGCTGTGTTCATTTGCTTATGCAAGCTCGTTATCTACGTGAAACCTATCAGTTCCTTTGTGTGCCAAGCCGCCTTATCGCGATCGGGTTCGTGACACTATTCTGACAAATGGAGAAGCTTCACACAAGAAAATCTCAAGATAACCTCCCCTTGTCCTGTAATGAGCTTACGTAGGGTAAGAATTCTACGAAACAGTGTGTTTATTAATTGATTTTAATTTTTATTTCCTATTTTGGTGCTTATTTGCTTCATTTTTCATTCCTATATGCTTGCTTATTGCACCGTTTGATTGTGCTTACAAATCCGGGCTCTAGTTGTAACACTGATAAGGATACTCTCACGGCTGAAGATTAAAACTACTTATATAACTACATCACAAGATGATATCATAAACTGTTTGCGCTTCGGATAATATACGGGAACAGCGGGTGTTAACTTACCAAGGGTATCAGCGGATATTAAACCACAACGGAAGCCATAATATTGCTGTAACAGTTCGATACTACGAGCAATAAAAACCTTAAAACATGGCTACCGCAAATACAAGGTTTCCTATATCCTCGCAGATTGTGTTATTAATGAACGTGCTCGTAACTTTGAGACAGCTACAAAGTTTTCTCGATTTCCCACGTCTGTATAGGAAGATGAGCTGTTTAACACCAGAAAGCCATTTAGCAGACGCTTAGGCGTAATTAGAGGCTCCCATTTTCATTGTAGGGGTGAAGTTATCCGAAAGGGAGAGCAAAAGAGATGGAAGACGTAAATTAGGATATTATCACATCTCTGTACCCAGCATCTCTTCAAATGTTTATCGCACTCAAGTTATGGAGCTCGTTCCTTGAAATTTTCGTGAATAATTCTGATTCCAACACACCTGCGTTTGCTTTAATCCCAAGGTTGACAGCTGGACCCTTGACAGTGGAAACAAACACTCAAAATCTGTTACTTTTTTATGGTCATCTTTACTTACTATTGTTTATCATTTTGTAAAGAGCTACTAGGCTTACCAAGATCAGCATCTAGGGAAGTAGCTTTAGTAGAATTAGGAAAGACAAGAAGAAATGGAATAGTAATGGAAAGAATAATAAAATTGTGATATAGGTGTTTGGCCAAAGAAGAAGGGGAAATTATGAAATTATGCATGAGACAGCAAAAAAGTTTAGAGAACTCAAATAGCTGGTGGGCAGAGATACGAGGAATTATGGAAAAAAATAGGAATGGGAGATATATGGAGATTAGAGGAAATGAATACATGCGATGTGGGTAAATTAGTAAAATGCAGAATAGACGATATAGAAAGACAGGAAATACGGTGAAGTCTAGAAAATATGAAATCATTACAACTTTACAAGCAAATAAAAAGAAATTGGGGACGAGAAGCATATGTAGATTACTGAAATAGGCAAGAGAGAGAAGGGTTAGCATGGATGAGCACAGGAACAATATTTCTAAGAGGGATAAGAGTTAGGGAAAAGGGAGAATGTGAATTTTTTGGGGGAAAAGAAGGCATATAACACTATGTAACAGAATGCGAGGAGGTTGCAATGTGGAGAAAAAAGGTTTGGGAAGAAAAATTGGAGAAAGTAGAGAAGACGATAGTACCTATAAAAATGTTAACGGGCAGGGAGGAAAAGAAGGTAAGAAGTATTTGTGAGTTCTTGCAGAAAGTAAAAGAAAAATGTGCCAGAAATTTAAATAATATAAGGAAGGAAGATGGGGGAGAAGAAAGGGACCAATTAAATAAAGTCTGTTTAGTTAACGCGTGTGCAGTTCGGAGTCAAAGGAACCTAACCAGACCGCCCACTAATGACCGTCATAAATCTATCTCCACACCTCAGAAATGGAACACTGTCGTTGAGGACCAATGGCAACCCTGATTTTCTCGAAGTGACAGTCGCATGTCTACTCCACGTGGAGTCTCAGTTGCCAAAGTTCCAACTTCCAGTTGATCTGTTTCATTACGTGCAGAAATTCGTTGAGCCTCACGATGTGGAGACCGTGAGAGGGAAATGCAGTGGTAAATGCAAATGAAGTAGTAGATAACTTTCAGTCGCGTGAAAATTATCAAAGTGAAGACAATAGTGTGAATAACTGAGCTGATTTATATTACTGGAAAAGCCTCAAAAAACAAAGTTATAACGGGAACTATTTCTAAGCAAATTCAAGCGCTTGTTTTAAACGCATATAAATATGTGCTGAGAAATAATCTTGGTAAGGGGTCGTGTAATGAACCTGATGATAAATTCTGGGTATTCACAGAAATACATTAAGAAATATTGTGACGAAAGGAATACCAAAGACGCCGATCAAGTGTGAAAACAAAAGAAAACGTTTCTATAAAGTATATAATTTCACATGCGACTTAATTCGTTGAGAAATTTATAGATTCTATGCAAAAGGGAGAGCGCCCACCTTAGACGAATTGGTTGCACATTTGCAAGAAATTTGTGATTTTCCTTATGGGCATTGCACTTTGCACGGTCTCCTAAAGAAGCGGGGTTTCAAATACCGCACTTTGAATAAGATAAGGGTTATTATGGAATCCAGTAGAACTGTAGCTTGGTGATATATATCGTCAAAACTAAGAAAGTTTTGCAGTAATGAACGTAAGATAATTTATTTAGACGAAACCTCGTACGATACCCATGACGTATCGAGAAAGGTGGCAACCTTGCAGAAAGGTCTGGGAGAAGGAGGTCCGGTGTTGTAAAGCGATTATAAGGGTTCGTCAAAGGCAGCTGTCAACGTGCACACGCGTTAACTAAACAGACTTTAACAAGGAGGTGTGGAGGTTAAGAGCTACCTGGCAGAGCAGAAGACCAGGGTGTCATGCAGGCCAAGGTAGCAAAAAGGTAACGACAAATAAATGTAGCCAAAAGTTGTAAATTGTAAAACTTTGGAATATGCATAATAAATATATCAAATCATATTATACTATCGTTTATCTTGTTGCATAGCTATAGTAAGTGGAGGAAGCATTGTACTTCACCGAAAAAAAAAACTCAATAAAGAGATTTTATCGAAAATACACGTTATGGAGACTTCCTAAATAAAAAATGATTGATTAAAAAATATATATTATTTTTATGTAAGCACTGTAAGACATAAGCGAAAAGGAAACCTGAGACTTAAGTTCCTATTATGTGATACGAAGCTTTCAAATAAATTATCCCCAGCCTAGAAAATTTTATTTTCTCATTCTTATTTTGATTAAATTAGCACATGTGATATGTATTAAATATAATATTAATGCTATGCATCTTTATATAGTGTGATCCATATAAACCTGAACCATGTCAATACACCATGACTTTTGAACCAATAATAATAGGACATGCGTACAAATTGGGGAGAATATACGAGGCTTGTCCGTAAAATAATGTCTCCAATTTTATTTAATATAGAAAACATGTTTATTGCCAACAAATGTTACATTGATGGAAAGATGGAACTTACAGAAATTTTTAAGCGAAATCTCCATTGCGATCGACGCACTTCTGCAGGTGCTGTGGCAGTTTTTGTATACCCTTGTCATAGCAATCTCCATTCAAGTTGCACAGGTAGCGCTCAACCTCGTTCTTCAAATCATCGTCGGTCTGGAAATGTGTTCCACCCAGGTGTGACTTCAACTCGGGAAACAGATGATAATCAGTAGGTGCTAAGTCTGGACTGTAGGGGTGATGGGTGGGCATGTCCCATCTGAACTGGGCCGTTTATGGTCTTTGGTTAGCATTTTTGGAACCCACCTCGCACACACCTTGCGATAATGCAAATGTTCGGTCAAAATATTGCCAATCGTAGTCTTACTGACTTACTAAGACTTCTAGTCGTACTACTACTAGTAAAACTACTAGTCTTACTACTACAAGGAATGCCAAAAATGACCCTTATGTTTCATCAATGAACTTGCCATTTTCTATTATTGCTTTGATTTTTTTGCACTTTACTTCACCAAAAATCAGCACTGTAAATTTTTATTGCAATAAAGAAATTATGTTCATTCAATGTAAATCAAAGGCTTGAACAGATTACATTGGACAACAACAAAAATAATTTTTTAATGTTTCGAGCACTTCATGTGGCAATTCCTACTAATTTTGTGTTGAGATAAACAAACATTACAATGAAAAAAAATTATTAGCTCTAGTTTCTATTATATATAAAAGGTGGAAGTATTACATATTAACGGATTGAGAGAAAAGGATACATTTTAATTACATACATGCTGACAACAATGAAAGTGCATTTGATTTTTTTAACTGTTGATTACACGCTGAGAGTTCAAAATTGCTGGAAAAATACTTCGCAGATGGTTGTGTCTGCTTGCCTCTTGTGATGGAGTTCCGCAGACCAACAGTAATCCGCAAGCGTTACTTCATTCCAACGGCCCTGATATCTTTGTTCTACAACAGAAATGTCCTGATGGAGTCTCTCCCCATGTTCATCACTAACAGCTCCACAACTAGGAAGGGAAAAGTCTAGGTGGGAGTGGAGAAAATGGATCTTAAGCGACATGTTGCATCCAAGGTTACTGTATTTTTGCAGGAGCACTGTCACCAAATGCCAATACAGGTGTGCCAAGTCTCAAAAAGAATTCCCCAAAATTTAAAATCTTCTCTCTAAAAAATGAAATGTCACTTTATCTTCAAAACAAGAGCTAATCTATCATTTTTATGGTGATGTTTGAATTAGCAGATGGAAATAAATGTATATTCACTATTTTTAAACACGAAACATTTTCATTGTTGGCCAGTGTTATCAAAGTTTATAGAACGCCTATTTTGTACAATAACCAAGATTAAAATAACATATAAAATAATTTTAAAATTAATATATAATGGAAGTTAGACACAGTCTTTCTAAAATGTATTTAAACAGTCCTGTACTATTTTTAATCTGGTTGATTTCTGCAAATGTAAGACATGTTCGTTGCTGCATAAGACCCAGCTGTATTTTCTTTGTTCTTCTCAAAGGAAGTAATTTTAACAATTGAATCCCGATATATAACATTTGAATCCTGGTATACGTATATCGCTTGTTTATTATATTTCGTATACCTCCAAATAACAAAGCTGAGAAAAATAATTACTTAATAGGTGTTACAGGAGTATTTCATTGGTAAATCTTAATAATTTCAGGATTGGAGATAGATTCAGTATAATTCTTCACTCCCTCCAAATGACTAAGATAATATATATTCCTGTTATTTCTGCCACCTACACAGAAAACCACCCAAAAGCTCGATATGAGATTGCAAAGAAAGTGCTACACCTCTTAAGTCCACTCAAGGGTTTCTTCTTTCAGTAATGCTCGCGTATAGAAATCATTACTTTCCACATAGAAGTTAGAAGAATGAAAAGATTCCATTAGAAATAAATTTGACGACTTGTCAGTAAACTAAACTATGTAATATTTAATAATTTTCTCATCTTTCCTTTTACATCATCAAATGGAAATACAAATTCAAGATTATAATTATATAATCGATACTGGAAGACGCCATATATTCATAAATCCTGAAAATCCAACCATTTTGCACACCATTGAATAATAATTCGGTCCTCATACACCTAAACCTAGGTTTTTGTGTATTGGAGGCCCTATACTCCTTTGTACACTTTTGCCATTCACCTATCCTAATTTACATTTTTCTCTTATTTATTCTTAGTCATTTCTCTTTAACTTTCCCTAAATAATTCCCTATATTTCTTCTGTTCTTTTCCCCTTTTACTGACAAAACTTTTGTAACTACTACTTCGGCCCACAAATTGCCCCATTTACGTAGCCAGGCCAGCTCTCTCCAATATAATATACAATGAAAATCTGCATTCTCTTCTCCACACAATGGACATTTATCTAGTTCCCTCTCGTGACCTATACCTTTCAAGTTTCTCATTCCTGTTCTCGCCCAAGCAGAACCTTCTCGCCCTAACTTACTACATATGTCTATATATCCTTCCCTCCCCCAGGTTGTTTTTATTTCTCTATATAACCTCAGTGAGCTTTTGTCACTTGTATTGGCAAAAATGTATTGTCTGTCAATATCTTCTAATCTTAGCTTAACTTCTTTCCAGAAGCCTCTATACCCATACTCCGCATTTATCCACGAAATACGTATACCTATCTGCTTCAACACGTCATTCATTTAAGGTGTGCCCAAGACCCACCCCAGTTACTTCTATGAGTATGAAAACATTCTTTAATAATATTGCCATTTTCCAAGTTAGTGATTCTGTATAAATATTTCATTTCCCTTGACAAGATTTTAATTTTAGTAGAATCCTGCGCAGTTCCAAATGTGCTGCCCCGTTACCTGTCAGTAAGCGTTGCTCTATATTTAAACGCATACCTCAAACACGAAATGTCATTGAAATACCAAACTGGGTGTTTAAGTTAAGCGTTGCTCAAGGGTGCGATGTGGGAAATTTTTAGGAAAACTTCACTCCTAACTACCCTTTAAATAGAAAATATTTCGCTACCTTTTACTCTCTCAAAAATGGCTCCAGTGATATTGATTATGATACCATATGATGAAGGTAGCTGCATAAGACTTAAGCAACCTGCAAGTGTCTTGTCAACACTTCTTTCCGAATTAATTTTGATTAATTTCTTATAACTGATAGAGACATAAGCTTACCTAACAAAATCGTAGAAGTCCTTCAAACATAACATAGGTGACATTTTGGTGGTGCACTAAACCACTCTTTTTTATTACTTTGAATGTTTTAATACGATTTGCTCGTGTCATCCAAGGAATATACACTTTCAAAGCAATTACATGGCCACTTATTTTGTTAAGGATTGGAATACCTTTTCAGCCTACTATTTATTACTTGTGTACCTACAAGAAACGGTATACTACATGACAAAGCGAGAAGGCGTATCGGGAAAAATTCGCAACAGAGAGATGTGTACGTGACTCCAGTGTGTATACACTCTCTTCAGATACAATCCATCGGCAAGCGCGAGAAATCATATACAAAGTGACTGAACATAGTGACAAGGAGACAGTTGGAATCAAAATATCTTTGTGATTTTCAGTAGATACTGCTGATCAACTGTCTGGGATTGTATCTATAGCACTTTAACCCTGCAGGTACATTGAATCAAGGTCACTAGAATTGTTTTTCTCTTTCATTTCTAAAGCATGTTTTGCATTCGTAACTATGTCGTGGGCGGGAGAGATTTATTTTATACGAAGTACGTCCAGAAAGTAAGTTCTGTTTGGTAATAAAATTAAATTGTGTACAGATACAGAACAATTATTTATTGCACAAAATTCTACATAACTGCCGAAATTTTGCAAGCATTTGTCATAGTGAGGCACAAGTTTTTGTATACCTTCTTCATAGAAGTTTGTCGCCTGTGTCTTCAACCAGTTGGAAACATTTTCTTTCAGCTCTTCGTCATTGTTGAAGTGTTGATCGCCAAGGAAAGATTTGAGATGCAAAAACAGATGAAAGTCTCAAGGAGCGAGGTCAGGGCTGTGAGGGGGGTTGTCAAACACGTACCAGCCAAATCCCTGTAGGATGTTTCTCGTCGCATTTGAAGTGTGTGGTCGTGCGTTGTCGTGAAGAAACACAACACCTTTTGATATCGCAAATTTGCAAATAAATTTCAATTGTTTTCACTTTCCTAGCATTCAGAAAACGAATCACAGATCTGATTTCACAAGTGGCGGGATTTTCAATCAACACCGACATTGTAAACAAGCACAACAAAGCGTACGCGGCTGACAGCGATCTCACAATGGCGCACGTTTTTTTCTCCTTGATACAGAGCGTCTACCGCGCATGTGCGGAACTGCGATCGCAGTTAACTTTCTGGACGCCCCTTGTATAATGTGATTTAAACCAAAGCTATGAATTTGATATTTTATTTATATGTTTTCATTCAGATCCATCATTATTAAACTAAGAAGCGATTGTGTTTCATTTTTAACTGCAATAATAATGATGATGATGATGATGATGATGATGATGATGATGATGATGATGATGATGATGATGATGATGATGATGATGATGATGATGATGATGATGATGATGATGATGATGATGATGATGATGATGATGATGATGATGATGATGATGATGATGATGATGATGATGATGATGATGATGATGATGATGATGATGATGATGATGATGATGATGATGATGATGATGATGATGATGATGTAAAATTATATACTCAATCTTCTAGAACTTGACATTGTGATGCATTTAAATCATGTATTTATATTGGGGCAATGTCTTATTTGTACAGATTGACACATTAGATTTTTTTTGTAATTTATGTCCTCCAACATTACGGTATATCGGACGATGAATGGAATGGGTGAAATGATGCTCTAATGAGCCCAGGGTCCACAGGGCATAGAGTTTTACCACATTCGTATTTTAGGATAAGGGAAAACCCGATAAAAACCTTATCCAGGTACCTCACCCGGACCGAGATTCGAAAAATAATTGTTTTATCATATACTACCTATAATTACATAAATTATTTAATAGGGAAATGTTTCCCTTAGTGACATAGGTTTCTTTTTTTAATCAAAGGAGTATAAGAATTGATAATTATTGGGAAAAGGAAAGAACAAGCTTGAGCTTGATGATATGTATACGATAATAGCGACAATGACGGACATCTTTCAGTGGCGGAATATCACTGATGATATGTTTGACATTAGGCCTTTGTCAGTTGAGTAAAAGGCGTTTTAGAAGTTATTTCCGTTCTACAGATTGATCACACTAGAAAATGTTTATATTACCGCGCGCTTGCTATAATTACAATGGTCATTTAATAACAAAAGTGCAGTCATTAATTTAGTTCGTTTTCGCTCTTTTCCCTAATGAAAATTGCTGAAGATAGGGCAGTTTACCTTCATTTTCAGTATTTGAAAAATATTACATTAAATAATTACCTGGGTACATATTTAATGCATTAGGTTTAGACAGCGCTGGCCAGTCAAGGTCAACATGCCTCAACGCGTAACAGTGTAGTTACAGTGGCATTTCAGCAAACGCTTAGCATGAACCAAGTAGATTAGAAGAAGACGATTTTGTAAAACTGGTTTATAGACAACAGGTAAATAAAAACACGTGAATGCAAGACATCAAAGCTTCAGAAAAAGGTTCTCTTGTGTATGTTTAATTGAATTAAATTTAATTAAATATTTGATTTAAGTTGAGAATATTTTGGGGTACAAACAAGGCAGTATCTGCATGTGTGCGCAAGCACCCGCTGTTCCGTCAGCCTTTTGTGAACAACAGAAAGTCAAATTCCAATCTCGCTTTCTCTCCTCTGAAAAGCAAAAAAGTAAGAGCCTCAAAAGACATGGGCAGAAGCATGCATCCCCATTCTGAGAGAGTCTGGGCATTCATTATTTTTCACTCTAAATTATTTTCTCTGCAGGAGGCGCAACGGCGTTGGAAATGAATGGGATTGTCTCTGTACAGTGCCTTGTTTTTAATAATCCTTTATCAGTGAGAGAAAACCATGTGATTACATGTTAATCTTATAACACTAGGAACATACCCTTTGTATCCTAGGATGGATATGATCTAATAACAGTTATGTTTTAAATTTTCCCTTAATTTTTCAAATTTTGTAATCCCGCCTTTCTTTAGTGCACTGTTAACCTGGTGAATTTCAGATAACTTCTAAGTTTTGGAAGGTTGAAACATCAGAAATGAGTATAATTGCATTTTAGAATAGAGTTTTTGGACTTTCCGGAAACCATTGTGAAGGAGGTAAATTTAGCCTCCCTAGTGGATTTAGAAGAGGCAGATCCTGAGTAGATAACATTTTTATTGTTAAACAACTAATTGAAAAACATAGGGAGTTTAACAAAGAAATTCATATGGCATTTGTTGACTTTGAAAAAGCCTTCGATAGGGTAAACCCATGCAAAATGTGGAAAATATTGGAAGAACGAGGATACCCACAACAATTAGTAAAAATTATACAATGCTTCTACTTCCAAACAAAAATAAATGTGAGGGACAATGGCAAAATTTCTAAAAGAATTCTTACTAATCAGGGTGTCAGACAAGGGTGTACTTTATCACCTACACTTTTTAGTATTTATATTGACGATCTAGTGTGCAAATGGAAGCAGCTAGTGAATGTAGGTTTTAAAATTTCAAATAAAAGCTTTTTAAATATTTTATTAATTGCTGACGACTTAGTTATTATACAAAATAGCGAATCTGCCCTGCAAAAATCTATTCTTAAACTTAGTGAACTTTGTAAGCAATATAACATGAAAATTTCTTTTATAAAATCAAAGGTAATGGCGTTCATTGGGAAAAAGCCAATTAGAACAAAAATAGTTATAAATAATCGTTGCGTTGAACAGGTAAGCCATTTTAACTACTTGGGAACTGAGGTTAGTTATGACAAGGAATATGATGTCTACAATAAAATATGCAAATTTCAAAGAGTGTGTGGAACAATAAATAGAACATTTAGAAACAAAATACGTAAAGAAACAAAATTAAAGTTCTACAAAGTTGTGGCTGTACCTATACTGACATACGGAAGTGAGACTTGGACGTTAACTAAAAAGCAACAGAGTAAAATACAGGCTCCAGAAATGAAATTCTTGAGAAGTGTGAAAGGATGCACGAAGAGGGACTTAATAAGAAATGAAAATATAAGAGAAGAGCTGGACGTTTTTAGTATGAATGATAGGTTAAAAGATCTCAAACAAAAATGGAAGGAACATGTTGAAAGAATTCCAGATAATAGAATTACAAAACAAATATTACAGTATCATCCTAAAGGTAGGAGATCGGTGGGTAGACCCAGGAAACGATGGCTGGAGGACTTCGAAGGCGGAACAGGCACTTGATTGCCTATGCCATGAAGTGAAGAAGAAGAAGATAGTAATTTAACAGACTGGATAACACACAACATTATACGTTGTCATGCCAAGATTTCTAAATTTCTTTATCCGTCACCATAAGAAAAAGCACATCATTACACGATACTTTTTCTATAGAAAAGTAGGCCTCTTACTCTCAGACTTGAAAAATCTCTGCAAAGAGTCGAATTATCTCTACCATAGTCAATATAGGAGGTCAAGCAGAATTGTGAGACAAAAGCACATCATTCTTAGGAAAGTCTACTCTAATACAGTGCCAAAGACATTATATTACAATCTCTTTGTCTATCGATTACTTCGTATATGCCTTACTGCGATGTTCAATTTTTCTTTAGTTGTCTGAAAAGCAAAACAAATCCTTCGTCTTCTACATCACCAATAATCATTCTACCAAGTTCATTACACGACAAACAGCACATAAACCCATTATCAATGCTATTTTCATAACAAGATACTGTTGATCATCTACTTGTGTCAAAAATCTATTCACCTATTGTCTAGTAACAATTTTGCCTTTTTGCCGTGTATTCAAATGACGTCTTTCTTAAAAACGCTTTCAGCTTCATATATTTACTAATATCTATTATTTCTTTAATCGACAACTTACGAGGGGGTGTCGTCAATTTTAATTATCACCCTGTAGTTTTTACGCTAGAGTGATGAATTTTTTTCAATATCACCATTGATCCCTCAGGACATAATGTTGGTAGTTCAATGAATTGAGTCCTTTTGTTTTCTTACATTGAGTGCCAGAAGTGTTTGAGGTGTAAGATGGAGAAAATTGAGGCTCGTAGAGTGATCAAGTTCCTGCATTTTAAGGGCAAAACTCCCCGAGAAATCCATGATGAGATGACGGCTGTTTATAGAAATGATTGTCCATCGTATGACACAATTGTGAGGTGGAAAAGGAATTTGCAAACTGGTCACGTGCCCTGACAGATGAGCCAAGAGCTGATAGACCGTCTATGACAAACGATGTTGTCACAGTGAAGAAAGTGGAGTGTTTAACACTGGAAGACAGACGAGCAACCATTCAAATGATCATGAATGAGACACATCTTAGCTATGGTAGTGTGTGGAAAATTATTCATGACGAACTGCACATGTCTAAGGTGTCTGCACGGTGGGTTTTACGTTTGCTAACCCCTTTCCAAAAGCAAACAGATGCTGATACTATTGGAACAGGATGAACATGATTTTCTTGATCATCTGATAGCCATGGACGAATCCTGGATCTATCAGTATGACCCAGAGACAAAAACCATGAGCATGAAACGGAAACATGCCGATTCACCCGTCCTCCCGAAAAGGCAAAGATACAAAAGTCAGCTGGGAAGGTCATGCTTTCAGTGTTCTGGGACTGTCGTGGAGTGATCCTTACAGATTATCTTGTCAAGAGTCAAAACATCACTGGCAGATACTACTGCAATCTTCTGGATACGTTACGAGCAGCTCTGATTAAGAAACGACGCGATATGCTCTCCAAAGGTGTTCGTCTTCTGGTTGACATTACACCAGCTCATTCATCGTCATTTGCAAGTGAGGATTTTGTTCCCAGAAATGAAAAATCCGTTGTGTGGTCGCCGATTTGACAATACAAATGACGTCATTAATGAAGTGGAATGGTTTAAAGCGAATTCTGCAGACCTTTGCAATCAAGGTATTCGGAAGGTCAAGAAACCCTGGGAAAATACATGAAGGTAATGAGGTTAGAACAACAACTGGTTGTAGGAATACCATGAAGTACAAGCCGTGTCCGTAAAATAAGGTCTCCAAGGCGCTGGAGCCGAGAAGAATTCTATTACGCGAGATCCGGCAAAACAGGCATGTAGCTTGGTTTCACCCCTTCAAATCCCCACCACAACCATTGCAACCATTAGTCTTGGCTGGGTAGCCGTTTGGGATGGAGCTTCCTATCACTTCCGCCGCCAAGTGCGAGTTGCGTGCAGTGATCCGTTTTTTGAGTGCCAAGGGCACTAGCCCCACTGAAATTCATCGTTAGTTATGCGAAGTCGATGGGCCACAGTGTATGGATGTCAAAAACGTGCGAAAGTGTGTCAGAGAGTTCAAAGACGGACGAACAGACGTCCATGACGAACAGCGTTCTGGTCGGTCTTTGGTTTCAGCCGAAACAATTGCAACAGTGGAGCAAGAAGGGCTTAAAGATCGGCGTGTGACAGTTTGCGAGCTGTGCGAACTTATCCCTGCAGTCAGTAAGAGGATTGACAAGATATTGACCGAACATTTGCATAATCGCAAGGCTGATCTCCTGGTCCAGTTCGGATGGGACATCCTCACCCCTCCCCCCTACAGTCCAAACTTAACACCTAGTGATTATAATCTGTTTCCTGAGTTGAAGTCATACCTGGGTGGAACACATTCCCAGACGGACGATGATTTGAAAAACGAGGTTGAGCGCTACCTGCGCAACTTAGTGGGAGAGTGCTATGAAAAGGGTATACACAAACTGCCACAGCGCATGCAAAAGTGCATCGATCGCAATGGTGATTACGTTGAAAAATAGCTGTAAGTTCTATCAATGTAACATTCTTTGATAATAAACATGTTTTCTAATTTAAATAAAATTGGAGACCTTATTTTACGGACACGCCTCGTATAACATATATACATATTAAATGTTTCATACGTAAAGAAGCTTGTGGGACAGTTCAGTATCAGGGGTTATCCCTATGAACGAGCTCACTGATACGATAAATAAAAACCAGGGTGAGAGAGTTTATCTTAAGGGAATTGAAATCCATGTTCAACTTCAGTGTTCAACCATCTGTTATGAAATAAAAGTAAGGCTACACTGAAAAATTCCAACTTCTAATAATAAACCTATCGTCAAGAAAATTTAACATCATAAGTGTATAATTTTAAACCTGCATACAAATTTTCATGTTTATACACCAAACAGTTCATTAATTATTAATGTTTTGTGAAAATATTGTAATAATTACTAGCTATAAAAATGTTCTACGTGTCAAAAATTCGAGCTTTTAAGTTGAATTTTTGTTTTCGGCCAGTACAGAGCGATTTTAAAAGAGACACATTCTTATTTTTTGGAATATTCTTGTATAATTGGTTCTAAAATATTTTCCATGTGTTAACTCTCAAAATTTTGAAAATATTAACTTTTATTTTTTTTATTACGAGCGCTGTTCAATAAGCAATGGTCATACATTTTACGATCATAATTTTTGCACTAAAATTTAACCTTATTATATTCTGTTAGCTTAATGTCAAACAAACACGCCGTAGTAGTTTCATTGTTGGTACTCCTGGTTCCCGCCTGTGAGAACCAGGTAAGTTCAGACATGTTCAGTATCGCCTACCGCTGCAATGGAGGGAACACGCGAGGAACAATATGTGGCTTTGAAATTCTGCTTTCGTCTCAACAAGCCTTCAGCTGAGGCCTATGCAATGCACAGGAGGCCTATGGAGAGTCCGTTCCTCCCTACAGCACAGCTCGAAGGTGGTTTAAAATGTTTAAAGAGGGGAGACAATCAATTTCAAAGGAAGGTGGACCCGGTGCTCCAGTTGCTGCTCTTACGGAAGAAAACATCAACACTGCTGCTGCCACTGTAAGAGAGGATCGACGAAGTACCTTAAGTTCACTTTCTGAAATACTGAACGTTTCATTGGGTGCCCCCACACGTTGGTGACAGAAACATTACACATGAGACGTGTTTGTGTGCGATGTGTTCCAAGACTGTTGATCCCCGAGTAAAGGACATTCGTATGCAGGTCTGCATGCAGTTAGAGTTGATGTTAGAGGAAGATCCGGAATTTCTTTCAAAATTAATCACTACTGATGAAACTTGGCTACATCATTTTTATCCTGAGAGCAAACGGCAAAGCTCAGTGTGGAAATCTCCTTCATCACCAACCCCCAAAAAAGCAAAAGTGGTTGCTTCTGCTGGGAAAGTTATTGTCATCTCATTCTTTGATAATCATGGAATGGTTTATCAGCATGTTGTACCTGCACACACATCAGTAACTGGACAATACTAAGGGATGTCCTGAAAACATTGCAAGTCCATATCAGGCGCAAAAGAGCACATTTCCGTGAAGCAGGCTGGATGCTGCAACACGATAATGTGCGGCCGCATATTGCCAATATTGTTGCTGAATATTTTGCAAAAATTAACGTGAAGTGCATCCCTCATCCTCCCTATAGTCCGGATTTAGCCCCATGTGACTCTTTTCTATTCCCTAACTTGAAGAAACGCCTACATGGGAGGCATTATCCATCATCAGAAGCAGTGGTGAAGACTGCGGAGGCGATTTTAAAGGATCACTCAAAAAATGGTTTCCAGCATGTCTTTGAAGACTGGCAGAAACGCTGAGACAAATGCATCGCATTCAGGGGAGACTATTTTGAGAAGCACCATCAAAATTATGAGGATGAATAAAGGTACGTTCTCAAGACAAAAATGTGATCATTCTTTATTGAACAACCTTCGTAATTAACACTATATAATTTTCAAAACATGAACAGTAACAAAAAAGGGGGAATGTGAAGTTTCTTATTTACATATTGTGGACCTGTCCTGTAAATTTCATCAAGTTAAATTAGAAACTTTGACTCGTGGGGCATTTTGTATACTGAAAAGTGTCAGAAAAAAGTTTCTTAGAAAATTAACTTTAAAATAACGATTGTTACTCCTTAATTCGTCACGTGATGGCCTAAAATGGTACAATGATAAAAATACCACGCCACCTATTACTACAACCCTAAGCTAAAGAAAAGAGAAAAAGAATATTCAGGATTTTCAACTATTTCGGCGTGTTTTCAGTGTAGCCTTGCCTATAAGATGAGAAATAAATTTGCGATTTCTTCTAAAGATGTTTAAGTATTACAAAACAAAAGCAGGAAGAGGAAGTAGATTTATGTTTGTATCAAACTTAGCTGGCCCTAAGTAGCGTTGGCAGTTAAGAACGCCAGATCCCTTTAAAGAAAACAAGCCGCTAATGGTTTTCGGATTTACGAGTCACAAATGAGATGGTTAAATGAAGTGTTACTCGCCAGACTCGCATGTGCTGACATTTAGAATTGTAAACACAATTAAGATCCCAGAGCTCTCCCTAGCCGAAGATGGCTCCAGCTGCGGACTACTCCCGCGCATCCAGGGGTGAAGACGCCGGCTACATTATTAACAGGCGCAGGAGCTTCGCCTGAATTGCATTAGCAGGATGGGCAACCTTTTTCCCATCTTGGAAACTCTGCACAACAATTTTCCTCAGAAACGTTTTACTAAGCTTTATGGAAGTTGAGTGATGAAGAATAAATAATCAATGTTCAGCACACACAGTCTTTTATTGCGTTCGCCTGTCATTTTCATTTTCTTTAACGTTCTCCACCGTTAAGTCATATCGGACGATGAATGGAATGAGTGAAGTGATCTTAAATGAAAAATATTTAAGAAAATCCAAGTTCACAAATGGGAATGCTCAGTGTTTGCGTTAACCTGAAGAGGAGTCTTTGCCCTTATAGAAGTGAATAAATAAAGTTAAGCCGGATTGTGACTGTTATTTGACTCGCACACATTTCTTTCCCAGAGCACAGCACATTCTTTCAATTCGTAAACACACTTAGTAATCCTAGGTCATGGTAATGCCATTTTATAGTTGCCTCCAATAAATGATTCTAGTTAGCTATATCCAGAGGCAGGAGTTTTTGTGTTAACGATTTTTTTCGCGAATGTTTGCTAATTTTTCCTTTTTTCGAGAATATTTTTAGCGATAAATGAGAAAATTTCTATTATTTTTAGTCTGCATAGAAAATTTTACATTTATTTCAAATTGCATAAATATAACTTTAGTTTATCATTCATGTCTTCATAGCATGAAGCTAGAAGTCACGAAAAAAAAATGTTAATAAATTTAACGAAGGATATTTAACACTTTAAAAAGCCAATACAATGACATCATGCGCACTGAAATAACATTTAAGCGGTGCAACAATAAACTGACACCACAGCACCCGGCTGGTCCGTGATACTGAGAACTGTCGTATGTTAACTGGAAATGTTATTTATTGGATAGCACACCGTGCACAGCAAAAACTGCTATTATACTGACTAAAGGTACTGAACTTCTAGGAAGCTACTCTCAGACATTACATTAACATGAAAATGTCCCTCAAGGTTTAAAAGCGAATACAAACAATACCTCACTGAAAACCACCCAGATGTAGAAGCTAAAAGTGTTCCCATTGCCTGTACTGGCACGCTGGTCTAGCAGGTTTAATTCAGTAGTTTACATTGCCAACTATTTTGATGCAATTGTCCATTTCTTTTCTAAAAGAAAAGCTTTCAGTTCCCGCGCAAAATTTGTTAAATGATCATTTTTGCGATCCCAAGTGCTGCAATATTGTAAAGCTGTAACAGCAGCAATATTTGTTTCTGAAAATTGCAGATTGATAACTCCAATATTAGAATTTCAATTTAAAAAACTGTGGCTCATCTTGTTGTAGCTCGAATTAACTAGCTGAGAACAAAATGTGAAATATTATAGAGTGGTCACTTTGGAAACAGAGTAAGTGCACTTGTAGATCATATCATGGATACCAGTGTGAGAGAAGCAGTAGAAGAGAATCTAAAAGTTTGCTGCCGTATGACTTTGTCTAAATTAAACTCCATTATGCCAAAGAAACTGGTGATGTAATAACCAGAAAAGCTATATCATTTGTTTGAACCTTCTAGGCTAGTTACTAAAAAAGTATAAGTGATTTAAATCATGTAATGGCCGCATTTAAACAACTAAATGCATTTAAAACCAGTGGTATTACTTGTGATTCTGATTTCCTCCTTTATTACAAAGAGCTTTGTGACATTGTTGAACAGCAAAGCCATGATGGTAACGATAACAGATTAGATGTAGTAACAGTACCCCTGGCATTGAAGGCAAAGGCTGATCCTTACAGCAATTTCTGTGTAAAGTCCCTTCAATGTATTTGGTTGCCGATGTCAAACCCTGACAGTGAGAGATTTTTCTCTACATATAACTTAGTTGTGACAGAAAACAGAACAAGTATGAAAAGCGAAAATATCACTTCTTGTATGCTGCAGTTTGGCGACGTCTGATGTGTGATATTTGATCTTATTCATCTTACCTACTATCTGCTGATTTCAAATAAAATGTTTTAATTTGGAAAAAAGGGATTTTAACAGTTGCGCTACTCTAGTTACCCGTTACTTTTCATTTGAGCCATATAATTACTCATTAATTCTTCCCAAAAAATTTGAGCGAAATTAATGTGAATTTTATAAATAATTGTCACCACAAAATCTTGCCTCTGGCTATATCATGTCTAGGTATAAAATATTCCTTTATTTTAAGTTGTACATGCTTGATCAAATTCATTTGATTTGTTTGATTTGCAGCAGTAATAGCAAATGGAGAGTATAGTAATGCTAAAATATGAAAACTTCGTTTCCAAAATGGCAAATATACTTGAGTATACAGGGCTTCCACAAAGAAATCCAGGATTTTGAGGTTAAATTTCTGAATTAAATCAACATCTTAGTTGAATGTGTTATATCGTGCAATCCATATAAACCTGAACCATTTCAATAGAAAATAACTTTTGAGCCAATAATAGGACACAAGTGTAACTTTGGGAGAATATAATACACAATTGGGAGATTACATTTCACTATTTACATCTCTGTGCATGCTTGCACTTACCTCAACATATTCTCTGAAGTTTTACGGAGAGTACACTCGCCAATGTTACAGATGTATTATTTTATCTTGACAGGAATCCTGAGCGGTAGGGATGAGTGGCAACTGTGGTGCGGATAGTGCACCTATCGCCACAATGCGTCACACGCGTAAGATTACGAGAGGGGAGGGCCCTGCATAAGGTGTCTAAAAACAAATTTCATTCTCGAAGTCAGTTTTGCAGCTCTTATAAACTAAGTTGTAATTCTTACTATGGTAGTAATCTCCACGCTTTTGTTGGATCTTAAATAGTACATAGGCATTTGGAACAAAACCCTGTTCTCCTCCAGCAGACATGATAACCAACTGTCGGCCTTTCAATATCGCTGCAGAGTCCCTGTAACGTATTTCACTCCAGGCATATGGTCCAGTATGTGCTGTATTTATATAAGTTTCATCCATATAAACTATATAAACTTCTTTTCGATGTCTCCGAATATTTCGTAAATATTTAAGCCGTTTTGCACGTATGGTGCGATGTTCGATTAAAATTTGTCTGTCACGCTTAGAGTTTTGTTTTCAATAATCCTAGCTTCAAAAGAACTCTTCTTAATGTTCAGACACTGCTTGGAAGTCAGTAGAACTTTTAAGCTTAATAAGCACTTTCTCCAAAGTTGGTCTTTGTTTTTCTGTGCTTTAAAAATTATTCATAGTTCGCCAAGTTACTTGTGAATTAAAACATCCAAATTAGATTTTGTGCACGTTCTTAATCTTTGTTTACTGGGCATAGAGAAGGACGTTGTTGCACTAGCACCAATGGCTTTTCTTTCCTTAATAACTCTCCTAAACTGCTTTCAGACACAACTGTTGCCTCAGACACCCTTTCCCAAATTTTTATAGCTGACCCAGACCATTGTTCCTTTTTTATAAATCTATGGATATTGGTTATTACTTCTCGTGTGTTTAAATGTAGCACTTCATTTCCTAATGTGCTGCTAGGAGGCGTCATTTATAAATACTCTCTTGGAACCAGGAGACAAGCACATTTTGAAACAAGCTGTAGTGTTACCGAGTAGCTCTGCAAGTGTTCACTTGCTCGCAACCGGTACGCAACTGACCAGCCCTCCCCTCCAGTTGCAACCGTTCTGAGGTGGACTCGTCCAGAAACCATTGCGCATCGCTCTGCACTTTTCAAGATAAAAAAGTACATCTGTACCTATTTCGGTTCAAATGGATTCCTTGAGAACCTCAGTTTTCCGTGGTCTATTCTTGTACACTCTATTTTTTAGATATCCCCAAAAGAAAAAATACGGTGAGGTTACGTCAGGGGATCTCGGTGGCCACAGACCATTTGAGATTATTCGATTGTCAAAGAATCTGGTTACAAGTTCCGTGGTTGTCATTAGATATATGGCACATTGCTCCATCTTGCTGGAAATAACCTTCAGAGAATATGGTGAAACGAGTGAAACATGTATAGATGTTGGTGGAGGACACTTCCAACATTTTCTCTGAGATGTAAATAGTGTAATGTAATCTCCCAATTGTGTATTATATTCTTCCAAAGTTGCACGTTTGTCCTGTTATTGGTTAAAAAATTATGGCCTATTGAAATGGTTCAGGATCCCACTGTACATGAATTTAAATGTAATATTCTCAAAAGCTTATTACAATTTAGTAAATTTCAAAATTGAGGAAATAATTGTTTTGTAAACAATGTAATTTTTAGTGAAGAGGCAACTTTTCAGGTAAACGGAACTCTGAATTGACACAATTGCAGAATTTGGGGTTCCCAAGCGCCTCATACGTTCAAGGGAACGTTTGGTACGGCCTTCTGCATGAAGTGTCATGTCATCCCATCATGACCTCTGCCTATCATCCCGGACATGCTGTTGGCAAGAGGTAGAATCTCGTTTGGATGTGTTCCTGCCAACTAATGGGGCCCACACTAAAATTTACTGAATGTAATAAAATTTTGAGAAAATTTCCTTTAAATTATGTATAACAAATAAAACTAAGATGTTGAATTAATACAAATATTTAACGTCAGAATCCCGGAGTTCTTTTGGGAAAATTTTGTCTTATAAAAGACATTCGCAAAAATGGCACTACATTCTCTCCCATTATCACAGAATGAAAATAAGAATTATGTATTCTCCATTACAATGAACAATTGTGCAATAGATTTCGTCAATTAGAAATGTGAAAAACATAGATAAGGCATCACAAAAGATGCATTCATATGATTGAAATTTTGAATTCGACGTGTAGATAATACAAGACAATTACATATTGTTAACAACAAAACACACAGCATAAAATAGGTATTTAACTGTCTGTGACCTATTTTCAATCCTATTGCATTTATACAAGTCGGATGTCAAAGAACTATACAAAGCTTTACTGTGGAAAAAAAGAACTTGGAGCTCATTTACAGGTAATTGTTTAACCCTTTGGGAACACTAAATACCTCCAAAATTCTCATTTCTTTACATTTAGCTTCTCTGAAGTCACTTTGTGTAATACATTTACATTCAATAGGCAGTACTTCACATTTTGACCTGCAAATATAGAAAGCGCTGCTACTAGCATTCACCAAAAGTCATATGGGATATATTTCCCTATTACAATGTTTTCTGGTTAATTTTGGTGACATTTGTCGTGTTCCCTCCCTCCTGAAACAGTTGTTATGTCAAGAGCCAGAGCAATGTTGGATTTATTCATTTATCTTTCATATTTGTATATTTAAAACAATGAACGTTTTATTTTGAATTGGTATGAGTTATAGATGGCCATGACCGAATAAAGTAGGTCACAGACAGGTAAAAATGAATGTTAATATTCAATCTAAATGCATGGCAAATATAATAAATAAAAGAGAAGGATAAAATTATAAAAGAAAATTGTTTTTAGGATTTGGAAAATTAGAATATTATGTAACTCAAAATTAATGTATTGTACACAGGGAAAAGTGATGTAGACTAGAATATTTAGTGACCATGGTGATAAGGGTAAAAATCAATAAATGAAAAAGAGAAGTTAGGGTCTTTTGTGTCGTGATCTAAAAGCAAGCAGATGGGGGTGCAAACCGTTGCATGTATTCAGCAAAAAGCAGGTTGCAAACCTGAGATTTAGAACAGTTATAATGATTTATCAACGTCAGTAGAAGCTTGGATATAGTGCAAGTTAGATGTCTGAAAACTAGTGTATTTTGCGTCGTGAGAGAATTTGAACTGCGTTCGAATTATTCCTCAACGTAGGAAAAGCACTATTGTAAATTGTGTGAATATAGTGATTCAAAATACAATTTTTTTAAATTGAGTTTCGAGTTTAAATTAAAGAAAGACTTTCAACAATTGTTTTTTTTTATTTCCCTAATATTGAGTTCCATAATCCAAGTATCCGATACCACAACCAAGAGAAAATCTCGTGCAAACCGGAGCTACAAATAACGTCACGACGTGGTGCATCATAACATCTTCATCATCGCAACATCACCAATAGAATACGGCTACAAATGCCGCAACCGTCATCACCGTTTTTGCAACCGCTGTACTCCCATCGTCGTGTAGGTGCTTGTCTATGTTGTGGCTGAGGAAACGCTATGATCTCAGGATCCACCTCGACGAGTAGCTGTATCGTCTGCTCATGGTTATGGAGTTCATACTGGTAGGAGAAGGTAAAATAAGCTCGTATAACCCTTTTGTGTCGGCCTTCCTAGCTACTTGATTGTCTACAAGTTCTCTAAAATATAGTTGAATATCAAAATATCGTAAACGCCTTGCGTTTCACTGATTGAAAATTACCTAGCGCCAGTTGGTGCTGCTACGGGATACTAGTTCAGCCAGGCTTCAATCTACTCCCTCAGTTTCACCCCAACACACACTTTTCTACAACTTGGGAAGCCTCCAAATTTTCTGAAATCAAGCCAGTGTCTTTAGTTTCCCATTAGTTACTTTCTCGGAGAAATAGTAAACTCTATTCTACACAAAGGGAATGCCAATAACCTTTACAGCCTGCGCTAAGGACAGCAAAATATTTGCGGAAGTTGTCCCGTTATTCCTACCGAAATTTAGCAGAATTTCTTCTGTAACTACGCCAGTATTTATTAGTATTAAATCTGGAAACTTATATCATATTACACAAATTTTCAAGGGCAAAAGTAGAGATATTTTCTATTTAAAATAATATCTAAATGTAAATAACTCCTTAATTAATATCTAATAGTCCATTTTTGTACACGCATATAAAAACATGGCCGTAATTAGTGTCACCGCAGCTGTCACGATGTGGTACAGGAATTATCTTGCAGGATGTAAACTGTTGACTGTGAATCAATACTACTTTATTGCTTGTGCATTTATAGAGATGTTTTGTGCATGCATGAGTGTTCCGCACTTCTTAATTGTTTTATTGTTTTCCATTAAATGCAATAAGATACATAGTTATTGCTGTAAAATGAGTTAATTTAATTTACTGAAGGACTGAAACTAGTAATTTCTATGGTAAGATTGGCAGTACTTAGTTTTAGGATAAAGTCAGCCATGGAATTGCTATTAATAGATATTATTCCATAGCTGCACGAAGCTTTTAAAATGGAGTCTGAGTTATATGTTACAAAACAACGTGCAATCATTGAATGCATCATTGCAGAGAAGGAAGCCATTGGGAATATTCACAAATGTTTGTTTAATTTCTGTGCAATCGATACCAGCACAGTTGGTTACTGGGTTCAGTGGGTGAGAACGACAGAAGGTGATTCTGCAGAGTTGCAATTTCGCCGCGTCCACAGTTGACACGCCTGACTCATTACGACTGCAGTCATTTACCTTCCAGGGGATCGACTTATGGTACTACTGCTCCTACAGTCTGGATGTAATTTGTCATTGAATACTCCAAAATATATAAGGTGGATTCCACGATGTTATTGTAGAATAACAATTTACAAAGGAAAAACATTCCTTTGGATTTGCTACAATATTTGTAGCTCAGGCGGAGGCATTCTTGTCCCACATTGTGACAAGTTATGAAACCTGCATGTTTTATTTTTTATTTGAAATAGGAACATAATTACTCGAAAGGCGTTGCATAAGACAATAACCAAAGCAAATCTTTTAGGATCATAGTTATTATAATCGCGAAGGATTGATTTTCATTATGGTACTTTAAAATAATATCTAATGTAGGCGCTGGACAGTTCAAGCGCAGAAGTTCTACTCCCATCAGTCCTGGACCCGTAGGACCAAGAACCCGGGCGTCCTTCTACCCGGGAGCGATGGATAACTCCGAGGCTCTTTCCATAGGGCAATATCTGATTTCTTAAAAGCCCTCCGCTGAGCACAACGTCAAGACGGGATGGATGTGTTTACGCCACTTACGCGCGTCAACCCCGCAGGGAAGGCTACCGGAAACCTCGGTGTGGCCGAAGGTGATTTAGCACACCTTCTACTAGGTCTGCAGGCTAGTACCCGGGACTTATGAGGCAATCTTCTACCCCCTCCGGGTGGCCTTAGCCTGACCGAGGTACCCAATTTCCCGTGGGTGTCGGGAACACACTGCTCCCTCGAGTCCAACACAATCCGAACAAATACCCTACACGAGGGTCTCGGCAGTTCGGCCCGAGGTTCCTCTAGTAACGTCAGAGGTACCACGAGTGCTAAGGCGGTGGACACTGGTGATAGGCAAGATGGTAACGAGAAAGGAAAATTTTGGAAGCAATCATTTCGGGTCTAAGTTTCGGATATCTTCATAGATTTACCAGTAATAAATTCTGAGGAACAGGTACTAAGGAAGGACTGCCTTGTCGAGATTTGAACTGTGGCCTAAATGACTTCGGAACGTGTCGGCACTGATGCAATGCCAAAGGTAATATAATTAATTCAGAACTACCCATCAACAAGTTAAACACACGCCAGCAGTGCTTCTGAGAAGTCCTAAAAGCCCAGGAAAAGTTTTGAATCAACCGATAACGCTCTCCTCACAGAAGCTTAATAACTTCAAACGCATCACAAAACTAGGTTATAAACAATGCTACCCCATCTGCTCTACATCCCTGACCTGACTCCCTCGGGATTTCTCTTGTTTAGACCATTAAAGCGTGCCGTTCGTGGAATACGTTTTGAGGGGGACATGATGTAATTCATACAGGAAAATCGTAACCAGAGCAGCGATTGATGCTTTCCTGGTTGATGATCACAAAATTGGAAAGAGATGATGTGGAAAATTAGATGATGTAGATAAAATGCTATTTTTTCACATGTGTGGGAGATCGCATATTGAGTCTCCCTACTATTAACAGATGTCTGTATTGCTCAATTAAAAGAGTTTTTACACCAGTATGAATCGTAACTAACCTCAAATGGGTGAGAGTTTAGATTAATAGTATAGGTTTGAGAATTGCTAATGTGGTTACAAAATAACTGCAGATCGATTTCTTCCTCAATGATAATCGAGGTAAAGGCTTACAAAGTAATATTTTCAGTAAAATTGGCGCAGAATTAGGAGTAACTTTCCTTCTTTCTGTGCTGTAGGATTGATTTAAATCAGGTTTAATACCAAGATTTTTCAGTGTTCTTTTTTTCCCCCTCTAGATCTTATAATGAATCATCAGCTTTAATAGTTTACGGTCCGCATTTATGTCAAGCTTTTATTACCTGATATGTCTCCCCTAAAAATGAAAAAGATAACATAAATCTGTGCAGGGGCGCATAGCATTTGGATACAGCAATTGGGCACACAGATAATAATTATCTAGGCTTCACGTAGCGCACCCAGTAACTGGAGAGGAGGGGCTGATTTTCTTTCTTTTTTTGTGCACATTCTATTTTCAACGAAAACCTTGTGTCGGAATGAACTTAATATAAAAAAATGAAAAAGTATAGTTTTAAAATATCAGAAGAAAAAGCAAAAATTATGGCTTTTAAATGAAATTATAATGTAAGATCAAAAATTGTTTTAGGAAATAAGATTTTAGAACAGTTTTAAATATTTAGGATGTAACATAAGTTTTAGAAACAATGCTGATATATCAGAAAAAGTAAACAAATTCCGAGCAATATGTGGGACAAACCAAAGAACTTTTAAAAACAGAGTGAGAAAGGATAAAAAAAATGAAAATGTATAAGGTAATAGCTATTCCAACTTTACTATGTGGAAGCGAAACCTGGGTGCCAACACAAAAGGATTTAAATAAAATACAGACTGCAGAAATGACACTTTTAAGAAGTGTTAAAGGTTGTACAATATTGGACAAAATAAGAAATGAGGATATTAGAAAGGAATTAGAAATCGAACCAATCCATGACAAAATATCAGAACGAAGGCAACAATGGCATGAAAATATATTAAGAATGGAGGATGGAAGATATCCAAATGCAGTATTAAACTATAATTCAAAAGGAAGAGCAGACAGACGTCGACCCAGGAAACGTTGGAGAGATCTATGAAGCCGGAACGGGCGATATGCCCAAACCATGGAGTGAAGAAGGGGGAGAGGGGGGAGAGGGGGGAGAGGGGGGAGAGGGGGGAGAGGGGGGAGAGGGGGGAGAGGGGGGAGAGGGGGGAGAGGGGGAGAGGGGGAGAGGGGGAGAGGGGGAGAGGGGGAGGGGGGAGGGGGGAGAGGGGGGAGAGGGGGGTTCCCAATTGCTAGTATGATCCACCGATACGTTTTTTTTCTTTTATTTATCTCCTCAAACGTTGAGTCATGTCGGACAATTAATGAAATTGGTGAAATGATGCTCAAATGAGTCGCGGTCCATGGAGGCCTAATGATACAAATTCGTGCATAGAAGGATAATAATAATCAGCAATCCATATGCACCACAGACTATAATACGAAAAGGATAGACATTTAACGATCAAAACTACTAGAATTGCACTCTATTGTAATACAACTTAATACCTAAATAGATCTCTTCATCCATGTTTACTATCCTTCTAGATATATTGCGTTCACTGAGAACAAAGCGGATTTTATTTTTTATTAGTTTAAAATAGACATTTTATTTGTGAGTGAGTGAGTGTGTAGTGTTTTAGGGCCCGTCGACATCAAGGTCATTTGGGCCCGACATTTTATTTGTAATAACAATGTACACATTTTAATATGTAATTGCTATCACAGTAGAGCAAATAAAGAATAATGCATTTTACATGTAAAAATATTTTAGAGGAATTACATGGAAATTTGAGCAATGTGTGTTTAGAATATGGTCGAATTAAACACAGACTTCAATATCTACGAGGGCTGTTCAATAAAAAAAGGTCATAATTTTTTACGGTCATAATTTTTCGCATTAAAATTCAATCTTATTATATTCTGTTAGCTTAATGTGAAACAAACACGCCGTAGTAGTTTCATTGTTTGTACTCCTAGAACCAGGTAACACGCGAGGAACAATATGCGGCTTTGAAATTCTGCTTTCGTCTCAACAAATCTTCAGTTGAGGCCTATACAATGTTACAGGGGGCCTATGGTGAGTCCTTTCTTCCCTACCGCACAACTCGAAGGTGGTTTAAGATGTTTAAAGAGGGGAGACAATCAATTTCAAATGAAGGTGGACTCGGTGGTCCAGTTACTGCTTTTACGGAAGAAAACATCAACACTGCTGCTGCCATTGTGAGAGAGGATCGACGAATTACCTTAAGATCACTTTCTGAAATACTGAACATTTCATTGTGTGCCACCCACACGTTGGTGACAGAAACATTACACATGAGACGTGTTTGTTCGTGATGGGTTCCAAGACTGTTGATTCCCGAACAAAAGGTAATTGCTTCTGCTGGGAAAGTTATGGTCATCTCACTCTTTGATATTCATGGAATGGTTTATCAGCATGTTGTACCTGCACATACGTCAGTAGCTGCACAATGCCACAGGGATGTCGTGAAAACATTGCAAGTCCACATCAGGTGCAAAAGACCACATTTCCATGAAGCAGGCTGGATGCTGCACCACGATAATGCGCGGCCGCATATTGCCAATGTTGTTGCTGAATTTCTTGCAAAAATCAACGTGAAGTACATCCCTCACCCTCCCTATAGTCCGGATTTAGCGCCATCTGACATTTTTCTATTCCCTAACTTGAAGAAACGCCTTCGTGGGAGGCATTATACATCACCAGAAACAGTGGTGAAGGCTGTGGAGGTGATTTTGAAGGATTTCTCAAAAAATGGTTTCCAGCATGTCTTTGAAGACTGGCAGAAACACTGGGACAAGTGTATCGCATTCAGGGGAGACTATTTTGCGAAGGACCATCAAAATTATGAGGATGAGTAAAGGTACGTTGTCAAAAAAAATTGTGATCATTCTTTAGTGAACCGCCCTGGTGTTTAATCTTTCTCAATAAGCTTTCAAAATCGGATCTCTCTGAATTCTTGAGGTGAATAGGTACATACTTCTGCTATGTGCCTTAGAATTTAAAATATTGATTAATGAAACCCCAAGAACTAGATATTTAATATGTGGAGCTCTATTTGTTTTTATGATGTTTTGGTGTATATTATAAAATATTTATCATTTATTTCGGAACCATTTGGAATATTAATTTTATTATAAACCGGTTTCTGTATTCACACAAAAATAGGAAAATATTTGCTGAAACAGAATTGAGTTTATTTTTCTGTAAATGTAAACTTTTAATGCAATTCGACCTTTGTGTATTGAATTAGTTGTCTTTTGCACTGGTGACCTTTTTTTTAGATTCGAAAAATTACTATACCGGGTGATTTAATATAATACTAATAATGTCCAGTACGTTTTTCAATATGCCACAATTCATTTTTTTCCTAAAGGAGATATATGTCGGAAAAGCACTAGAGTCAAACAACAAACAGTTACCCAATAAATACATGTGACTGACCCCGTACCCCAGTCGCTAGAACTCCTACCTGCTATGCAAGGGGTACGTGATCTATTGATTAAAAATCAAAGTACCAGCAACCCAGTGTATTGGAGTCACCAGCATTGCCAAAAAGCGATATGTTCCAAAGGAGGTCGGCCGCCGATATTACCATTACAGACAAAGGCAAGGTACAAATAGAACAAAAATATACATGGAAATTAATTGTTCTTTCTCACTATCCATGTGAAAGTGTAGAGTCAGACTGAAAAATTCAATGTCATAGCTGGGATTTGAACCACGGATCTTCTGGTCTGCATCCAGCCGCTCTAAAACATTGAGCTACTATGGCCAACGTGCCAACATGACAATAAATTCTCCAACTGACTCGTGTTTTTCCCTGTAAACCACTAGTTCAAACCACTAGTCCGTGGTTCAAATTCCGGCTATGGCATCAAATTTTTCAGTCTGGCTCTACCCTTTCAAAAAACTGCATGCGTGTGCGCATACAGCTGATGCAAGAGAAAAATTATATATATTTTATCTTTCCGCTCCTTATCACTTTACATTATTCAGTAATAAAATACTCACATAAAGTGGTGAAACCCAGCTAAGCTGTCAATGATAAGAGCAGACTGCCAACCTGAATTGTGGTGCAATACAATTTATTGACAACGTGTAATGATGTAGATTGCAATCCTTAAGATAACAATGACACGACGCGTCAAATAATCACCACGCTTCCCAAACGTGTACATCGATAACATATTTTGTTTATTTTGACCATTAATTCCTGTTTTATACAAGGGCTTGTGGAACAATCTGTAATTCCTGAACGCGTTTTTTTTTTATTTTATTTTCGCTCTCCAACGTTAATTCATATAGCATGATGGGTGAAATGATGTTATCAAAACTCCCCACATGGCAACCTTGGCCTTCGGAGTAATCTCGCTCCACCACGTGATGACCTGACGCATTTCTCAGGTGGAGGCACCCAGAGAGCGGGCCCATTACTTTCAGTGGTATGGGGTAGTGAAGATACAGCTTTTGCCGTGGACTCCGAACCACGTTGAGCATAGGGGAAACTTCACATGTGGTAGACAGAGGTGAAGGCATGGGTAGGACCGACCTAAAATCGCCAAACCCAGAGCCGGGAATTGAACTCGGAACTCTTTGCACGAGAACTGCGCTCGGCTCGGTAGCATAGATGGTAGCGTGTCTGCCTCACGTTCAAGAGGTCACGAGTTCGAATCTCGGGCAGGGTGAGTCACTTGTATAAATGAAATGTGTAGTGTTTAACGCCCGCTTTTACTACACACTGCACTGCAGGCAATGACACTGATGATACATAAGATGAAGATGGAGCACCGGTGGAATGATATGGCGGGGAAACCGGAGAAAACCCGCCCTAGCGCCATGTTGTCCACGACAAATCTCACTTTGCGGTCGCCTGGGATCGAACCCGGGCCACCTTGGTGAGAGCCAAGCGGTCTAACCACTGAGCCGTTACTTGTATAAGGCTTTCCCTTATCTTTCAAGAAGAATGTCGGGTAACTCTTAAACTCCATGAACCTTGGACTCATTTGTGCATCATTTCATCTAATTCATTCACCGTCCGATATGACAACATTGGAGGACGTAAATTACAACAAAAAAATGGGGACCGCGAACGAAACTACTGCGCTACCCCGGCGACCAAATGATGTTCAAATGAGCCCAGGGTCCATAGAGCTTAGAGTTACCCAACGTTCATATTTCAGGATAAGGGAAAATCCCGGAAAAGCCCTTATCCAGGTAACTCACCCTGACCGAGAATAGAACTCGGAACCTCTTGAATGAGGCAGACAATTACCATCTACGCTACCGAGGTAGGCTGAACGTGGTTGAAGTACAGCAACAAATGAATGTTACAGAAGACATTTTTTCTTACTCTCTCTCTCTTTCTCTCATTCACCAAAGAGTTTTTATGGAACATTCGTTGCTTTCATGTAAATGGGTGGTAGACAGTAGGTGTTGTGGAAGAGATTACGGTAGCCATAGACACACTGTAAACTACTCAGCTACGAGTGCTACACTCAAGCGTTCAGTCTACAGCACCATTTGCTTCACGCCCTCTAAGCTAAAGCTGGTAATATACAAAGCGGTTTATGATAGCTAAGTGCAAGTGAGAGGTTTAAAAGTTACTTATTGTTGAACACAACAGCAGGGGGGCGGCTTTGCTTAAAAACAGCCTTCGCCGAGTTCAACTATACTACGTGTTGCCAACTGAGGAAAACATTTATGCCTTCTACTTTTTCTAGCGTTTACTTGATAGAGGAAACATGAGACTGTAGCCAAAAATTACACTCTGCAAGTATGTCTTTTGAAGCTTACCAAAAGGAGCAATTTTACCTTCATTTACAATAGACAGGACAGGTATTGTGTTCCATCAAAAGATTTGAAACTAACATTTCATTGGAAATACATATTTGAGGCCTCATGGTGTGTGTACGCCATAATCCAAAAATGTGAATTCAGTTGAATACCAAGCTTGGTATTGGAATTCAGTCTTTCCAGGAGGCGACACGAAAATCCTCTCAGCTCAAACTATCCTATGCATGGAATATTTTTCAAATATTTTACTGTTCTCAAAAATGGCTATTACGACTTTGATTGCAGTACCATATGTTTAAAATGTTTTCATGACCAATGAAATATATAACTTACATAGATCATATATACAAGGGATGTTGAACAAAGAATGATCACAACTTTTTTGACAACGTAATTTTACTCATCCTCATAATTTTGATGGTCCTTCTCAAAATAGTCTCCCGTGAATGCGATGCACTTGACCCAGTGTTTCTGCCAGTCTTCAAAGACATGTCGGAAACCATTTTGGTGAGATCCTTCAAAATCGCCTCCGCAGCCTTCCCCAATGCTTCTGATGATGGATAATGCCTCCCACGAAGGCGTTTGTTCAAGTTAGGGAATAGAAAAAAGTCACATGGGGACTATAGTCACCCGGACTATAGGGTTGGTGAGGGATGCACTTACCGTTGATTTTGGCAAGATATTCAGCAATAACATTGGCAATATACGGCCGCTCATTTTCGTGGTGCACATCCAGTCTGCTACATGGAAATGTGGTCTTTTGCGCCTGATATGGACTTCCAATGTTTTCAGGATATCCCTGTAGTATTGTCCAGTTACTGATGTGTGTGCAGGTACAACATGCTGATAAACCATTCCATGAATATCAAAGAATGAGATGACCATAACTTTCCCAGCAGAAGCAACCACTTTTGCTTTTGGGGGGGGGGGGTTGTTGATGAAGGAGATTTCCACACTGAGCTTTGCTGTTTGCTCTCAGGATCAAAATGATGTAGCCAAGTTTCATCAGCAGTGATTACGTTTGAAAGAAACTCCGGATCTTCCTCTAACATCAACTTTAACTGCATGTTACCTCCATTATAGCGGTAGGCGATACTGAACATGTCTGAAGTTGCCTGGTTTTCACAGGCGGGAACCAGGAGTACCAACAATGAAACTACAACGGCGTGTTTGTTTCACATTAAGCTAACAGAAAATAATAAGTTCAATTTTAGTGCGTAAGATTATGACCGTAAAAAATATGATCATTCTTTACTGAAGTACCCTCATATATATATCGTGAATATCCCATCTTATTTCCCGACATAGTCTCAATTGATAGCCATACATTTGGTCCAGCTCTTTCATCCCGTCGGAAAAATAAGTTCCGTCAAGGTCTGCAAAATACTTGTTGACGGTGATTATCACTTCTATATTTGATGAAAATGTCTTATCACCAAGCTAACTTTTCAAGTTTGAGAACAGGAAGATGTCATTTGAGCCTAAGTCTGATGAATAAGGGAAATAAGGAACCAATTCAAAGCCCAACTCATGCACTTTCACCATTGCGATTGCTGATGTATGCGATGGTGCATTATCCTGGTGAAAGAGCACTTTTTGCGTTTCAATTTTGGTCTCTTTTCAGTCAACTCATGTTGCAAACATCCCACAATGAAGCATAATAGTCTCCAGTTATGGTTCTGACTTTTTTCAAGTACTCTATGGGGATTAGTCCTTGAGAATCACAAAAAACAGGCCATCACCATACCAGCTGACAAAATGGTCCTTGCCTTTTTTGGCGTACTTTTACCAGCGTTTGTCCATTGTTTTGACTGCTATTTTGACTCTGGCGTGTAATGATGGATCCAAGTTACATCCACAGTCACAAATCGGCAAAAAAGGCTTGCAAATTGCGATTAAACATTGCCAGACATTTGGTAGAAGTGTTCTTTCGGATGCGCTTTTGGTCGACTATGAGCTATTACGGCAGCTATCATGTACACAGCTTTTTCATTGTCAATTTTTCATGCAGGATATTGTGCAGTCGCTCAGTTGAGATACCTACAGCTTCAGTAATCTCATAATTTTTTTCGCTGGTCTTGCATAATCAGATCGACTTTTTAAATGTTTTTTTTTCTTTTTTTCATGGAACAGGGGCCTTCGACTTGTTGCCATCCCGGGACACTGTCCCTTATTGGCATTATGTGGGGATTAAGTCATCTGGTGGTGGGTAGATGGTTGGCTTTTGTTCTGGTTTTATTTTATGTATAATTAGAAAGAGAAGAAATAGATAGAAATAGAAAGTAATGAGGATGATAAGATTTATGGTAAGTCTAGGGAGGTTCTTGGGTGTCTGTAGGTAGCCCCGGGGTCTATATCATATTCCCCGAGGGTTTGTTTTTTAATGGTGACCTCAATTGGGCAACCAGAGCGCGATTCATTTTCGGTGCTTCTACGACCACGTTTAAATTCATTAATCCAAAAGTAAATAGTCTTCAATTTTGGTGCAGATTCCTCGTGAACTTCATCCAATTCAGTTTTGACTTGTACGGCAGTCTAGCTCTTCAAATGAAGATATTTAGTAACAGCACGAAACTGTTTTTTTTTCTCTTTTTTTTCAATTTCAATTGCAGCTATCACTGACCAGTTCACATGGCTGTAAAAACCGAATTGTATATTGTAGCACATTCAAATTTTCTGTACAGTGTTTTGAATAATCAAACTTACCAGTCACAATTTACAACAAAATATGTGCATCCCTTAGTGGAAATTTACCAGACTTATCCTGAATAGCCTGAGGATATGTTCAGAAGTTCTCTTCATTCTGGATGACTTTTGGACCTTGTTACACCAAAAATGTAGAGCTCGTTAAAACACACAAATTAAGCCAAACATATATGTATATGTAAGAGGAGTGATGATATGTGTATAAGGGCACCCAACTACAACGGTTATCAGCGCCCTTTAAAAAATCATTCATGGCAAAAACCAGCTATAAACCATTATAAAACTAAATAACAATGTAAATAAACTCAAAAATATACATTTACACAACAAAAATAACCATATTGTGACTTTGTGGGTTCGCGAAATTAAAAGTCCAATTGCACAAACTCAAAATGTTCTTTATTTCCACCGACTTACAGTTGAACACTTGCCAATTACACAGAATTACGTAATGCACACAATTGCGATTCACCAGTTCGTCCGTTTCAGTTCCACTACACGCTCACAGTTACGTACACTCTTCCGATGCACGTACACAGTCTTCTCGTCCGTTCACTGGCACGCCGTTACTACTTTGCTCGTCAAGCACTGACTGAACTCACTCACTGCAGCCTCCTTTATAGGGATATCACAGTTTCTCGAAGTCTCTCGTTTCAGTGAATCACCGCGAAGGTTCCAGACGGCTGGGGGAGGGGGGAAAGGCGGCCGGCGACCAGTGGCACTTCCTTAATTATCCCCTCAGTTAGTGACTGAGATAAATGGGTGGGCGTGGTCCAGATGCCTCTGGTCCCGTTCTCAGCTGCCGTTGGTCGTGCTTTCCGATAATTGGGTGACAATATTGGGGTATTACTTGTTATTTGAATATTCCAAAATTTTACTATCTTAAAATGGACTTTTTTTCATTTTTATTCTCTTGGACATGCAAGGAGGATAAAATTTCAAAGCCACAAAGCCACAACACATAAAACAACTGTGGTCTTAAAATTGTTTAAAGACAGCTTAGAGCCTTCTGCATTCGATATTCCCCTTCCATCTACAAGAAAATCAACACTAAATGTTTTGACTTCGTTTGTGAGCAGAATTATTAAAGCAAGGTTCTGATACACATAACAAACACACAAACATGTGCGCACCAATGGAAAACAGCATCCTTCACTACGGACATGGGCTGTAGTGCAGCCTCTAATTTTCACTCCTAAATGGTCAAATCCATAGAGCAGATTGCACGATGAAAGAATTTCATTTACTTTTTGGTAACAAACTTTTCTTTATTGGTATCATATTAACGTCAGAGAGTGAATCATAGTTGAAGCCACATAAATTCAAGATACGAATATAAACTTACAGGTATGGGACGTACAGACCATACACTTACACTTACATATTAATAGCGGATATAATGAAACACTTAATCAAATATAACTCTTCCGTTCATAGTTTCAAGACTATATAACTTATAAGCAATATACATGCGTGCGCGCGAGCGTCCCACATTTTCTCTCTTTATAACATCGTATAGATTATCAGCTATGTAGACATTCTATAACATTTTTATGGAGAGTAAAATGGTAACATCTGGTGACTGAGTAGCGGTGCTGATAGGTATATGAAGGAAACAAAACAATAATTCTTGCTCGATAGTGTCTCAATCTACATTTCGTTTATATCTTATGAGATATCCAGATTGGACTTTTGTTAAAGGAACAACCAATATTAACATATCTGCGGGTATGACTAAACCTAAATAATACGTGAGGCCCGCATTGCAGACATCGCGAGTTTTAGACGCTTAACCCTACGGAATATTTTGTTATTTTCCCAAGCCAGTAGATATATGCTGGGTTTGTTCCTATTCTACCAGAATTTTATGTCCCACTCCTTCATAATTTTCTATCATTTTTTTGCCTATGTATACTTCAGGGTCGCATGATTCGGCGATGGTAGTGAATCGATGGAACTTGCGTGGGTAAAAGATTTCTCTCTGGCGCTTTGATAGCGAGCAGGGCACCTTACTGAGAATGTCTGTTCCTGGGAGCTCATGGATTGAAGATGGAGTCTTGGTCAGGATTAATGCCACTAAGAAATCGTTAGGGACCCCATCGTTGACCGATCCTGATCAGCTTTTGGCCCTTCTTGTGACATTTCAGCGCAAAACCAACTCATAATCACTAAGATTCCACGACGTACGTGATTATGCACAGAGTTTTGGTGTGATATGATGCAGCAATTTGTGAGGAATGTAGGATTCTGAAGCTTAGGGGGACGAGAAGTGCATAGCTTGGCAGAATTAGTGGATAGCTCGAGCCATAAGAAGTGCAGAATTCCCTAACGGTACTATCACAAGGAACCACTAGGCGCATCACCGACGCTCCTCAACGCTGCCCAGAGGACGATGAGAAACCTAGCAGCCTGGGCATCTATGGGTCAGGGAATAAGAGTTATACACATCCAGTAATCGTAGCATATTCCCGCAAATGACCGAGCCACCGCGCTGACAACCATACCTAAAAGATGACAAAAGAACATGATGACCAAGGTCAGGAGAAAATGTTCCCTAATTAAGGATGTCACATCAAATTCCCATAACAACTAGGAAAAACCTCGGAAGAAAGTCAAAGAGTGTTGGGTTGACGAATCGATCCCGGAGCCTCCGGTAAACCTTCATAAATAAAAGTTTCCTATATGTGGAGTGATTTTTTTTCTTGCCTGTCAGAATTACGACAGCCAATTTAAAAACCTAAATTATTTTGTGCTTTAAAATGAAACATTGTTTTCACTTTTGGAGGTAGTTTTAATTGCACATCCAATTAAAGTATCTGATTCTTGAAATATTCTAGGGTGAGAAACTTAACCTGTTTACACTATCACTCCTGTAAGAACCTGCTATAACAGAAATATAATCTTACAAACACAACAGCCTAAAAGACTCGAGGAATACGATTCAGCGAAGAATGGGAGCCCACTTCTCACTGTCACGTCAATATCGCATTAGGTATTGATTGTGCAAATCAAAGTAGCGGAAAAACTGATCGTATGAATAAATTTGCCCCAAATGTAGCCCAAAATGGATTGACGTGCCAAATGGGTTTCCTAGTACCGCGGATAGATGGCCCCGGAACAAGCACGAGCCCTCTTTTGTCAAATCTTACTTCATAAGCGTTCAGTGGGCATTGTTATTAATGCATTTCTGCCCAGCGTTATTTCAAAGATGTTAGCCGGTAGCAAAGAGGATACGAACTTTATGGCACTGACCATCTCATTTCATAATGTAGTTCTAGACAACCATTACGAGGCCTGTCCGTAAAATAAGGTTTCCAATTTTATTTAATATAGAAAACATGTTTATTGCCAATTAATGTTACATTGATGGAAAGCCGGAATTTACTGCTATTTTTCAACGTAATCACCATTGCGATCGATGCACTTTTGCATGCGCTGTGGCAGTTTTTGTATACCCTTGTCCTAGCACTCTCCCGCCAGGTAGCGCTCAACCTCGATTTTCAAATCATTTTCGGTGTGTGTGACTTCCACTCAGGAAACAGATGATAATTACTAGGTGCTAAGTCTGGACTGTAAGGGGAATGGGTGAGGAAGTCCTATCCAAACTGGGCCAGGAGATCAGCCGATGCATGTGGAGTATGGGGATGCGCGTTGTCGTGATAAAAAATCACCCTTCGACAGCATTCCCCTCCTTCGATTTTGAATGGCACGTCGCAATTTTTTTAAAGTCTCGCAGTAGCTGGCGGCGTTTATTGTTGTGCCGGTAGGCATAAACTCGCACAAAAATACACCTTTTCTGTCCCAGAACACACTGACCATCACTTTGCCGGCAGAAAGTGTCTGTTGGAACCGTCGCGGCTTCGGCGAATTTGAATGCCGCCACTGAAGAGAACGTTCTTTAGTTTCTGGTGTTGTGTAGTGCACCCAGGTTTCATCGCCAGTGACAATTGAATCCAACAATTCCTTGCCCTGCTCTGTATAGCGCTCCAGGAATCGTGGACTGCTTCAACACGTTGTCGTTTATGGTCTTCGGTGATCATTTTGGGGACCCTACTCGCACACACCTTGCGATAATGCAAATGTTCGGTCAAAATCTTGTCAATCGTAGTCTTACTGACTTAGGGATAAGTTCGCACAGCTCGCGAACTCTCACACGCCGATCTTTAAGCATTTCTTGCTGCAGTTTTGCAATTGTTTCGGCTGAAAACGAAGGCAAACCAGAACGCTGTTTGTCATGGACGTCTGTACGTCCGTCTTTGAACTCTCTGAGCCACTTTCGCACGTTTTGACGTCCATACACTGTGTTATACTTCGCCTAACTGACAATGAATTTAAGTGGGGGTAGCGCCCTTGGCACTCAAAAAAGAATCACTGCACGCAACTCGCACTTGGTGGTGGAAGTGATAGGAAGCTCCATCGCAAACGGCTGCCCAGCCAGGACTAATGGTTGCAACGGGTTCCTTGTGGTGTGGATATTTGAAGGAGTGAAACCAAGCTACAGGCCATGTTGCTAGATCTCGCGTAATAGCGTCCTCACGGCTCCAGCGACTTGGAGACCTTATTTTACCGACATGTCTCGTACGTAGAGGCCATCAAGACTTGCGATTTTGATCTTCCATTTAGCTCGGCCGTTCGAACCTCCATTATTGAATCTAGTATCCCACGGTTCCCACTGGATGGGACCTTTAAGACACCCTCCGGTGGTTTCAGTGGGCCACAGCCGAGTGCCTCCTAGTCGAGTGGTGAATTCAGTAATTATAAGGGAGCTGTGTCCACTTACATTGTCCATTTCTTTAATCCATTCGTCGCATCGGTTCCTTCCAATAGTGTCCTCGCAAAGGTCCATTGCCAAGTCGAGGTGTTAGTTGTCCCCCTGTGTTACCTAATCCACCTGTCTATTTTTATCACAAATAAAGTAGCAGTTATAAATATTCAAGTGGACAAAACCGTGAGTAAAAGCTGGTGTTTAAATAAAAATAGCTTTGTAACTACAGATACGGTAACTCGATTTACAATTAAACGACACAATTAATAACAATAAAGTAATATATTTAGTTTAGTATTTTTATCAATGGAACAAGATGCACGCAAACAATAATATATGTGACTTTACTGGGTTCGTAAAACTAAATGTCTAGTTTGCAGAAATTCAAAGTGCTCCCCATTTCAGCGAAAAGACAGTGTGTACACCCCTCACAGGTTTCAAAAATGACTTAACATACACCAATGCAGTCCCTCGTTGCTTCACCACACGTAAACAAACAAAAGAATTCACTTGCAGTACACTTTAAACAACCGCACACACAATTAATAGTTCTCAACTTGCAACTCCAATAACAACTCACACACTGCACAACTGCAACTGACACCGCTGAGCCATGAGCGAATACAGGTCGTCCGGGTGCTCCCGGGCGGTGGACAGAGTGCCAGGTACCTATCCGCTGAACGGATGTACCCGTGCGGTGTTACACATTTGTCAGATTCACTAGCTTTTGTGTCGATGTTAGATGATGAACCTAGGTTGACCTGTGCTAGTGCTTCTGGTTCCGGGATGAGCGTCCAGAAAGGAGGCAAGTGCCCGATGCCGTCACGCTAGGAGCGGCCTGCTTGCAGGGTACGTCCAGTGCGGCGAGGCCAGAAGCGAGAAGTCGGGAAAAGAGGGAACATTTTAGGGTCTGGTCGTGTTCTGGTCGCACGGGACGGATTCGACTGGCCGTGGTCAGCCGACGTGTCGTATCCAGCCCCGGTATGGCCAGGTCAGACGGAGTTTGGCGGTGAAGGGTTGAGAGGCTGAACTCGCCATCCAAGGGTGTCCTTAGGGAGCCGATATCTCTTTCTCCTTCTTGGTGCACAATGGTCATATTGACCCAGCGTGTTAACCAATTGGTTGGGGTGAGGTGTGATTTTGGTATACAATGTGCGCGAACGTTCACGCACAACGTCCTCAACGTAAGGTATGCCAGAATAGGAGTGTAGGATGTGAGATGGAAACATACGTTTGGTATCGTAGATCATCCTGAGTGCCCTGTTCTGCACGGCTTGCAGTCCACGGATGGTGGTACGAGCCACCGAACCCCAGACCTCGCATCCATACAAGCGGCGGCATAACCGCACGATACACCCGTAGTTTGAGGCGAGTGGACATAGTTGACCGATATATAGGGTACAACTGCCTGAGCGCAGCGTGGCCGAAGCTGATTTTCTCACGGACATGTGGAGTGAAGGTGAGATGATGATGATGATGATGATGATGATGATGATGATGATGATGATGATGATGATGATGATTTGTTTATGTGCGCTCAACTTCAAGGTCATCAGCGCCCATTGAAACAATTGTGGCAAATGACACTAAAAAAAGCTAAACTTACACACTAAGTAAAATATATCTATTAAAATAAACATTTAAAACAAAAATAAAAACAAAACAACACTTATAAAGGAACTTACAGCAATGGATAAAATACAAAAATTGCTATAGAATATGACATGTAAAAATAAAAAAAGATATATCTATAACAAACAGTGGCAGAAGCCAGCGATAGACTATGAAACAAAAAATATATAAAATAAGGCTATAAAAATATAAACGATTTAATTTTAAACTCAACTCTGGCGATGTACCGAAGGACATTTTCCACCGCAGAATTATTGTCTGCTAGGATCTCCTTCAAGCTGACCGGCAGCTGTAGAGACTCCCGCAGGTATGCTAGGTGAATACACTCTAGCAGCATATGGTGGACCGAGAGAGCCTGACCACACAACTCGCAAATAGGTGCAGCGACCCTCCTCAACAGGTGGCTGTGTGAGAAGTAGCAGTGCCCAATACGAAACCGAGCCAAACTCACCTCCTCTCGACGCGATAAGCGACAGGAGGTCGCCCAGTTATCCGGAAGCTTTTTCACCCTTCTGAGCTTGTTATTACGCAGAGCAGACCACTCATCACGCCAGCGTGATAGTGCCGCTATACGCACAACAAGCCTAAAGTCTTCCGCGGTGACAAAAGGGTTCTATGCTTGCCACCTTTGCTGCTGAATCCGCCAGTTCATTCCCATGCAAGCCTGCATGACCAGGAAGCCATGCGCACACCACGCTAACGCCATAGGCGTGTAAAACGTGGAGTGCATCCTGTATACGCTGCACAATAGGGTGTTGGTTGTACCACTCACGAATCTCAAGTGCGCTTAGGGAATCACTTAGGATAAGACAATCACCTAACTTTCTTCGGCGAACATGTATAATGGCTCGGTATATTGCTTAAAGCTCTGCACTATAACTGGAAGTACTGCCATGGAAACCGAATGTATAGGGTTCGGCTCCATGCCGCGGTCCAGTCGGACACCCAGGTATTTGGATGAACGAACCCAAGGGATTCTTCTCCGCCTCAACCGCAGGTCTCCTTCCGGGCGCCAGCGGAGGAGCTTGCCCAGCAGAAGGACAGAGCTCTTCCGTGGGCTAATGCCATCCTCCACTTTTCACTCCAAGTGCCGATGGCCCGGAGTGATCGTTTTTACAGCCGCGGCGCTTTTATATCTCCATTCACTGTTTCTAGAAACTAGTGAAACGCTCGGTAACAAGCACGATGCAGCGGGAAATTTCAGAATATCTATGTATCTTTCTCTCTCGGCAAGCGTTAACGCCGCGCGCCATATCTGTTTCTACCCACACGTAGCTCCAACTTTACGCCCCTTTAACGAAATAATGCAATCGGTGACAACAATTATTTGCCAGAATAGTATCAAATATTGCTAAGGTTGCAAATGATAACCATTCGGCACATAAGAGGAATTAATCATATCTAAAAGTGGTGTGTGTGTGTGTGTGTGTGTGTGTGTGTGTGTGTGTGTGTGTGTGTGTGTGTGTCACAGATCGGACCTGTTGCCGTTGTCAGAAGCATCGTGCTATCAACAAGTCCCCTGAATTTTATACGCAGCGCAGCCTAAAATGGGGACCCATAGCCCTTCTTATGGCAGGGGCTTAAACCCAGTTGTGCGTGATGAAGGTTTGCCTATAGCCGTGGAGATTTAGGGTAGTTCTTCTGAAGTACGATTTGAGATCGATCATGGGAGGGATCCCATTACGGCGTAGACCGTGAGGATCAGGTACAGATGTATTTTTATATCTTGACAGATGGAGAGTGATGCGCAGTGGTATCTGGACGAGTCCACTTCAGAACGGTTGCAACTGGAGGGGAGGGCGGGTCAGTTGCGTGTCAGTTACGAGCAAGTAACAAAGTGCAGAGTTATTTGGTAATACTACAGCTTGTTTCAAAATGTGCGTGTCTCCTGGTTCCAAGAGCATTTAGAAATGATGCCCCTTAGCAGCAAATTAGGAAATAAAGTGCTACAGTCAAAAACACGAGAAGTAATAACCAATGTCTCTAGATTTATAAAAATGGAACAATAGTCTAGGTCTGCTACAAAAATCTGCGAAAGGTCACCTGATGCAACAGTTGTGTCTGAAAGCAGTTTAGGTGAGTTATTAAGGAAAGAAAAGCCATTGGTGCTAGTGCAACAACGTCCTTCTCTATGCCCAGTAAACAAAGATTAAGAACATGCACAAAATCTAATTTGGATGTTTTAATTCAGAAGTAGTTAGGCGAACTATGAATAATTTTTAAAGCACAAAAAAACAAGGACCAACTCGGAAGAAAGTGCTTATGAAGCTTCAAAATTCTATTGACTTCTAAGACAATGTTTGAACAAAGAAGAGTTATTTTGAAGCTAGGATTTATATGAAGGAAAAAAAACAATAAGCGTAAAAGACAAATTTTAATCGAACATCGTACCATACGGCAAAAAGGCTTAAGTATTTACGAAATGTTCGGAGATATCGAAGTGAACATTATATAGTTTATATGGATGAAACTTACATCAATTCAGCACATACTGGACCATATACCTGGAGTGAAATTCGTTACAGGGACACTACAGCGATGTCGAAAGGCCTACAGTTGGTTATAATGCTTGCTGGAGGAGAACAGGGTTTTGTTACAAACGCCTATGTACTATTTAAGATCCAACAAAAGCATGGAGATTACTACCATAGTAAGAATTATAACTCAGTTTATAAGAACTGCAATACTGGCTTCGAGAGTGAGATTTGTTTTTAGACATCTTATCCACCGCACTCCCCTCTCGTAATCTTACGCGTGTGACGCGTTGTGGCGATAGGTGCACTATCCCCACCACAATTGCTACTCATCCCTACCGCGCAGGATTCCTGTCAAGATAAAATAATACATCTGTACCCTTTTTGTTTAACCCCCGAATGGAAGAACAAAAAAACAGAGTAACATGTTAATAAAGTTTGATCTAGTTAAAACTACAATTCTATCTTCCTCAATATACACAAACTGTATGAAAATGGACTGGTGACCTAAGAAATGGTGCTCCTACTTCCTAAACATAGTTTATCTTAATTTATTTGTGAGATATTGGGCCATTAAGCTCATAAATGAAACGTTGATGCGATAGAGCATTTATTCTTACAATTCACTTTCAAAATTTAAATATAACTCGTACAAAATATGCATTACCTGTGAAAAAATAAATGTTTCTTTAGTGATTATGTAATAAATGTACCTTTCAAACTCTGTTCCTAATAATCTTGGTTGACTCCGTAGATAAATGGCCGAGTCAACTCTGGCAATAGCAGTTACGTAAAATATTGTTTTGAATTCTTCGAAATGACCGATATTTACAATTCGTTAGTCTTACAATATTGTAAACTGGTTTTCTGTTCAAACACAAGACATTACTAATTTTTCCTATAGTCCAAAGTGCTTATACAATTAGGCCAATTGTTCGCAAATAAACACTGTGAAATCTCATTGCTATTGCTGAGTATGTGATTACAATTAGTATTTCTGGCAGAGAGAAACTTGCATTTTTCAATACTCGTTCCGTGGAGATGCATTTCTCAATTCTATATGGAGCTCCACAGTCGGTGGCAATGGATAGCCAAGGTATTTTACAGGCGATTTATGAGGCACATTAATTTGTGAGGGTTGGCACCGATCTATAACATCTGGGGAGTTTAAGCACCATGGGAACACGTTATATGTCACAGATCGATAAACTACCTTTCAAGCATAAATTCCGAGCCAGTTTCTAATAGTATCAGTTGATCTAATGAAAGCGTTGGGCAAACCTTGACAAAAGCCGTTTCCTAACCTTACGGTAGCTCGGAGCGCTTTTTGAAATGAATTTGTTAGGCAAAGCCCCCTTAGAACCGACTACTGGCACGACTTGAAAGGCTGAGGATTACTGGTGTCTCTCGCTTGTGTTTTGTTATTACTAATATAATTGCATTTATTTGAAAATGATATGGTGCCTGCGAAGGGTTCCAAATTGAAAATAGTGTTATAGGACACTTTGATTCGATAGCTACATACTCAGCAGAAAATTGGACTGCGATATTCACACGTAGAGAGTCAAGGATAATAGGATTACCCATAGCATGTTATGGACGCTCTTAAGCTGGAACACTCTTTACTCCAAACAGGCACGAACCAAAATGTCATTTCAAAACGTTACTCATTATAGTTGCGCAAATACGTGCACGGATGCCAATTTTTAGCATTACTAAAATTACTTTTAGCTTCTAACTTTATTGTCCTCTGTGATTCAGGAGTAATAAACTAACAGCTGGTTCGAAAGTGGCATGTAAAAGTATCTGATAAAGAAGGTTCTCACAAAGGAACTATCACTTTGATCATACCTGTATTCACTTGAGGGTTTGATGGCATCATCTCCGCCCTATGTGGGGCATATGTGTCAAAAATCGGGTGCAGAGTATAGCTGGAAGTACCCCAAAATCAGTCCAGGATATAGAGGACCATATAGGCATAATAACACAGCATTGTACGGGATATTTTTTTTAATTTATGTCCTCCAATGTTAAGTCATATCGGACGAAGAATGGAATGGGTGAAATGATGCTCAAATAAGCCCAGGGCCCATGCAACTTAGTTACCCGACATTCGTCTTTTAGGATAAGGGAAAACAACGGAAGAAAGCTTATCCAGGTAACTCACCCTGACCGAGATTCGAACTCGGGACCTCTTGAACCTGAGGCAGACATTCTACGATCTAAGCTACCGAGGCGGGCAAGGTTGTAATTGGTGTATGTGGCTTGCCAGAAAACAAGATTGAAGAATAAAAGCTATGTGTGGAAGAACATTTTATAGACATTTTAAAAAATATCGTTGTTTATGAAGAAAAGATTGACAATAGGCTGCAAGTCGACAATGAGGGAGGTTATAAACCGTTTACAGAGAACCGTTTACATCATGCAGTGTTACTGAAAATGAGAATGAAGCGTATGCAAACAGTGTTGATGTACCAGGTGTGCTTACGACCCACGAACAAGCAGTAACAAACTAGAGAAGTTGAAGAGTCAAGCCAAGTGATCTTCTAATGTTAAAGCGGATGCGAAATCATGCTGCTCTTAAGTGATAAATTAAAGTGAGACAACAGAAGTTCACTGCCTTTTTACTATCGTCTAGTCTGTAGCTATATTGTGTACAGTGTAAATATCCATATAAACGTGAACCATTTCAATAGGTTATAACTTTTGAACCAATAATAGGACACACGTGCAACTTTGGGACAATATAAGACACAATTATTAGATTACTTTACACTATTTAAATCTCGGAAAAAATGTTGGAAGTGTCCTCCAACAGCATCTATGTATCATTGGTCCCATTTTCTTTGATACGACTGTAGACACTGAAGTTTATCTTCAAAACATTTGTGAAGCAGCTGGATGATATCGAATTGAGAAAACGTTATTTCCAGCAAGATGGAGCAACATACCATACATCTAATGAAACCATGAAACTTGTAACCAGTTTCTTTGATAATCGAATAATCTCAAAACGTCTGTGGCTCCCCCAGATCCCCTGACCTAACCTCACCGGATTTTTTCTTGTGGGGGTATCTAAAAAATAGGGTGTACAAGAATAGGCCACGGACAGTTGATGTTCTCAAGGAATCCATTCGAACCGAAATAAGTAACATTGGTGAGTATACTCTCCATAAAACGTCAGAGAATATGGTGAGACGAGTGCAAACATGTATAGATGCTGGTGAAGGACACTTCCAACATTTTCTCTGAGATGTAAGTAGTGTAATGTAATCTCCCAATTGTATATTATATTATCCCAAAGTTGCACGTATGTCCTATTATTGGGTCAAAAGCTATAGCCTATTGAAATGATTCAGATTTATATGGATCACACTATACATAGGCTATTGCGGTACATACAGTGAAAGTGTGTCGATCGGTGGTCTACATGTTTTATTGTTTTTCCATCATTCTCTGGATAACCCGGATTTTCGTTAACTCAGATCGGCCCTGGTCCCAGTTGATCGGGATAAACGAAGTTCTATGCGACATCAACTTTAGAGGCTCAGTGTCATCTGAGGTCCCTAATCCATAAGATATGCGGGCTAAAAAAATGTAAAATGAAATATTCCTTTATCGTCTTGCTATCCGATATAAAAAGTAACAATTTTGTTGATTTCTGTAGCCTTTTTGCATTCAGGAGAATGCTCAGTTACGTACTTGAACAAATACGGGAGCCTTCGATTCTAGATAATGGGCATGTCCTTCAGTGCTATCCGAGAGAGGAAGGAAGCATTTCCAGTTCAGGAAGCATTTGGTAAACTAATAAAAAAAATGGCAAACATTCAAGCCTTGACTTATCGGCGGCATATGCAGTTTAGAGAAACACTTGCTGATATAAGCAGGAGAAAATGCATCGCAGTATGAAGTTGTTGGACAGATGTGCATTGTGTGTTGCGATGCTGCAATATAATGTCAGCTAGTGATGGCGCGAGGGAAGAGAAGTCCTGTGTTGGGGTCTCTAATGAAGAATCAGAAAATAAATGGGGTCCGTCGAGCATAGTTTATTGGAACATAAAGAAAAACTGAAGAGAAACTGGAGGGAGGGGATTGCACGAAGTCACAATATTGTCGCGGCAACGCACTTAAAAAGGTCGCGCTAATCCGTTACCTACGATAGCGCGGCTAGTGCACACAAAGAGCCGGCAAATTAAGATAGCTGAGATAAAGGACTTGCTGATACAGATAGGATTTCACGTTTGGAAGATTTTAGTAATATCTGGATTGACATAGAAAACTTGTTTTCCTATTTGTTCAGGAAACCTTTCGAATTTATGAATGAGATATATAAGAGATTGTGACACGCCAGCCGACAGTTGTAAAACGAGAGTGAGTCGCGAGAGGTAAGCAGAGAACAGCTGAGTGTGTTGTAACGAGAGCTGATGTTCCAGACTGAACGCTGTTATTGTGATCGACCTTGGAAGATTGTGTTGTATATGTGATGTAATGTTAGGTGAGAATTGAACAGTGTATCTCTGCGGAAATAAAGAACATTTAGAATTTCGGCAAATTGGACTTTTAATTCTACGAACCCACATAGTCACAGCATATTACACGCAGCTTAACTAAAAAGATCAATACCTTTAATAAAACTGCGATGTTTTCAGATAAGGCTATAAATTACGTAGGAGTGACTATTTTAATGGCTACATGGGAAACAGTAATTGTTGAACTTTATTCAAATCTGTTGATCACACCTCTATTTCATTTTGGGGCGGGGTTTTAAAGTTATGACTATACTATATATGATACACAGATTATTGGATTCAAATATTGTGCCACGAGACGTATATTACATTCTCTTCAATCAAACTCACCGCTTCTATAGTAACCGAGTGCAGCAAACAAACTATTGCATTGTTAACAAACATTCCCTAATGCCATTGTCTGCGGTCCAGAGCAATTTAAATTATTTGATTGTTGTTTACGTCCAACATACCGCAAACCTCATAAGAACAAGTGACATTAGGACGAACGAGCTAGTTTGTTTGTCGTATAATTACTCCACACCTCACACATAGGGGAAATATACCTAGGTACGCATAGAGTAAGTCAGTGCTTGTGCAAAACCGCGAAGAACTGTGCTGGTTAATTGATGGAAATTAACCATTTCTCCACACTAGCCATATATAGGCTAAGGTATTTGATGGGTAGAGTCAACATGAAATATTCAATGCCATGGCCGGGATTTGAACCACGGATCTCCTGGTTTCCATCCAGTCGCTCTTAACCTTTGAGCTACCATGGTCAACGTGCCGCCTTGACATTAAATTCTCCAGTTGACTCATATATTTCCCCGGTAGGCCACTAGGGGCTCTCGCATCCGAGATACACCGTTTGTGGCGACTTACTATTGTAAGTACTCAAGTCCCAGGCTTCATCATTTAACTATTATTATTTTAGTTAATTGATGGAAATTAACCATTTCTCCACACTAGCCATATATAGGCTAAGGTATTTGATGGGTAGAGTCAACATGAAATATTCTTTGCCATGGCCGGGATTTGAACCACGGATCTCCTGGTTTCCATCCAGTCGCTCTTAACCTCCCATGCCTATCTTTGATACCATTCTTTCCGATCCCGACCACCAACTATTTGTATTTTTAATGCTTTTCTGTTGCTTCATACACAGATTCAATAATTCCCCTTTCTGCCCTATAATACACTTATACCAGAATTTCAGTATTCTCTCTATTATTATTCCCCTCCTCCTTGTATTTCCCAACTCTACTAATGCCACTTTTGTTGCCGATTTTCGCAGTCCTAGTAGTTCTTATCAAAACAATCCATACATCTTGTCTAATTTTGTACCTACCTCTGATGTGCCTCAAACCTCCACTGCATACATTGTTCTGGATTCGACGGCCATTCATACATTCTTTCTAACCATCTAACTGACACCTCCAGTTTATGTTTACATATTCTTACCCCTGCCATTGCCGCCCTGCCATAATTTAACTAAAAAAGCCACTACTGCCACGTTCCATTTTCCCATGTGATATTTACCTTCTCCACCACTTGAGCTTGGTAGCGAAGGAATTGCATTTCACTCAAATTTTATATTTAGAATTATCCGAAGCCCTCTGAATAAAGTATTATCGCTTTCAAAGAAACATGTGTTTGTGTCTACCTGCGTGTGTAGGGTCGGATAAATACCAAACTTACAAAAATGATATTCGAAAGTATTCTCCCAACCCAAAATACCCTTTATATACAACATTCTTCGAAACATTTTATTTGTTTAAATCGTATTGTAATTTTAACGATATATTAAAGATATTCGTGATGACAATGTAATCTTGAAGTTTCTTCAGAAGTGCTCTTCATTGACGAGATTCAGATAATCTTACGCAATACTGGTACATGTTATACGATAGGCCAAAACAGGCCACACAAAAAGTACCTTTCCTTAAAACACTCTTATTTCAACATTTTTAGCAGTTTCCAAGATATCTGCTATAAATTGTATAGTGTGATCCATATAAATCTGAATCATTTGAATAGGCCATAATCCTTGAAACAATAATAGGACACATGTGTAACTTTGGGAGAACATAATACATAATTGGGAGATTACATTACACTATTTATATCTCAGTGAAAATGCTGGAAGTTCCTCCACCAGCATCTGTACATGTTTGCACTCGTCTCACCATATTCTCTGAAGTTTTACGGAGATGATATTGAATTGAGAGAAGGTTATTTCCAGCAAGATGGAGCAACGTGTCATATATCTAATTACACCATGGAACTTCTAACCAGTTTCTTTGATAATCGAATAATCTCAAAAGGTGTGTGGCATCCAGATCCTCTCACCTAACCTCACCAGATTTTTTCTTGTGGTGGTGTCCAAAAATAGAGTGCACAAGAATAGGCTACGGACAATTGATGTTCTCAAGGAATCCATTCAAACCGAAATTAGTAACATTAACGAGGATACTCTCCATAAAACTTCAGAGAATATGGTGAAACGAGTACAAACATGTATAGATGCTGGTGGAGGACACTTCCAACATTTTCTCTGAGATGTAAATAGTGTAATGTTATCTCCCAATTGTGTATTATATTCTCCCAAAGTTGTACGTGTGTCCTATTATTGCTTCAAAAGTTATGGCTTATTGAAATGGTTTAGCTTTATATGGAACAGAGTATAGAACTGTCCAATTCTCTTTTAATGGCCGGTCGATTTTCAGTTTTTTCTCGCAATTGTATGGAAAGACTGGATTTTAATGCCGGCATATCGCGTCCAGTTCAGGCGCATTTGTCTCGTCACCGTTTTCTTTGATATAGCGATTTCTGAAAAGGTTTCTTTCGATTAAAATAAAGAATACAGTAAAATAAACTTATATAATAGTAATTTATATACTCACTAATAAAGTGATAAGAATTGAGAAACTCGTGTAAATGCAACACAGCGCGTTTTAATAGCGTGATGAAACAAACTTTTCCTCAGATTTATTCAAACGTCTCTTATATGCAGTAAAGCCAAGTATATTTTACGATAATTTCGTGTTATTTTAAATAGTTATCGCGGCTATTTCATTATGATTAGAAGTAAAACGTTCTTAGCTTTATAATAACATAGGGATGATAAAAAAGAACACCGTAATCATACCACAACAGATGATTTAAAATATATATCAGGATATTCATGATGTAAGATTAAAAAGTCAAATATTTATTGGGCCCCAAATTAAAACGCGTTGTTTAGGATCAATGTAACCCCAAAACGAACCAAGAGAGTCTCTTTAAAAATTTGCTAAGGTATCCTTTTCATCAAGAATAAATAAAATCAACTATTTCCGAATTTCTTTAAAAATGACAAGAATTTAGAATGCAGATGTCTTCTGAATTTCAATTACTGCAGTCTTATTTTCTAAAAGCGTGAATTCAGCGAGAAAAGAACAAGAAGAACGCTTTCATCAACATATTTTTCATATGGAACTACCTTACAAAGGGAGATGGAATCCATATATCACGATGCAATGCAAAAGAGAAGGACTTTTTTTCCCTTGTTCCATTTATACCCCGCCTTTAACTGCTATGGTCATATCGGCGGCCGTTCTCCTGTGGAACATACTGAAGCTGTTAACTCGTTATCTTTGGTTTTTAATCATTAGATCACACACACATTCACACTCTCATTCATACTTCCAGACTCTGGGGAAGATGGGGAATTATCTTGGTCGGAGAAAAATCCCCACCCCCACCGCCGGGAATCGAACCCGGGACCCCTAGCACGGCAGGCAAAGAGAAGGATTTTAAAGCAATGCAACTATTCCATTTTGTAAATACTTATAAGTGGATAAGTGTTTGTAGTATAGGGCATGATTATTTATAGTACTTATAATTATTGATATTCAATTATAATTTAGGATTATGTGTAAGCATTCTGCACTATGTATTTAAAAAGCGGAATTACTTAATATTTAAGTTTGCAAAAGTGCAACAAAGTAATAGCTGAGAATGCGGTTGAAAATTATGTTCATCTTTTACTTTCTCTAGTATGTCATTCACCTAAAATAATAGTGAAAGCATTCAGCCCAAAATTTTACTGGAAATACAGGTATTAAGACTGCTTGAATACAGAAAAGTCCTCTCCAGAAAAAGGATCTATCTACCTATGGCCAGCGTAAGTCAAAAATGAAATGTCCAGTTAAATACTCAACTGGACATTTTAAGCTCAGTGTTTTCCAAGTGCCGCACAAAGATTTTCAAATATAAAGAAATCCTACCACTCCAAACTGTCCTTAAAATAGAATTTTTGTCTCAAAGTTTTATTAATTTACCATGTAATTGATATAAATATGAAGTGAAATGTGTTACTTGCCAATAGCATCTGAATTCCTCTTACTTTTAAATTATTTTTGCATAACTGGTGAGATGGTATATATCTTTTCGTTCTGTTTATTATAAGTTTAATAAAACGGAAGCTGGTGCAATATTTCGTGAGAAAAAGGAACCACCGGTACTGGCCTTCGTGGTCGGGTGGTCAGGATTCTGGCTTCTTAACCCAGAGTTGGTTAAGAGAATTACCCCCTGGTTGGGGTAAGAGAATTTTTCTTTAATTAGAATCATTCCCTCTGCAGGGTTTGGAAGTACGAATGTGAGTGTGACTATAAAAAGTATATTAAATTTCAACGTTAAAACAAATAGGTCAAACTTTTATTAACATCAATTGTTTCTCAAGTCAAAGGATCCAAGTTATAGGGGAGTAAAAATGGAGGAGCTTATAAATTTCTCAAGTATTTAAAACTATATTGAAAAATTCAAATGAAAAAAAATCAGAAGTCACCAATGCCTCAAAAGGGTGTGTCGAATGTAGTTTGATGTTGCCCGCCTCGGTAGCGTGGTGGTAGCATGTCCGCCTCACGTTCAAGAGGTCCCGAGTTCGAATCTCGGTCAGGGTGAGTTACCTATATAAGGTTTTTTCTGGGATTTTTCCTTATCCTTCAAGAGGAATGTCGGGTAACTCTACGCTCCATGGACCCCGAACTCATTTGAGCATCATTTCACCCAATTCATTCACCGTCCGATATGACTTAACGTTGGAGGACGTAAATTAAAAAAAAAAACAAATAGTTTAATGAACTCTACTTTATATCTTCTATGGTTTTCCAGTTATACAACATGTAGATAGAAGGAACTTTGGAATAACCGTTTTACATGCGAATGATTTTGAATGATCGATTCCCTTGAAACAAGGTTTGGACAGGTAGAGTCAGTCTGTAAAAGTCAATGCCATAGGCGGGATTTGAATGTTTCAGTCTAACTCCACCTTTCCGAACTTTTGCCTACATACGGCTAGTGCGAAAAAAAAAATCATTAATTGATCTCGTAGTAGTGTGAACTACATACAAAGCCCGGATCTTAAAATACAGCATTATAAGTTGTCATTAAGGTAGTTGTCTGATGTGTTTATGAGAACTCCAATGCGATTTCACCAACAGATGTTAAAACCGACGTTAACAAATGTAACGTAACAATTGTCACAGCGCTAACACTACTGATAAATTTCTTGTATCTCACCAACCTGTTTTATGAAAATGTTAACAAACACGTGTTAACGCCAAGGGACTTATAAATATCACAGCTATAGAAGGCTATGGATAAGTCGTATTATTTTCTGAACGTACTACGATGCGCTTTTGTTTCCATTTTCGTCTGCACACAGCTGAAAACATGGCGGGTGAACAAAATCGTAAACAAAAGCCGCGAGAGAAATTTCTTATCGATGGAGAAAGAACTGTTAGTTGAATTGGTAGCGAAGTTTAAGGATATCGTTGAAAATAAATAGGACGGATGCGGTGAATGTAAAAGAGAAGGACGTCACGTGGGAAAATATTGGAAACAAATTTAATTTAATTTAATTCAAATGCAAGCACCGAACAACTTCGTCAGTATTATGAAAATTTAAAACGAGGTGCGAAGAGGGACATGTGACTCGAACGTTTCAAGACGAGAGGTGGAAAATGTATTATCCTCATAATTCAGTGATTTATAAAATCGCAAAGTTATTAATACTTGAAGCTAAGGCGAGATCGTCATATTCCTTTCGACTTGAACCTTTCAAGACGGGAGGTGGACAATGTATTATCCACATAATTCAGTGAATTATAAAATCGCAAGGTTATTGATACATGAAGCAAAGGCGAGATCACCATATTCCTTTCGGTGCATGTTCTAACCTCTCTTGTACTTCTGCAGTAAGCTTCATAGCAACTTGTTTCGACAGTCTATACCTCTGTAAAAAATTTTTCTTCTGATAGCTCCTCAAAATAATTTCTCCTCACAGGCCCTACTCTATTACGAATGCCATATAGGCCCGCCTCGGTAGCGTAGATGGTAGCATGTCTGCCTCACGTTCAAGAGGTCCCGAATTCGAATCTCGGTCACGGTGAGTTACCTGGATAAGTTTCTTCCGGGGTTTTCCCTTATCCTGATAGACGAATGTTGGGTAACTCTAAGCTGCATGGACCCTGGACTCATTTGAGCACCATTTCATTCCTCGTCCGATATGACTTAACGTTGGAGGACGTAAATTGAAGGAAAAAAAGCCATTTAGGCGGTCTTAAATATAGCAAATCGACATCAACAGCTGCATTCATGCCTGCCATAATTTTTAAGGACTTAACAACAGAAATTTGGCTTGTCAGTTTAACAGGAGATTTAACACGAGTGTTAAGCTAACACTTGTTGGTGAAGTGCAATTTTTGTTTTAACTATTGCTAAACTCTAGTTAAGTCCTAACATCTGTTGGTGAAATCGCGCACTAGTGATTTACAAGTCAGTTGGAGAATTTAATGTCGTGCTGGCATGTTGGCCATAGTAGCTCAATGGTTAAGAGCAACCGGGAGATCCGTGGTTCACATCCCGGCTATGGCATTGAATTTTTCAATCTCACTCTACCTATCCAAACCTTGCCCTACACACGTATAATGCAGAAGAGCAGTTTTAAGCCCTTAAAACTATTCTCCTCAAATAATTGAATGTAATACTAATTAAATTGGAAACCTGGTATTTATTTGAAATGCTGTAAGAGGTAGTCAATCGTTATTGACTGCAAGTTAGGGTATTCTAATGATCAAGTTAACCGAGTTACATCGCATTTGAAGCTTATTATTACGATGAAAATTAAATGAAATATACAGTGCTTAACGCCCGCTTTTATTACAGGCGGTGACACTGATGATACAGGAGATGAAGATGCAGCACCTGTGAATGAGGTGGCGGGCCACAGAAAGAACTGCCTGAACCATCCCGCTTTACAACTCAAGTGTCCGTCTATAAATTTCTAAGAAATTTTGCCTCACATTCCAAGAATCCCAAGCTAGACTGCCACAGCTAATCTATCATCCTTAGATAGCAGCCTACCCCTTTCACTCACGTAACCCTCCGAACTACTTCTAGGAATTTACCTGAAAACCAGCCATCACTAATTGGAACTTAAAGTCGTCTTAATCCGAGCCAACTGTATTCATAAACTACTGCCAAACCTTCAGCCGTTTAATATTTAACACCATTTACGTTATAATTTACTGCATTGACCCATGAGTTCTGTATAACAACCTAGGAGCTCACAATTCAGACCTCACATATACAAGGGAGCCTTCTCATTCGCTTGCGTGTTTCTTAGCATTACGAGATAATCTAAAGCTTTTAAGCATTCCTAAGATGTTCGTTCCATATCAATAATGGAATATAAATCTTTCCCTCACAGCTCTTGAATTGTTGTAAAACACCTGACACGAATATATCACTTCACTGTTCACATATCGACACGCAAAGACGGAGGGAGCATGCAATAATGAAATGAGAGGTACTCTCAACCACGCAATACTCTGACGTCACAAAGAGGCTTAATTACGGCTAAAAGTAACAAATCAAGAACTGTGGCTTGTGTTAATAATAGTTACATGTGGTCACGAAACAAAAGAGTCCGATAAGAAACTACAGTTCAAGCAAATACTAGATAAAAAAAGCCTATCTGATGATAGTACAGGCGATCCATATACACGTGCATTGGGAGAACATAATACACAATTGAGAGATTACATTACACTACTTACATCTCAGAGAAAATTTTAGAAGTGTCCTCCACCAGCATCTATACATGTTTGCACTCGTCTCACCATTTTCTCTGAAGATTTAGGGAGAGTATCCTTGCCAATATTACTTATTTTAGTTCAAATGGATTCCTTGATGACAGCAATTGTCCGTGGTCTATTCTTGTACACTCTATTTTTAGATACCTTCACAAGAAAAAATCCGGTGAGGTTAGGTCAGGGGATCTGGCGGGCCACAGAACTTTAGAAATTATTCGATTATCAAAGAAACTGGTTACAAGTTCCATGGTGTCATTAAATGTATGGCATGTTGCTCCATCTTGTTGGAAATAACCTTCTCTCAATTCGATGTCATCTGCACCCCTTTCAATAGTTCTGTATGTTTCAAATGTATATTGGCAACTCAGTAATAATATAGCTAATAATCCAGTTTGTTTCTTGGTGTCCTCTGATCTGACAACAGTTTTCATTTTCACAAAATTTACACGGTACAAAATTTTCTATATCTACTAACTGAAAACTTTTTGATGTAATATCATTATTTACTTTAGTTTAAATTGTCATCACTGCCATTACACAATGAAAACCCCAATTTTGCCTTCAAGAACCAATTTTCACTTCACATTCGTTGCCAATGTTTGAGGCTGTGTTTGACGAAGTCAATATATTGTCATGTTAGAGTCAACCACGGATCTCCTGGTTTCCGTCCAGTCACTCTAACCCATTGAGCTACTAGGGCCAACTTGCCGTCCATACGCTAAATTCTCTATATGACTCGTATATTTCCCCGGTAAACCACTAGGGGCTCTCGCATCCAAGATACACCCTTTGTGGCGACTTACTATTGTAAGTACTTGAATCCCAGGCTTCAACGTTTAACTCTTATTATTTTAGTTAATTGATGGAAATTAATCATATCCTCACACTAGCTAAGGACTTTGATAGAGTCAACATGAAAAATTCTATGCCATGGCCGGGATTTGAACCATGATCTCCTGGTTTCCGACCAGTCCCTCTAAACCATTGAGCTACCATGGCCAACGTGTCGTCCTGACATTAAATTCTCCATTTGACTCGTATATTTCCCCGGTAGACCTCTAGGGGCTCTCGCATCAGAGATACACCGTTTGTGGCGACTTACTATCGTAAGTACTTAAGTCCCAGGCTTCATCATTTAACTCTTATTATTTTAGTTAATTGATGGAAATTAATCATTTCCTCACATAAAAGTTAAATGATGAAGCCTGGGATTCAAGTGCTTACAATAGTAAGTCGCCGCAAACGGTGTATCTCGGATGCGAGAGCCCCTAGTGGTCTACCAAGGAAATATACGAGTCAAATGGAGAATTTAATGTCAGGACGGCACGTTGGCCATGGTAGTTCAATGGATTAGAGCGACTGGACGGAAACCAGGAGATTTATGGTTCAAATCCCGGTCATGGTATTGAATTTTTCATGTTGACTATCTATCAAAGTCCTTAGCCTATATACGGCTAGTGTGAGGAAATGATTAATTTCCATCAATTAACTAAAAGTATTTTCATGTGTTACTACACTTTTTCCATTTTAGGGGTTGTAGCTTTTTTATTATGTAATCGGGGAATACATGCCATGCGGATTTCTTACACCAAAACTATTGCTTCCTCCCATCTTGAAAACAGCACTAGTAATTCAAAACATACTAAACAAAGCATGGAAGAATTAACATTATATGTAGAGATTAATATTAATAGAAAAAACAAGGACTTTTTTTCTAATGAGGACGTGTTCTGGAATATAGCTTCAGTAAGGTTGCAGCCAAGGAGAGAACACAGTTAAAAATGGCTAATAGGGGGCGTGGCATTCTGTGCAGCCTTTTCAAAATCAGTCTTTAGAACTTTTAAAACTATGAGACTATTTTTTTCTTTTTGAAAAAAATTTCATCCCCTTAAATCATATCGGACAATGAATGCAATGGGTGAAATAATGCTCAAATGAGCCCAGGGTCCATAGAGCTTAGAGTTACCCGACATTCGTCTTTCAGGATAAGGAAAAAACACCAGAAAACGCCTTATCGAGGTAACTCACACTGACCGAGATTCGAACTCAGGATCTCTTGAACCTGAGGCAGATACGCTACCCTCTACGCTATCGAGGCGGCCCCCCAGGGGCCTACTTCGGTAGGTACGGGTTTGGCGCACCCAGGGTCCCGAGCCAACAGTCTCCCTCGTGTGGGCTCCTCTTCGTGGTTGAGGGAGACGGTCAACATGCCCAGCCACGTGTAGGCCGTGCGTGGAGATCCGTGGAGAAGGTTTTTAGATTCTTGTATAGTTTAGAGTTTAGGATTTAGTGAACGAAATTTTTAGTAGGTTTTGATTGATGCATTTTTATGTACGTGTATTTTTAATAGGTTTTGTTACACTTGTATTGTTTTTAGAAAGTTTTATCTCTGGCTTTTGCCATGACTAGTTATTTAAAGGGCGCTGATGGCGCCCTTATATATATATCATCATCATCATCATCATCATCATCATCATCATCATCATCATCATCATCATCATCATCATCATCATCATCATCACTATCGAGGCGGGGTAAAGTATTTATAGATTTAACATAACTAATTACATTTGTAGTCGTAAAACAGACTAATAAAACCAACAAACTACAACATTTAGATTTTTTGCAATAAAATATAATAAATTAACTTCAAAGCACTGGTCACTTTATATCAATAAATTTACCGTTATGAATCTATGCATGATTTAAAATGTTATTGCTCTTCATCTGTTAATTCACAAACTATTGAGATATTTGCAATTTGATGCGTTGATGTTTACCTTTCCAGTACATATTGTTTCGCTTGATTTATTTCGTGTTTCGTACCTGAACCAAATATTTCGAACGCCATTTTATGTTTTGAATTAAACCCATGTTTCCGATTCACATATATGTCCGTTATGTCTAATTGTAAAGGGATGTGGGTTAATTTCCCCGCAATAATAGATTATAGCCCATCATTATCGATATGTGCACTACATGGCAAAGTGTGGAAGTGAACCGGAAGGAATGTGTAGTTGTTTACGTGAGCTATCCCAGATACACGGCGAGTCAGTTGTATGTACACTCTGATCAGATGCAATCTCAGCAACGTGGCATACATCGGCAGGCGAGAGAAATCATTTATAATGTGATTCAGTTTCGTTATAAGGAGAGAGAAGCAATTAAAATTATTTTGTATCAAGTGCTAAAACGGCGGCTGCAATGCCAATTTACATTTGCTATATAATAATTAAATGGCTATTTTTTCACATCACATACACGGTTCCCAAATACTGTATTTGTGTTTCGTTAGTAGTAGTAGGTGTGCTAGATCGCCAGGCGATCCCACCGAGGTCATATCTGTAGTCTTCACCTTTGGTGTTGGCGCGCGTAAGTGACGTATCCACATCCATACCGCCTTGTGTCTTAGGACCAGATGGGGGGGGGCCCCTTGTTTGTTAAAAAAATGTTGTCAGAAAAAGGAGAAAAGAACAGGAGAAATATAGGGAATTATTTAGGGAAAGTTAAAGAGAGATGGCTAAGAACAATTAAGAGAAAAATGTAGAGTGGGATAGGTGAAATGACAAAAAGTGTAAAAAGGAGCAGAGGGCTTGTCCTATGGAAAGCCCCACGGAGGATGCCGAGCGCCCTTTGGGACAGCTCGGATAACTCCTTGGTTGAAGGAGGCCCGGGTCTTGTTCCTACGGGTTCAAGGCTAATGGGAGTAGAACCTCTGGACTCAAACAAACAAAACTGTTTCGTCACCTACTGCACGCCAGGTAAACCTGAACCATTTCAATAGGCTGGGAGATTACATTACACTATTTATATCTCAAAGAAAATATTGGAAGGGTCGTCCACCAGCATCTATACATGTCTGCACTCGTCTTACCACATTCTCTGAAGTTTTACGGAGAGCATCCCTGCCAATGTTACTTATTTCGGTTCCTTAAGAACATCAGTTGTCCGTGGCCTATTCTTGTACACTCTATTTTTTAGATACAGCCACAAGAAAAAATCCGGTGGGGTTAGGTCAGCGGATCTGGGGGCTATAGTCCTTCAGAGATTATTCCATTACACTGGGCAACAAAAAATAATTTTTGAATGTTTCGATGAAGCAATTCCTACTAATTTTGGGTTGAGAAAAATAAATATGACAATGAAAAAAATTTATTAGCTCTGGTTTCTATGATATACACAAGGTGGAAGTATTACATATTAACGGATTGAGAGAAAAGTATACATTTTAATTGCATACATGTTAACAACAATGAAAGTTCATTTGATTTTTTAAACTGGTAATTACACGCTAAGGGTTCTAAATTGCTAGCAAAATACTTCGCAGATAGTCGTGTCTGAAGAGAATCATGTGGTGGCCTATTGACTTCGTCGTCTTTTAGCTTGCCTCTTGTGATGGAGTTCCGCAGAATCCCTATACAAAGATCAACAGTAATCCGCAAGCATTACTTCATTCCAAAGGCCCTGATATCTTTGTTCCATAACAGAAATGCCCCGATGGAATCTCTCCCCATGTTCATCACTAACAGCTCCACAACTAGGAGGGAAAAAGTGTAGGTGGGAGTGCAGAAAATGGATCTTAAGGGACATGTTGCATCCAAGGTTACGGTACTTTTGCAGGAGCATTGTCACTAAATGCTTGTAGTAGTCATCTCTTTTATTGCCTAAAAATCCAAAACTTCCTTTTCTTTCCCCTCCAAAATTTGATCAAATGCAGGATCCTTTACAAGTTCTCTCATTTATGGTACGACAAAAATGCCTTCCTTAACTTTTGCATCACTTAACCTCCAATATTTCTCTCTGATTGTGTTTTGATACTTGACAGGTGTGCCAACTCCCAAAAAAGTTCCCCCAAATTTAAAATCTTCACCGTAAAAAATGAAATGTTATCTTCAAAACAAGAGCTAATGTATCATTTTTATGGTGATTTTTGAATTCAACAGATGGAAATACATGTAAATTCACTATGTTTAAGCCCAAAACATTTTCATTGTTGCCCAGTGTTATCAAAGAAACTGGTTACAAGTTCCATGGTGTCATTAGATGTATGGGACGTTGCTCCATCTTGCTGGAAATAACCTTCTCTCAATTCGATATCATCTCCGTAAAACTTCAGAGAATATGGTGAGACGAGTGCAAACATGTATAGATGTTGGTGGAGGATCCTTCCAACATTTTCTCTGAGATGTAAATAGTGTAATGTAATCTCCCATTTGTGTATTACATTCCCCCAAAGCTGAAGTGTGTCCTATTATTGGTTAAAAAGCTATGGCCTATTGAAATGGTTCAGGTTTATATGGATCGCACTATATTTCACTCTTCTGTAAACAAGATAACGAACGAAGACAGCGCTGTGTGATTGAAGTTTAATACGCCACAACGCTCCGTCATGCAGCAGTAGATGTGTTTGTATAATACTGCCTAGTACCGTAAAACCTCTCTATAACGGAACGCCATCGTTTCATCATTTATTTTCCGTTTAGAGAGGGTTGTGTTTGAATACAAATAAATTACTAAAGCTATAATCACACAGGTTTAAAATGATGAGGAGGATGAGGATGATGATAAGAAACTTACAATAATTGTAGTTCTCTGTCTGTTTTCAATTTTCTCTTTCCAATCTGCAAATGTCTGCATATCAACATCATTTGAAGCTCTGTCAAGCGTCTATGACACTCTTAAAGTCTTAAATGAAGGTTTAGATCAGTGGTATGAAATCAGCTCCGTCAGCTCTAACCGCCAAATACTCGTATGCTCCCGAACGAAAGGCAGGTTAGCGTATGACGTCACCGTGCTGATTTTTGCTACCAAAGGGGAAGGAAATAGTTTGATATGCTGGGGTAACGACAGCGCAGGGAACACAGGAAACGTTTCGGGTATTAACAGGCTCTGTGCTATGAGAATATATATATAAACTTCAACTCGTAGTTTATAGAAGGTCAGGCATGTTTATAAAGTGAATAAAATAAAGCTTAAAGTAATTTTCTCTGCAAATTAGAGGAGACCCATTCAGAACAAAATTACGTGGACATTTTTCGACACTTTCTGTTTCGTTTTTCTTTAACTAGTTTATCAATGTCAGGGCGTAATTTCTGGGAAATTTGTAATCGAAGGCTGCATGTTAGATTGTGATAACACAAGGTACTTCAAGGTTTGGACTTAGCTAATTTCATAACATAAAACAAAAGTTCGCACACATATGTCGAGCCAAACATACACAATGTCTGTGTGGCAAGTGAATACAACCTCGGAAATCTGGTTTAGAGGACATTCTTGTAAAAGTCAGCCAAGTCTTCCTTCTGTGTATATTTGTCCTTCAATAAATCGTGACATTGTAAATTTAACAGTTCCATTAGGTACGTGGCAGCTACATTGTTGTCATCAAGTGTGCTACACCTGACTGAACCCTCAAATTCTGTACTCACAGCGCAATTTATATAGGCAACCTGGTACTAGACGGCTCTTGCCTGAGTGACGTGTATTGCAGGCCTCACTCCCGGCTGAATTACGTCACAACTCTCGAAGCTGTCTTTCTCTGGTTTAGAATACAGTCCTACTGTTAAAACGACAGTTTAATGAACCAATTACAAAATAAGGATTTTAATATGTTGGAAACATTGATATAATGGCCTCTTAAGTAAAATAAGACCTAAAGCTTTCTTGGAGGCAAATATGCTCACTTTCTTCTCGGTCAGCCAGCCAGGTGAAAAGATGATTAGATATCAACGTTTCAGGAGTGTGCATCTCTCCCATCATCAGGATATTTATAAAATGTTATAACCACAAATGAAATACTGGGTGTAACACAACTATAAACAAAGACAAAACACTATCAAAATTCGCATTGCTGAACAAAAGACTGTTTTCAGTAAATTAAATGCCAGGCCAGGAGATGGCGTGAGTATAGAAAATTGTGTCAAAGAAACGTAACTACTTAACTTGATTATCAAGGTGCATTGAACTTTGCTTCTTAAATCGAGGGATTTCCATTTTAAGGCCGGTTTCCAAGAGGAGCTGAACTGAAATCCAGCATCAGGATTCAGCTTGCTCCTTTCAGAGGAAATCGCCAAAGCCTCCTTAATTCTCCGCTCCCAGTAACTGTTGCATATTGCCAAGATGGTCGTCTCCCGAAAATTGGCTCTATGGTCGTTATCGAAACAATGCTCTGCCAGCCCAGAGACAAATGCTCTTGAAACCGGTGAAAGACAAATTGTACTTATAAGTTCCGAGAGTGTACCGCATTCCCTGTAAATGTGGGACACCGTATATAGGACAAACTGGAAGGATATCGCTACCAGAATAATCGAACACGAACGGAGCATTCGTTTAATGCAACCTGAGAAGTCTAGTCTGGCAGAGCATTGTTTTGATAACGACCGTAGAGCCAATTTTCGGGAGACGACCATCTTGGCAAAATGCAACAGTTACTGGAGGTGGAGAATTAAGTAGGCTTTGGCGATTTCCTCTAAAAGGAGCACGCTTAATCGTGATGCTGGATTTCAGTTCAGCTCCTCTTGGAAACCGGCCTTAATAATGGAAATCCGTCCATTTAAGAAGCAAAGATGAATACAGCTTTATAATCAAGTTAAATAGTTACGTTTCTTTGACACAATTTTCTATACTCACGCCATCTCCTGACCTGGCATTTAATTTACTGAAAACAGTCTTTTGTTTAGTAATGCGAATTTTAATAGTGTTTTGTCTTTGTTTATAATTGTGTTATATCCAGTATTTCATTTGTGGTTATAACATTTAATAAATATCCTGATGATGGGAGAGATGCACACTCCCGAAACGTCTATATTTAATCGTCTTTTCACCTGGCTTGTTGCCCGAGAAGAAAGTGGGCATGGGCCTTTTAAGTAGTTTCCAATGCGGATTCTCACTACATACAGCACCACAGGTGGCTTATCCACTTATCCACTTATTCCATCTAGTCAACAGAGAGTGGATAGTGATAGTAGGTTTATGAAATTTTAATTGGAATAGAATAATTACAAGGGAAAGTTTTAGAACATACTTTCGGTTACTTCCCGCAGCATTTTTAATTTTAAGGCCTGAGAGGTAACACGGTTTCCTAAGGTCATACCTAAGCCTCAGCTTCCTGAGTCGTTGGTACGAGTACTATGGCGTAAAAATCCACCTCTGCTTAGTCACTGAAAGTGTAAAATGTCATTTCTCTTTAACTACACAGGAAAAAACTTTGTTCACTTGTATATTTTCTTCTGGATGCCTTTTCTGTTTGACAGAAGCAATCTACCTCTGCCAAAAGAAGTGTATATCTTGAGCTTTTTCACAAGTCAGTTACCGCAGTGTTCTCTCAGGACGTTTTGACTGCTCGTTTAAGTTATCTGGCTACCAGCCAAAAAGAAACTGAGGGGAACAAGGAAAGTTTACTGCAATACATTGTTCCTGAAAACCAGAGAGAGTGGTAACAGCCGTGTCAAAGGTCTGTATTTAACAGTTCTTGGATTTCATCGACCCAGTTAAACCTATTAATTTCATTTACACACTTGTTTGTTCACGTAAAATCCTCTTTATGCACGTTTTGCTCATGATAATAAACACGGACTCTTTTTTTTTTCTTAATTAACGTCCTCCAACGTTAAGTCATATCGGACGGTGAATGAAATGGGTGAAATGATGCTCAAATGAGTCCAGGGTCCCTGGAGCATAGAGCTATTTACATTTGTCTTTTAAGGATTAGGGAAAGCCCTGGGAAAACCCTTATCCAGGTAACTCGCCCTCACCGAGATTCGACATCGGAACCTTTTGAACGTCAGGCAGACACGCTACCATCTACGCTACCGAGGCGTGCATAAGGACATTTACAAAAGTCCTTTCACGTAATACACATTATATCCTCCGGAGACTATGACAACAGTCACCTGTTTATACAACAATTTGAAGTATCCTGTTCTCATTCCTTGAAAATGCGTAGTGTTTAACGCCCGCTTTTACTACATACGGCACCGCAGGCGATGACACTGATGATACATGAGATGAAGATGGAGCACCGGTGGAATGAGATGGCGGGGGAAACCGGAGATCCCGGAGAAAACCCGCCCCATCGCCGTGCTGTCCACCACAAATCTTACTCTGCGGTCGCCTGGGATCGAACCCGGGCCGCCTTGGTCTAACCACTGAGCCACGGCGCGGCCCTCATTCATTGAGCTCATGTGAAACAAAACATACTGAATATTTAAAATTACGAGGACTTTTCAATAAAGTATAATCATAATTTTCTTTTTTTCTTTTCTTTTTTTTTTTTTTTTTTTTTTTTACTCATCTTCATACTTTTGATGGTTCTTCTCAAAATAGTCTGCCCTGAATGCGATGCACTTGTGTGTGTGTGTGTGTGTGTGTGTGTGTGTGTGTGTGTGTGTGTGTGTGTGAGTGAGTGCGTGCAGTTTACGTCCTCCAACGTTAAGTTATATCGGACGATGAGTGGAATGGATGAAATGATGCTCAAATGAGTTCGGGGTCCATGGAGCCTAGAGTTACCCGACATTCGTCTTACAAGATAAGGGAAAACCACGGAAAAATCCTTATGCAGGTAATTAACCCTGAGCGAGATTCGAACTCGGGATCTCTTGAACGTGAGGCACACATGCTACCACCTCGCTACCAAGGCGGGCTGCGATGCACTTGTCCCAGCGTTTCTGCCAGTCTTCAAAGACATGCTGGAAACCATTTTTGAGAGATACTTCAAAATCGCCTCCGCAGCCTTCACCACTGCTTCTGATGATGGATGATGCCTCCCACGAAGGCGTTTCTTCAATTTAGGGAATAGAAAAGTCACGTGTGGCTAAATTATGACTATAGGGAGGGTGAGGGATGCACTTCACATTGATTTTTGCAAGATCTTCACCAACAACTTTGGCAATATGCGACCGCGCATTATCGTGGTGCAGCATCCAGCCGGCTTCACGGAAATGTGGCACCCAGTGAAATGTTCGGTATTTCAGAAGGTAATTCTTAAAGTAATTCGTCGGTCCTCTCTCACAATAGCAGCAGCAGTGTTGATGTTTTCTTCCGTAAGAGCAGCAACTGGAGCACCGGGTCCACCTTCCTTTGAAATTGATTGTCTGCCCTCTTTAAACATTTTAAACCACCTTCGAGCTGTGCTGTAGGAAGAACAGACTCTCCATAGGCCTCCTGTGACGTTGTATAGGCCTCAACTGAAAATTTCTGGAGACGAAAGCAGAATTTCAAAGCCACATAATGTTCCTCGCGTGTTACCTCCATTGCAGCGGTAGGCGATATTGAACATGTCTGAACTTGCCTGGTTCTCATAGGTGGGAAGCACGAGTACCAACAATGAAACTACTACGACGTGTTTGTTTCACATTAAGCTAACAGAATATAATAAGTGCGAAAATTATGACCGTAAAGAAATTATGATCATTGTTTATTGAACAGCCCTCGTCTATTTTTATTAATGGATACTATAAAAATACCTTGAATAAAGTTGAAAATCTAAATTTTCATATCTGAAAGATTTTGATACAAAAACTTATTAAGCGTTAGGGAAATGAGTAATACCATTTCTTTGGTGTTATGATTATAAAGTGAAGTGAAGTAAGTCACTTTTTTTTTTATTTTGGTCTTTAGCAAAATGTATTGGATTCCATTTTTTTTTTTTTTTTTTTTTTTTTTTTTGTAATGATATATACAGGATGCCATGACTAATTCTTGTTTCACATAAGCTTGCCCCGTATCTCTTGACGGTCACGTGACCTTATCACATCTCATTGGCCGCTGTTGTGCGGTAAAAATTAGTTCGTTATTTAACATGGTGATATGTCTTTATATGTTGGAAGAGAATTGTCAAATTTATATTTTCGTAACTGTTTTAATGAAATATATTACGCAACAGAGTTGATTTATCTGAAATGCATGTTAATTCTTAAACGAAGTAAAGAGGAGGTTCCTTTGCTCTCAAGCTCATGGCACGATAGCACGTGATTTAGCGGTAGTGATGACATATTTGTTTATATGACTCTTATCACTGACCTTGTTTTGAATTGGATTAGTCATATATCGCCACTCGAAGGTGTGTTGTGTCGAGTGAGAGAGCAAAATTATTTTATTGATCTTTTATTGCGCGTGTACTTGTTATATGTATAATGGCAGAGTCTACGCCAATTTTTCGCTGAAGCAACGCAAGGGAAAACCTTTACAAAGCGGCGAACATATAATTGTGTTGCATGTGTTTAATGCACTCACAGAGAGAATCCGTCTTTGTCAGTGAGAAAAGTCGAACAGCTGTACCCTGAACTCACAGGTGTGAGTGTTAGATGCGTAGGAACATCGTATTTTGTTTATGAAATAAAAGTGTGTTAATCCAGAAGAAACTCACTCCATTCATTATAACATTCAAGCTTGTCCATTGAATAATTATACTATTTTGCCTGAATGTGGAACAACTCATTGAAGAGTAAAGAAAAATACATACTTCATTTATTGGTTTTCAAAGGTTTACCAATACACTGATTTAGGTAACAAGATGTTTAGGATGCCCGCCTCGGTAGCATGGTAGTAGCGTGTCTGGCTTACGTTCAAGAGGTCTCGAGTTCGAATCTCGGTCAGGGTGAGTTACCTGGATAAGGCTTTTCCGGGGCTTTCCCTTATCCTGAAAGACGAATATCGAGTAGTTCTGAGCTCCATGGACCCTGGGTTCACTTGAGCATCATTTCATCCATTCCGTTTATCGTCTGATATGACTTAACGTTTGGTATGCCCGCCTCGGTAGCTAGATGGTAGCATGTGTGCCTCACGTTCAGAGGTCCTGAGTTCAAATCTCGGGCTGGGTGAGTTACCTGGATAAGGCTTTTTCGGGGTTTTCCCTTATCCTGAAAGACGAATATCGGGTAGTTTTAAGCTCCATGGACCCTGGGTTCACTTGAGCATCATTTCATCCATTCCGTTCATCGTCTGATTTGACTTAACGTTAGGTGTGCCCACCTTGGTAGCGTAGATGGTAGCATGTCTGCCTGACGTTCAAGAGGTCCTGAGTTCAAATCTCGGTCAGGGTGAGTTACCTGGATAAGGCTTTTCCGGGGTTTCCCTTATCCTGGAAGACGAATGTCGGGTAACTCTAAGCTCCATGTATCCTGGACTCATTTCAGCATCATTTTACCTTCATTCGCCGTCCGATATGACTTAACATTGGAGGATGCAAATGACCAAAAAAACTTAACGTTGGAGGACGTAAAATTGCACCAATAAAGAGATGTTTAGGACATAATATCTAAATACCAATATCGAGCAGAAAACAGATCTCTAGAATATAAGTTTTCAGTAATTGATAACGCATTAATTCATACCTACTTATTTTTAATCGTTTAAGCTTTACCGAATTCTTCAAAATTAAGTTACAGCTAGATGGAACAAAATTTTAACTAATTATTAATTAATGAAAACGAAAATTGAATTTAATGTTTTAAAACCTTAGAACCCTTAAGTAAATTTCTCCTTATAATGAAGAGTACCAGCTACGAGAAGGCTATAATGTAAAAGCATTTCTAAGTGTCTGTTCCATTAGATTACCTATTCGCAAGACCATAAAAGACGCCTCTATTCTACGACCCATAAACTTGCTCATTTGTCTGAAACACCGTATAGTTTCAATTCTTCAAGCTCTCAACACCTCTGCGAGGTTTTATGACTTGAACTTTCCAGTCCAAAGCAGCCTAGAAGTCATAAATTTCTAGCGCTCATTTGTTAGAGAATTTCAAATTATAAAAACGCTATATATGCTAAATATTACAATATAAATCAAATATATATCATTTTAAGAACAATTTTGAGGTAAAATAGATTTCAAATATTAATGAAAAAATTCTCAAACTACCATTCAATTGTGGACAGTGCTTCGAAGCCATTTAAATGCTCTGAAGTGACATTGAATACATCTGAGCAGGTAGGTATGTACGGGTATTATCTACAATTTTAAAATTTGCTTTACTTTTAACTTCTATTTAAATTTTTGCCGCTTAGAACTGCTTACAATTATGCAATGTGTATTCAGTTCCCTTCAGTATGCTTAAACTGTTGATTTGATATGAGGTAAAGTTTTGAATTAATTAATTTAAGCATTTAATACAGAATATTTTTACAAAAATTAGAGAATACGTATTTTGTTTTCTCTTCAAGAGTCTAAGGCCCGATTTCACCAACAGATGTTAAAATCGACGTTAACAAATGTAACGTAACAATTATAATAGCGCTAACAATTTCTTGTATTTTACCAACCTGTTTTCTGAAAATGTTAACAAACACGTGCTAACGCCAAGAAACTTGTAAATATCACAGCTATAGAAGGCTGTGTATGAGTCGTATTATTTTCTGAACGTACAGCGATGCGCTTTTGTTTTCATTGTCGTCTGCACCGCAGTCTGCACACAGCTAAAAAAATGGTGGATAAACAAAATCATAAACAAAAGCCATGAAACAAATTTCTCATAAATGGAGAAACGATTGTTAATTGAATTGGTGACGAAGTATACCGATATTGTGGAAAATAAGAGGACAGATGTGGTGAATGTAAAAGAGAAAGATGTCACACGGGGAGGAATTGGAAACAAACTTATTTCAAATGCATGTGTCATTACTCCAAAGAAACGTATTACGTAAATTTAAAACGAGGTGCGAAGAAAAACAAGTGACGAGTGACTTGCACGTTTCAAGATGGAAGGTGGACAGTGTGTTATCCACAGTGAATTATAGAATCGTAAAGTTATTAATACTTGAAGCAAAGGCGAGATCGCCATATTCCTTTCGATGCATGTTCTAAACTCTCTTTTACTTCCGCAGTAACCTTCATATCAACATGTTTCGACAGTCTATACCTCTGTAGAAAAGTTTCTTCGGATAGTTCCTCAAAATAATTTCTCCTCATAGGCCGTACTCTATTACAAATGCCATTTAGACGGTCTTAAATATAGCAAATCGACATCAACAGCTGAGTTCATGCTCGCCATCTTGACTATTTACAATGGTTAAGGACTTAACATTAGAAATTTGGTGTGTTAGTTTAACAAGAGATTTAACACGAGTGTTGACGCTAACACTTGTTGGTGAAATGCAATTTGTGTTTTAACTATTGCTAAACTCGTGTTAAGTCTTAACATCTGTTGGTGAAATCAGGCATAAATGTTATACAAAAACTAATTGATGATTGTAAAACAGTATGTTTGCGAAATACAAAGAAACTAAACCTTAAACTTTCCTAAATGTCAGACGATTCAAATTTCACTCTTCAGAAATGATTTTCTTGTGAAGTTATAGGAACAGAAAGATAATTGTATTCCGCAGTAGTAATTAACAAATCTGTGAAGAAAAAACAATTGCTCTTTGAAATTTCTGTAAATTGGATATTTCAGTTATCGAGTAACTTAAAACTGCTGATATTGCTTGGTAAACTATTGAATTATTTTAGCTTTATGGTAAGAAAAATGTGAACGAAGGGTACATTGTTTAGACGACATTTGTGTATCATTTTCTTGATTTAATCTACTACCTAGACTGGATTTCATACAATACAATTTCAGTATGTTTTCTAACAATCTTTGATTTACAACGAAAAAAAATTGAAGGCCGCTTCTTACTTAAAAATATGCATGACTGAAATTTAGGAACTTTTCAAACAATCGCCTTTTCCTCTTTTTAGTCTATAAAATAGTGTAAGCCTTCCTGAATCCAAATAATGCTTACATAACATTCGCAAGTCATTTTTAAATGCTCTAATCTAGTTTGAAAGCTACGTGAATGCTAGTGTTAGATATGAATTCTAATTCTTTATCTTTGTTTTCTCGCTATTGAAAATTTCAGCATTTTTCCCTATTTAAAATGCTCCTTGCATTACAGTTTTGTTGTTAGACTAAAGAAACTTGCTACACATCTTCATAGAGACACAGAGCATAGAAATTACCCTGGGTTTTATTGTGAGATGCATTTAAGTACACTTTCTTTACTTCAAAACACAAACATTTCAAATTCTGGGCAAAAAGGCCATATTCATAGCTTTAAAAATTTCTGGAGCCTAAACATATTAAAAAGCTAGCGTTATTACTTCAGGATTTCAAATTTTCAGTCATAGGTATTCTTAACAAATGTTGTTAAAAATTAAGATAAAAAATTAAGTACTAAATTTAAAAAACATAGAGTTTTGCCATTTTAAATTTTTAGATCAGTTGCTCTTATCCACAAAAATAAATTAAAGCTATCAGGTAAAGCTTTCGCCCCCAATACTACCTCCCCCAGCTTCAAGCTGAAATTGAAATGCTGTATTCATTTATTTCTTATTAAAGCACCTCTATCGTAACCTTAATACTAGGAAGACGTATATGATATCCTCATATTGTAGTCTGAATTCTCTATCTGAATTCAACAAATTAAAAATGCTTTCCAAACATTTTCTTTCCACTCTGGCGGTGTTTGACAGAACAAATTATGTAAATCGCATTATAATATCCAAAAATGAAGAAAGAGTAGATAAAGTAAAGGATTTCTAACAAAATACTGCATATTAGTATTAATTTATTTAGAAATATTCACAATTCACCGAAATTCAGATTTCCTTTTATATACTAATCAAAAACAAATTAAAGCTCTTACATCATTCAACGCCATGAAGACTTTCGAAAACTCGTGCAAAGAATCCATTTACACGAATGTTGTGATCACTTAAATTGTTCTTCTAGTTAAATTTGTATTAATATTTTGAGCGTTTATTTACACTTGTCTTTTGACGAATGTTTTATACTTAAGCAACAGTTAATAAAATTGAAAAGAAGTACAATAATGTAAGCAAATTCAAAGTAGTATTTGTATGATTCAACGATGATTACTCTATGAGGATCTAAAGTCAATGGACCGATACCTCCTATCACAGATCCTGTAAGTTCCTTCTACCTATATCAAGAATTTGTTTAAAATAAACAGCAATCGTAATTTTAACTATATACATTCTGCAGTTAGAAGATGTGCAACTTAGATTTTATGGTTTTACTTTCGTTGATTAATACATTTATAAACTATAATGTTAATTAACTCCATAATCTAATGGAAAGCGCTAATAAAATTCTGGTAAACACAATTTTAATAATAACACTGATTTTTTTTAATTTTTTTATATGATTTGGTTATGAACGTCATTTTCCCCTAGTTTTGGGGCACTGATTCCAAATATGTCATCCATTTTCTGCACCACGTCCAGATTTTTCAAAAAAGTGAAAACAAGAATTTTATGGAAATTAATTGTTCTTTCACACTAGTAGTGTGTAGGACGCTCTATGAAAGGGTAGAGTCAGACTGAAAAATTCAATGCCATAGTCGGGATCTGAACCACGGATCTTCTGGTCTCCGTCAAGCGTCTCTATACCAGTGAGCTACTATGGCCAACGTGCCAACATGGCATTAAATTCTCCAAATGACTCGTGTTTTTCCCGGTAAACCATTAGGAGTTCTCATAAGTACATGAGACAACTACTTTAATGGCGACTTCCTATGCTGTAAGTACTTTAAGGCCCGTGCTTTAGAGTTCGGACCTCTATTAAGGACAATTAAAGTACTTACAGCATAGTAGGTCGCCATGTATTTATGAGAAGTCGTGGTTTACCGGGAAAAACACGAGTCAGTTTGAGAATTTAATGTCAAGTTGGCGCGTTGGCCATAATAGCTCAATGGTATAGAGCGGCTGGACGAAGACCAGAAAAATTTCATATTCATCTATTGAGGCTATATATTTTTACCCTTCTATAAAATTACTATTATGCTTACGAACATTGCGTGTATAAAGAAATGTGTAGTTATGTTATTTTAAACACAGTGTATGTACATTTTGCAAGTATTATCAACTTTAGATAGAAAAAAAGCAGGGGTCTGACTACGAAGAAATTTTCTTCTTCCATGCGTATCAAGATTACGTTCCCTTTTCAGGGACCAACAATAGTCTGCCATCATGTGAACACTCCATCCACCATGGTACCTTCTCTCTATGTCTTTCAAGTACCGGTGGAAACGTTCAGTTTTTTTCACTGTAAAATCCAAAAGAGAAATCTGGAAAATAGTCAATGGGAGCATGAAGGATGTGCAAATTCAAACTCATGTTACAACCAAGTTTCCTCAAGTTCTCCAACATGGTGTTCATTTTACTTTTTTAATCTTGACTCCTTGTGGTTTCTAAGAAGTTATTTACAATATCTTTGTAGCTCTGCCAGGCATGCTTTTCTGTTTTCTTCATTTTATTTTCAAAATTGAGGTTACACATTAATTTTGTGATCTGTGGTGCTGTAAAAACACCTGCTTTCAACTTATCTGGGGCCTTTATATGTGCTTATATAACACATATGTACTTAAAACACTCACAATACAATGGTGTTATACTTTAGCAATGGAAACTTCCCCTTTCCTACTAGGAGATTCCATTAAATACCAAACTTTATATTTTCTAAAATACCTGACGTGATAGAAAGAAAACAGATTGTACCGTTGAACTCAGGGCAAAAATTCCGTTTAGAAACATTCAGTCATTTGAAGACATTTTTGGTGCAGAACAGTGTATTGGTAATGTACATGTACATTTGAAATTGCTCCAGTTTTTAATTAGCTCCATTAAAATGCTATTATTTAAATGTTTATATCCATCAAGTCACTATCTATATCTTATCACCTTTCTCCAGGTCATTATTTTCAGGATCTCTTCATGTATAAAACGCTCCTTGGGGCTCTTTTATTTCAATGAAAGTTTTAATACTAATTTAATAATTACATACTACATTTTAAAGTAATTGTTTAATACTGGAGGGAATTAGTTATATTGTGTTTATAAATAAATGACTCCTCAATTTCTAACCACCACTTAAAAGTTCCCCTTTTTGTTAGCTTTTATAAAATCCTTAGCAACCTGAGAATATTTTAAACAAGTATTATTATTAAACGTTAATATTTTCAATATCAATAAATAGAGTAAATTGTTTTTATATTTTAAGGATATACATATATATACAACTTATTTCACGCATACTAAGGTACGTCAAATGGTTTTCGAAAATTTCACTCAAAATACGTATTAATCTTTTCTGATACAACCAAGTGCAGATATCATCCCTAACAGAACGAAATTCTATACAATAACATTATCTTTGCATTCCTTTTATTCATATTACTTCATAGAATGTATGGAAAACCACTAGGCTACGATGTTAGCTCTCAACAACCTTTCATCCTCAAAATGTTTACTGGGAAATATTTGCAACGTTGATTAGTCATTCAGCGGTATAATAAATCGTTAGTACGTGCTTCTGATACACTGTCTTCACAAATACAGATCTCATCTATAAAATTGCTCACTCAGAATGCAGTATTGTGTTGGGAAAATGCGCAGAATAAACATTATAGCAACCATCAAATAATAATATATACCTACAGGTGCTAAAGGAAGTGGTACAATGCTTTAGGGGCAAAATTTTAATGTCAGAATCTATCTGGGGCTCAAATTTCGATATGACTATGGAAAAGTGGTTTTTCAATAACTTTTTACATACGGTGTCACGTTATGTAATTTTATACCTCAGAATGTTAGTTATATTTGCCAAATTTGTGGCAATATACATCCCGATGCTGTATGGTTTTGTTTCCTTGCAACTGGATATTAAAGCATTACGAAATGAGATTTTGTCAGAGAACCATCTTTCGCATACTAATGCTAGAAATTAAAATCTCCGTATGCCGAGTATTATCAACAAATACTGGTTGATAATGTTATATATGTTTTAAGTTGGGAAATATCCCGTTACAGTCTGAAACTTTTCATTCCGATTAGAAAGAAAATAAATTTCTTTAGTTTGGAGAATGTGGGAGTACAAGTATGCTGTGGGATGTATAGGTGCTTATAATTGAAAGATAATTTATATTATAGTTAACGAAATTTAGATCGTGTAATGTGGTTTTTGAAGTTTCTCTGACATTCCTTTATTTTGGAAGTGTGATGGAAATATTGTATTCCAAATATTAAACACCAATATTTCACCGAATATAAATGTTTCGAGTTTCTCTGAACCCAAAAAGACGTTTTAGTAAAACATCCTTGCATGCGGAGTATATGTGAGGGATCGCTTTACACTAAAATGAAAATTATTTAATTTCTGAATTTTTCCAACGATGTGATATAGAAAATTTTAAAGAAAATTTGCTATCCCCAAACAACTGGGGAACATACGATTTTGATTAAAATTCCTGTGTTTAGAAACAGTTGGTACTAAAATATATATAGTACTATATATATACATAATTGCATATCTAGGAACTGCCTCTCAATATTTCTTCATTTAGAAGGAATTTTTTATAACTTTTGTAAGTGGAAAACTATAAGAGATGGTCAAAACACTTATTGCAAAAACAAATGTACTACAATCAAAAATTAAAAATATATTTGAAATTAATAAGCTGTGGCTTTAACCGTTGCAAACATATGTATAACTTTCCACTTTTTTCACTGCATTTTTTGAATTACTGTCACCATTTTATGTCTTGCAATTGTTATTCAAGGATAATGTAATTTCAAAATTGACAGTGACCTTTGTTTTAAAGATTCTATTATTGCCTCAACCTCGTATTCTGTTGTATATACCACGAACCATGTAATTAAAGGTATTTCTCCAAACATGAACCTTATTAACACAAATTAGATGGAAATAAACAAACCTTTTAAGAGTTTTGTAGAAGAGAAATAGCTGGTAGAGGAAGTTATGCAAATATAAATCCTCCAAATGTAGTTTTGTTTTCATAAGTTATATACTTGCATACATTATCCCTGTAGGGGTCGTAATTGTTGTTGTCAGCTTTGAACCTATACCTGAATATTTTTGGTTGAGGTAGGAGCACTTACTTGATAAACATATACACCCCAGTAGGCTCCATGGCTCTGCTGATGCCTTTCCAAGACGCCAACATGCTGTACTTCTGTTTGGCCGTGAGGGGTAGCCGAGGATCTGTTGGAGCTGGTGCGGGAGGTTCAGCTTCTCCTCGGCGCCCTTTGCCCCCATCGGCACCACCTGCACCACCATCTCGCTGCACCATAACCAGCTTGCCTAACTCACAGCCCATGTCTCACAAGCACTTTTCAAATGTCCTTAGTTAACACTGACACACATTTTAAATGTTTTATTCCCGTTGAAACAATTGAGTTTGAAAGCCTCTGTTATACTATTTCACCCTAAGCTATTGAGAAGATTCAGTGTTTATATTCACCCAGCATTTCACTCGAATGCAGAACACGAAAGATCCAATAGCCCCTTTAGGCAGTAAATGATATAACATTCGACAGACTACTTGTTGCACCTTGATAGGATAATGATTCCCTTGCAGTCTCCAGAAGCTGGGAAACACTTAGTGATGTCGCGAACAGAGAGGACGGACTTTAGTTTCAGTACTTCTGCTGCTACGTCACCAACATTTTTTTTTTTTTACACAGATCATTCACACGTAAACTGTTCACTTGAGAAAGTTTTCACACGTGAATTCAGGCCAGAAATACACGCCCGTGTCCATATGTGCCGAGTATGTTGACGAAAGTGAGTCAAGCTATTTTTACTAAATTGCTCAGTCTACTAACAATGTGTACCTTTATCAGCACTCAGGGGGAATGGCGTCACGGCCTTCACCACGCCTCAGTAAGATCAAAGAGAAGGGAAAAATAAATAATTGCAGAGGTTTTCAGTCAGAGCGTGGTTGTTCTAATCCCAGAAGAGCATTTGGTGATTCTGTAGACAGCTGTATGTCAACAGCCTAATGGCTAAATCACATATGCTGGTCATATATTTTCCTTCCCTAATACCTGAAGTACCTATAAAATTGTCATTAATAAGGAAAAAGTACTTGTTTTTAAAGACTTCATGAAAGCCTGCTGTTAGTTTACTTTTCAGTACAGATGAACTGTTATATTTGGTAACGTGTTTGAGTACTACAAACCTTTCCTACTCTACACTTTTGTCGGATTCCCTGGACCTTTTTCTGTCTCACTCTTTCTTTTGACAGGAGAGTCGCAAATAACTCCGCATCCTTGGCTCACAGTGTTTTACGCAACAAATGAGTTATCAATCCTCCCCCTTACATTTTTTCTTTAACCAGGTGAATTTTTTCTACCCTGCCCAGGTGGTACGATTAGAGGCTGCTCAAGTCATCGCAAGAAGAACGGACGACCTGAGCGACGACCGATCCTCGGCGCTATCCAACACGCTACTGGCCGAACGCCCGCGCTTCGATTGGGATGGCAGAGCGACTCCGGAGTTTGCGCCTCGCCGGGATGTAGCAGGAACACGAGGACACCATGATCGATTTGATGATAGAAGAAGGCGAAGGTAAAAACACAGTGGAAAAGGTAGAAAACAGAGAAAACTAGTGAGGACCGCCGTTCCAGAGAGCATTTAGACCTGTGGGAAGCATGCGAAGCATATATGAGAAGCAAACATTCAAAACATGACATGTCCACATTACTTAATTTTTAGCTAAAAGCAAAAAAACATACAGCAGAGAAAGTATTCCATATATTTCTTTAAATAGGGATCTAAATGTGAGGAAATTAGTATGTAGCCTGATGCCTAAATTACAAATCTGCACATTTTATGTAGGCCACAATACCTCGTAAAATGGGGTGGAGATAACACGATTTGATTGAAAGGTTAGGACATATCACGATTTGTTTGAAAAAGAAATGATTTGTCTTTGTTTGAATGAAAAAATACAGTAACATTTAAATCACATACAGTTTTCATTGACAATACTCTCATGCATTTTGCTAATTATTTGAAAAATAGCTTTCTTCTTATTATACTCCTTCCTTTTTTCTCTTTCAACTTCTTTTCTTAAGATAAAACTATACATACGAACATACTATAGTTTCTTTTTCATTGCAAGCACACAGCATTGTTTCCTTTTCACCATGGCATTCTTCGGTTGCTTCTTCTCTTCTTCTTCTTCTTCTTCTTCTTCTTCTTCTTCTTCTTCTTCTTCTTCTTCTTCTTCTTCTTCTTCTTCCCAGATTTCTTCTGGTATGCTGTACTTTCACTAAAATAAACAATTACACTTTCATACATCCTTACTTAAATACTACATACGAAGAAGTAGATCCTATTACAGTAGACAAATTAGAAGCTATATTGTCATTTAAACACCATAAAACGCCAGGAAAATATGTAATTAATATGGAATTGATAGCGTGTGTATCAAAAAGTTTTAAAATACGACTACTAAATCTTTTAAATGTTTGTTGGCCGAGCCTACAAATACCAGAAGAATGAAAAATGGCTGTAGCAAAGCCAATATTTAAAAAAGGAGTCAGAAATGAATGTAAAAATGTCAGAGGAATCAGTCTCTTAAATACAAGCTGTAAAATATTAGCAAAAATTTTAGCAAAAAAGATTAAATATAATAACTGAATCACTACTCAATAATAAACAACACGGATTCAGGCAAGGCAGATCCTGTGCTGATAGCGTCTTAACAATAAAACAAATAATACAAAAGAGAAGAGAATTTAATTTAGAGACCCATATATTATTTGTTGATTACGTAAAAGCATTTGACAAAATTATACGGCAAAAGCTATATCCCAATGACTTAAAACGGATATCCTCAACATTTAATTTTAATGATAAAGAAAATGTACGAAGAGACTTGTATTAGCATGAATAATGGTTTTAAGACAGACTCTATCCACCTAGATGTAAGACAGGGCTGCCCAATGTCGCCAACTCTTTTTAATATTTACATCGACGCAGCAGTTGCCGAATGGCAAGCTCAGTTGAAAGTAAATTTTAAGTTAGGTCGTACAAGTTTAAATAAAGTCCTCTTTGCAGATGGTCAGGTCATTCTGGCAGATACTGAAGACAGATTACAAATAGCTTTGTACCAACTCGACAAAACAATGTCAAAGTATAATTTTATCATTTCAGCAGAAAAAAATAAAGTGATGGTTTTTATTGGTAAATACCCAACACGGTCCAAAATGCTCCTTAAAAACAAAATACTAGAACAAGTTAAACATTTTAATTACTTAGGATGTGATATTTCCTATGAATGTGACAGAGATTTAAAGCAGAAGATCTATAAATTTCAAAACATATGTGGCACTATAAAACGAATATTAAAAAACAAAAACAGAAGAGATACCATATTAAAGTTTTATAAAACTGTGGCAGTGTCTGTTATATCTTATGGAGCCGAGACCTGGACCTTGAACAGAACTGATAAAATAATAATTGAAACAGCTGAAATAAAATTGTTGAGGTACGTAGCTGGCTGTACTCTTAAAGATCACATTAAAAGTGAAACAATAAGAGAGCAACTAAAAATATTTACTTTAAATGACAAACTCAGGGAGTACAAACTGAAATTGCAAAATCATCTCTCTCGAATGCCAGAAGAAAGACTCACCACACAGGCCTTGCATTATAAACCAGTTGGTATTAGAGATATTGGAAGACCTCGGAGACGCTGGGAAGATCTCCTCTGAGCCGAAACAGGCCTATCTGGCCTATCTTGGAGGTTGATTATGATGATGAGCTTCATACAAGACTTCGACTTGCAGTTGTGCCTGCAAGGCCTTATAAACCCTTTCAGATTTGGTTTCTTGCCAGAGTGCCTAAAGAAGAAAACAAAAGAAATAATATAAACTAGGTCAGAAAGGAAGATAGGGATAGAATATAGGAAGAAAAACACAGTTGAAAATAAATTTGTGTAGGGATGACTCATTGCACTCATATCATGTAAGAAAACTAACAATGCACTGACAGGGTGGACTTTACTTGTTAGCTCTTCTGTTGCACGAGCTTTAACTGTTGGAATTTTATGTGATTTAGTAGTAAGAAATTCTCTGCAGGTCTCTACATTTCTACTAAAATTAAACATCTCGCCTAGCATGGTTAATAATCACTGGGCAACAATGAAAATGTTTCGGGCTTAAAAATACTGTATTTACATGTACTTCCATCTGCTGAATTGAAACATTGCCATAAAAATTATAGATTAGCTCTTGTTTTGAAGATAAAGTGACATTTCATTTTTTAGAGTGAAGATTTTAAATTTTGGGGCATTGTTTTGGGAGCTGGCACACCTGTCAAAATACGGTAGATGACAACTACAAGCATTTGGTGACAGTGCTCCTGCAAAAATTCCGTAACCTTGGATGCAACATGTCCCTTAAGATCCATTTTCTCCACTGCCACCTAGACTTTTTCCCTCCTAGTTGTGGAGCTGTTAGTGATGAACATGGGGAGAGATTCCATCAGGACATTTCTGTTATGGAACAAAGATATCAGAGCCGTTGGAATGAAATAATGCTTGATGATTACTGTTGGTCTTTGTATAGGGATTCCGCGGAACTGATTGCCACTAGACTCCATTAGTTCAACTTCTCCACATCCAGGGATGAAGCAACTCCAACCAGTTAATATCACAGGTGACAATCAATCATCTGTGTCCAGCTCCAATGTTCCGGTCCCAGATGTTGGTACTGAATATCAGGAGATCGTAAAAGGGAGGAACCTTAAGTTTTTTGGAAAGTCAAGTTTATGTCCGTCGACAGTAGTTGGTGCAGCTTCCACTGAAGATGGTCTGAAGCAAGGACCGAAAAGCGCTTCTGGAAGGAATGGTGAATATCTGCCTAGTCTGAGTGAGTAATCTTAAAAAATTAAGCATGCCAGCTACTCATTATTTATATAAAAATATACCTCACTTTTAATACCTTGACAAGTCTTCTTTAAAATCAAGAATGTCCTTATTTAAAGATTGCAATAACGTTTCTATGTACATACTCTTTATACTTCGCTGCTTTCAGAATGCAATCATCGCAGACTGCTATTGCTAAGCCGTTTTGCAACCTTCTTGTGTAGCCAACTTCTGCCGTGGCGCAAACTTTCCTAAGACGAGCTGAAGAAGTTGGACTTGTAGGAGTTCTTCCGAATTTCCCCTTTTGCACGTCACAAATGATATCAAGAGCGTCAAACTTATCACAAAGCCGTGTAACCGTCAAACGTGTTGTAGGACTGTTACAACTCACATCTCCACGCATGTTGAACTTTAGTTACACTTTCTACACTTAAACCACAACTTTAAAATGAGCTTCCGTTCCTCAAAGGACAGAAGTGTTCCAGACATTCTTTTCGCACGCTATAATATTTGTTGAGAAAACACCATGCTACGTAATCAGATAACTCAAAGTAACCATATAAGCAATGAAACCGTGGTAACCATGTTGCATGTAAGCAATGTACCCAGAACTATCTCTTGCAGTGTGTAACTATATATATTTTAATTTTTTTTTCTATTGAAGTTTTGTTCCAGTTTTGTGTTGTATTGCATTCCCCTACGTGGTGTGTGACCAGCGGCAAACTAATCAATCTCTAATAAATACTATTCGCGCTGAGACAAAAATTCAGATTTTGTAAAAACTGATCTATGAGGAAGGAGAGAGTAATGTATTTAATATAACGGCAAAATCCCCATATTTTTAGCTCAAATAGCTTTCCTAATACAAATAAATAAAGTAGATACCATTATATTATAACAATGCATTACGACGTAAGCACTTTATAGATATCATTATTGATTGGGATGTATGCGTGAACGTATATTTAAAATTATTCAGAACTGAAACGTAAACATTTCACATGACGTGGTAAAGGAAATATGTACTTTGAATAAGCCAAGGTGTTTGTTAAATTCGATTAGAGGAAACGATACACTTCTTGCTAGTCTGACAGAAGATATCTGGTCACATTATATCTTTGTTTATGAATGGTTCGTAATATCTATTTAGTCTAGAGAGCTCAAAGCAGTATTATTCAGTTACAGTTCCATGAAAAAGTGTATCAGCTGGATCAATGAGACACGATACACCTTTCCCCTTACTACTGCTAGAACAATCCAATAGAGTTAATGTTGTCTCAAATTATGTTGCAAACAGAAATAATATCTTTAAACTGACTGACGTTGAACGACTTATTCACGAAGAAATTGACAAGGAACACAACAAGACTGGGAAAACTGCGCGAGACATCAGATAAATTACAAGAAGACTACTTTTTAGAAAGAAGCAGCACGTAACGAGATTTTGGAACCTATCATCATACATTTGCAGTACTCAGACGATGAAGACAATGACAATGACGAATTATCTTTTAACGTAACATTCACAGCTATACGGATGTACCGCTGGTACTTTCGTTAGATTAGAAAAATAAGTAATTCATTAACTATAATTATAATAATTAAAACTTTTGCGTTGTGATTTCAACAACTACATTATTATAAAACTTTGGAAAATTCAGTTTGCGTTCCCTTACGTCTGCACCACGAACACCTGCAAGTGTGCGAGAGAGAGGGAAGTATAAAAAGAGCGGGGATAACGAGGTGGTAATGGAGAAAGCTCTGACGCATCTAATTCGCTACAGGCGAGAACTCTTCGCATTTGAAACACATAATAAAGACTTTCAGACCTGACTTTCGCTATTGCTCGCTTAATTTAGTAAAGAAAGTATTGTGTTCCCAGTATTTCGACACCCAGATTTTAATACTCCCCGAAGAAACAAAAGAAAGGAAGGTGGCATATTTAGAAAAAGAGAGCGCTTTACACAGGTATTGAAATGCTTTTCTTTCAGTGACACGTCAGAAACAGTTGAACATCACCTTAAGAAAGATGAAATATTCAAACCTAGAGTAAGGGCAGCTCGCAAATGGCCGATGTTTCAAAATGGTACATACATTAATTTGTTTTGGGGAAATGAATTTCTTCTGTAGTTCGCTTTTAACTCTGACTTTTATTATTGCAAAATTAGAGTTTTTCATAATGAAGAGGATTTTACAAGCTACCTCCAGAAAGTTCGTAATTTACACTTTAAATATAACGGGAATGTCGTAAATGTTTGGTAGTTTAAACAAAATCCTAAGAAAATACTTTTAAAAATGTTCACAAAAATGGTAGCTGTGTGAAGTCTTGATAACTTTCGTGTGGTATCATTTTAAACATACTTAAGAATATTAAGTGTGGTATTTAACTGATTTTTGTAATAGAGTTATGCCCGATTTCACCAACAGATGTTACAATCAACGTTAACAAATGTAACGTAACAATTGTCACAGTGCTAAAACTAATGTTAAATTTCTTGCATTTCACCAACCTGTTTTCTTAAATCGTTAACAAACCTGTGTTAAGGCCGAGAAACTTGTAAATATCACAGCTATAGAAGGCTATGGATGACTTTCTGAACGTACTCCGATGCGCTTTTGTTTTCATTTTCGTCTGCACAAATGGCGGATGAACAAAATCATAAAGTCGTGAGACAAATTTCTCATCGACGGAGAAAGAATTGTTAATTGAAATGGTGACGAAGTGTAAGGATATAGTGGAAAATAAGAGGAACGATGCAGTGAATGTAAAAGAGAAAGATGTCGCAGGGAAAATTTTGGAAACGAATTTAATTCACATGCATGTGTCACTACTACAAGCACCAAACAACTTGTCAGTATTACGTAAATTTAAAACGAGGTGCGAAGAACAAGTGCCTTAAAAGTTTCAAGACGGGAGGTGAACAATGTATTATCCATATAATTCAGTGAATTATAAAATCTCAAAGTTATTAATACTTGAAGCAAAGGTGAGCTCGGCATATTCCTTTCGATGTATATTCAAACTCATTATTACATAAATTTAAAACGAGGTGCGAAGAAGGACAAGTGACTTAAAAGTTTCAAGACGGGAGGTGGACAGTGTATTATCCACATAATTCAGTGAGTTATAAAATCGCAAGGTTACTAATACTTGAAGCTAAGGCGAGATAGTCATATTCCTTTCGATGCACGTTCTAACTAAGTATTACATAAATTTAAAACGAGGAGCGAAGAAGGGCGAGTGACTTGAACGTTTCAAGACGGGAGGTGGACAATGTATTATCCACATAATTCAGTGAATTATAAAATCGCAAGGTTATTGATACTTGAAGCAAAGGCTAGATCGCCATATTCCTTTCGATGCATGTTTTAACCTCTCTTGTACTTCCGCAGTAACCTTCATAGCAACATGTTTCGACAGTCTATACCTCCGTAAAATAGTTTTCTTCGGATAGTTCCTGAAAATCATTTCTCCTCATAGGCCGTACTCTATTATGAATGCCATTTAGACGGTCTTAAATATAGCAAATCGACATCAATAGCTGAGTTCATGCTCGCCATCTTGACTATTTACAATTGTTAAGGATTTAACATTAGAAATTCGGTTTGTTAATTTAACATGAGATTTAACACGAATGTTACGCTAACACTTGTTGGTGAAATGCAATTTTTGTTTTAACTATTGCTAAACTCGTGTTAAGTCCTAACATTTGTTGGTGAAATCGGGCATTAATATTCACGGACAGAGAGGGAGCTCTTGAGTTCAATTTCCGGGGTGCATCTTCCTGATCTAGGGAATCTATTGCGGGGTTGAGGAGGGGGAGTTTGGCGGAGGCTACCGAATACTTCGAAAGTTCGTTATATCCCCCAAATTTCTTCTTATTTCTCATTTGAATTCACCTTCATTCACTTGGTTCTTTCAGGCTTGATCCGACTCGACAGGTGTCTGGGGCGCTCGGGCGCTGCGTGGCAGGGTAAAGGGATGCTCTCTGCAAACCTCCGTCCTCCAGCTTCTGAACCTCCCGAAAAATATGCCGACTTCCATCGGATGAGAGTACCGCTTCCACCAGACGCAACCGGGGAGCTTCAATATGGAACTATGAGCCCTGCCCTCTGCTCAGGGGCTGATGATATATATATATATATATATATATATATATATATATATATATATATATATATATATATATATAAGGGCGCTCAACTACGGCGGTCATCAGCGCCCTTCAAAAAACTAGTCATGGCAAAAGCCAGATATAAAACTTTCTAAAAACTATACAAGTGTAACAAAACCTATTAAAAATACACGTACATAAAAAAATCAATCAAACCCTACTAAAAATTTCGTTCACTAAATCCTAAACTCTAAACTAGAAAAGAATCTAAAAACCTTCTCCACTACCGCGTTATCGTCCGCTAGCATTTCTGCAAAGTTGACCGGCAGCTGCAGAGACGTCCTAAGGTTTGCTAGGTGAAAACACTCTAGCAGCACGTGTCGTACAGATAACGCTTCTTTGCAAAACGGACACAGTGGAGAAGGCTCCTTTTTAAATAGAAAACTATGAGTAAAAAAGCAGTGCCCAATACATAACCGAGCCAAACTCACCTCCTCGCGACGAGATGACCGACAGGAGGTAACCCAGGGAATCGGAAGTTCTTTGACAGATCTAAGTTTATTATTGCGGAGAGCGGACCACTCTTCCTGCCAGCAGGTTTGCACAGCTCTCCGCAATACGGCCCTAAAATCTTCCAATGTCACAGATGGTACTCGAACCCTGGGCATCATGGTAGCCGTCTTGGCTGCCGAATCTGGTATTTCATTCCCCCGCAAGCCTACGTGAACAGGGATCCATGCACATACCACGCTAATGCCAGAAGCGTGTAAAACGTGGAGGACATCCTGGTTACGCTGCACAATAGGGTGGCAGTTGTACAGCTGCCGTAGGCTTTGAAGTGCACTGAGGGAATCACTCAGGATTAAACAGTCACCCAACTTTTGTCGACGTACGTGTAAAATGGCCCCTAGAAGGACTGCCCACTATCTCCTTTTGCCTTATGTCTTCCTCTCTGGGCGCTGGGACACAAGTACAGAAGGCCACATAGCTAAATGCCTACAATCCAAGTGACCTAGCTGTCCAGATTCTGAAATCCCACACACTCATCTTCAGGGATGCTTAAATCCGCGTGTGAGGTAAGAAGAATTATAGGTAAGAAGAGGTAACAAGGTAGGAACGTATTAAAAATCATAAGTACAGAAAAGGGGGAAAGAAATGAAACCTCTGGCTAAGTAGCACCTTGGAGTAAAACTATTCATTTGCATAATATAACAAAATAGAAGCAAAGCTATGTAAACGTTGTAGCATCTCTGAGAAAGAAGAACAACAAGAAGAAAAACAAGGAGAAGAAGAAGAAGCTGGAAGTGAAACGAAAGAGAACAACTACGCGAAATAAAAATATATAAACGGGGTGAAAGGAAGAGCCAGCAGGGGTGAAGAGACTTGTTATTTATATCAGCGCACCAAGGGTGTGAATTATGAGGTTATTAACAAAAGAAGCAGGAAATGATATTCGCTGTACACGCAGACTAGGGTGGATCCTTAATGCATTTGAAATATTTAAGCAGCGATCCATAATTTCCCCCCGTGTTATGAAACCCATTTTTAAAGAATTTGCTGTACAACGGTTACAAAATTCTTACACGCCTTTCTTTATTATTATTCATTCTTTTCTTGGTGATAATATATTTATTAAACGTTACTTTTTCCTCTTCTACGAGGGTTGTTCAATAAAGTATGGTCACAATTTTTGACATCATACCTTTACTCATCCTCATTATTTTGACGCCCCTTCTCAAAATAGTCTCCCCTGAATGCGATGCACTTGTTCCAGCGTTTCTGCCAGTCTTCAAAGACATACTGGAAACCATTTTTGAGATTTCCTTCAAAATCGCATTCGCAGCCTTCGCCACTGCTTCTGATGATGGATAATGCCTCCCACGAAGGCGTTTCTTCAAGTTAGGGAATAGAAAATGTCACATGGGGCTAAATCCGGACTATAGGATGCACTTCACGTTGATTTTTGTAAGATATTCAGCAACAACATTGGCAATATGCAGCTGCGCATTATCGTGCTGAAGCATCCAGCCTGCTTCACGGAAATGTAGTGTTTTGCGCCTGATATGGCCTTGCAATGTTTTCAGGACATCCCTGTAGTATTGTCCAGTTCCTGATGTGTGTGCAGGTACTACATACTGATAAACCATTCCATGAATATCAAAGAATGAGATGACCATAACTTTCCCAGCATAAGCAACCACGTTTGCTTTTTTGGGAAGTTGGTGATGAAGGAGATTTCCACACTGAGCTTTGCTGTTTGTTCTCAGGATCGAAATAATGTAACCAAGTTTCATCAGCAGTGATTAGTTTGATAGAAACTCCGGATCTTCCTCTAACATCAACTTTAACTGCATGTTACCTCCATTGCAGCGGTAGACGATACTGAACATGTCTGAACTTGCCTGGTTCTCACAGGCGGGAACCAGGAGTACCAACAATGAAACCACTACGGCGTGTTTGTTTCACAGTAAGCTAACAGAATATAATAAGTTTGAATTTTAGTGCGGAAAATTATGACCGTACAAAAATTATGTTCATTCTTTATTGAACAACCCTCCTATAAATACCTATATATTCATATTACTTGTCTCAAAAAGCCAGTATTTTGGTAATACCTATTTGTTTTTGTCTACAAAGGAGGCTTACATAATAGTCAATTTTGGAATCTCGATTGGTCAACTTAGGGGTACGCTTTTTTTTTACATTCGAAATTTTTCTTCACGAAATATTGTTTTTCTTTGATCCCCGTCTTATTTATCGTCTATGCAATCATTTAGTTATCATTAGAAAGTTAACTCTTGCCATAAAAAGTAAAAAGAGAGAAAGAAAATCCCCAAGTATTCTTTAGAAATCATTTTCCAAAATTTCGCAAATGTTTGGAAGTGGCAGTAACCGCTAATATTAGTTCATATGCTAACCGCGACCGCCTCGGTAGCGTGGAGGTAGCATGTCTGCCTCACGTTCAAGAGGTCCCGAGTTCGAATCTCGGTCAGGGTTTGAGTTGCCTGAATAAGGTTTTCTCCAGGGTTTTCCCTTATCTGAAAGACAAATATTGGGTAACTCTAAGCTCTATGAACCCTGGGGTCATTTGAGCATCATTTCACTCATTCCATTCATCGTCCGATATGACTTAACTTTGGTGCATGTAAATTCTTCTTCTTCTTCACTTCATGGCATAGGCAATCAAGTGCCTGTTCCGCCTTCGAAGTCCTCCAGCCATCGTTTCCTGGGTCTGCCCACCGATCTCCTAACTGTAGGATGATACTGTAATATTTGTTTTGTAAGTCTACTATCTGGCATTCTTTCAACATTTTCCTTCCATTTTTGTTTGAGATCTTTTAACCTATCATCCATACTAAAAATGTCCAGCTCTTCTCTTATATCTTCATTTCTTATTAAGTCCCTCTTCGTGCATCCTTTCACACTTCTCAAGAATTTCATTTCTGAAGCCAGTATTTTACTCTGTTGCTTTTTAGTTAACGTCCAAGTCTCACTTCCGTATGTCAGTATAGGTACAGCCATAACTTTGTAGAACTTTAATTTTGTTTCTTTACGTATTTTGTTTCTAAATGTTCTATTTATTGTTCCACACACTGTTTAAAATGTGCATATTTTATTGTAGACATCATATTCCTTGTCATAACTAACATCAGTTCCCAAGTAGTTAAAATGGCTTACCTGTTCAACGCAACGATTATTTATAACTATTTTTGTTCTAATTGGCTCTTTCCCAATGAATGCCATTACCTTTGATTTTATAAAAGAAATGTTCATATTATATTGCTTACAAAGTTCACTAAGTTTAAAAATAGATTTTTGCAGGGCAGACTCACTATTTTGTATAATAACTAAGTCGTCAGCAAACAATAAAATATTTAAAAAGCTTTTATTTGAAATTTTAAATACTACGTTCACTAGCTGCTTTCATTTGCACACTAGTTCGTCAATATAAATACTAAAAAGTGTAGGTGATAAAGTACACCCTTGTCTGACACCCTGATTAGTAAGAATTTTTTTAGAAATTTTACCATTGTTCCTCACATTTATTTTTGTCTGGAAGTAGAAGCATTGTATCATTTTTACTAATTCTTGTGGGTATCCTCGATCTTCCAATATTTGCCACATTTTGCATCGGTTTAACCTATCGAAGGCTTTTTCAAAGTCAAAAAACGCCATATGCGTTTCTTTATTAAACACCCTATGTTTTTCAATTAGTTGTTTAACAATAAAAATGTTATCTACACAGGATCTGCCTCTTCTAAATCCACTTTTTTCTTCCGAGAGAAGACATTCAGCTATATTCTGCAACCCTTTGTTTATTATTTTAGCAAATATTTAATAGGCCGTATCCAGTAAACATATTCCTCTGTAATATGTAAATTACAAAAAGATACACTAACTGAGTATTTTAATATAGATTTGAAAGCCTTGTGATTTTTCCAGGGATATTAAATACAATGAGAATGAAAAATAAGATATCTATTAAAAGAATTAAACATACACATACTAATATCCTACAGATATGTTCCCTTATTGAGCTATTAGAACCATTTTGATGAAACTAGAAACCGGCACACAATTTTCCACGTAAAAAAATTAACTGGGTGTTAGAAAGTACAAACGGATATTGGGTTTAACTTAAACAAATTGTCCTTATAAGTTCTATTTCTGCCTATCCCTTTACATTCCTGCGTCTTTAAAAATAATATCAGTCGGTCAGTGTCCTACCAAATACACAGTTTATAAATCTAATCAAAAATGTTCTTCTAATAAGAAGAGTGAATATGCGCTCCAAAATGCACTCCGAAAAGATTTACATGCGAGTGTAAAGTTTTTCAGATTAGAAATGCACGTATGGCTTCCTAAGCGATATGTATGTACGACGGGGTGTCGTAAAGTTTTACGATAATTATCACCCTTTAAAAAATGTCACAGAAAGTTTGTGTTGCTATGTGCTTGTTAGTGCTTCTCTACGTAGTCACCATCCACAGTTACACATTTTTCCCGGTGTTTTTTGACCTTCCGAATACCTTGATTGTAAAGGTCTGTAGAATTCACTTTAAACCACACTTCCACTTCATTAATGACGTCATTTGTGTTGTCAAATCGGCGACCACGCTACGGATTCTTGGTTTCCGGGAACAAGAAAAAGTCACTTGGTGCGAGATCGGGCGAATAAGGCAGATGCTGCAAGGTCACATTCCCTTATTCTGTCAACTGCAACTTGATATGAATTGAGTTTGTGCATTGTCAGCCAGAAGACGAACAACTTTATAAAGTATGCCGAGTCGTTTCTTAATCAGAGCTGTTCGTAACTTGTCCAGAAGATTGCAGTAGTATCTGCCAGTGGTGGTTTGACCCTTGGCAAGATAATCTGTAAGGATGACTACACGACAATTCCAGAAAACTGAAAGCATGACCTACCCAGCTGACCTTTGCATCTTTGCCTTTTTGTGAGGGGGAAATCGGCACCTTTCCATTTCATCCTCATGATTTTTGTCTGTGGTTCATGCTGATAGATCCAGGATTCATCCATGGTTACCAGAGGATCAAAAAAATCATCTTCATCATGTTCCAGTAGCATCAACATCTGTCTTGAAAGGTCACGCCCTGTTTGCTTTTGGAAAGGGGTTAGCAAACGTGGAACTCCCGTGCAGGCATCTTAGACATGTGCAGTTCGTCATGAATAATTTTCCACACACTACCATAACTAAGATGGGTTTCATTCACGATCATTTGGATGGTTGTTCGTCTGTCTTCCAGTATTAAACACTGTGACAGCATCGTCTGTCATTGACAGTCTACCAGGTCTTGGCTCATCTGTCAGGGACATGTGACCAATTTGAAAATACCTTTCCCACCTCATAATAATGTCATACGACGGGCAATCATTTCCATAAACAGCCGTCATCTCGTCATGGATTTCCCGGGAAGCTTTGCCCTTCAAATTCAGGAACTCTATCACACTACGAGCCTCAATTTTCTCCATCTTACATCTCAGTCATTTCTGGCACTCACTGTAAAAAAGCAAAAGGACTTTACGGCACCCCCACGTAAATAAAAATATCACCATAATGTAACAATGTTTAAATTAGCTATTTTGCACGTTTATAATACAAAGTTAACAAAACATAAATCTATTGAAAACGTATTCTTTTATTAATGAAAGCGTTGTTTTCTTTGGGTACATAATACAAGCGTGATATTGAATAATATTGAATAAGTTAACGTAGTATATTTTGTTCATGTGAAATTAAAATAAGGCAATGAACATTAAAGAATTTAAAGAATATCGGGAGCAAAGACAGAATTGCTGATGAAGAAGAGAGATACAAGCTAAATCTGTTAATAAAGGTAATAAAGGAGGGTATCAAGACAAATGTTATGGGGTTACGTTGTTATAAATGATAAAGCAGCCCCTGTCACCTAAAAACACTGACACGACATATAACCTGATACCAGAAAGACATTGACACAAACGAATAAATATAAACAAATGATAGATTTACAAATATAAATAAATGACGTATAAGAGAACAGACACATGCCATAATGGTGGCATATACCCCGGAGACCGTCGCAGTGACAAGGCCACTCTGCGAAGGTCAGTAAACTCCCTTTGTAACCACTGTAATCAAACATCCCTACTCGATTGTCCGTTTTGCCCTCAAGGAAAATTTGGCGCCTCTCAGTCGGAAACCTGCCCATTGTCAAAATCCCATTAGTGCCTCTGACAACAGGCTATAAGATTTCGAACGATTCGCGAACGCATGTCTTAGCATAAATTTTTGCACGCGGACCGTTAAAGAAAGGGTCTCTGATTTTAGGTCCGAAACTGGAAATTCTCAACACTGATATCAAGTGGGGGATACTTAAAGCCAATAGAAAATTAATATTTGTTTATGTGATTTTGCAAAATCCGAGAAATATCTAGAGCGGGGTAATTCAAGGGGATGGAGGAACCTAGGTTTTGCTAGTAAGAGCACTTCGGTCCTGAGTGCTGCGTAAGACGGACGCGTATTCGGCGCCGCCTAAGAACTAAACTCCCGCGCTATGCACAGAGAACAAGCGCAATGTTTAACAATCTCTCCAGTGAAAGTTAGCACATCGAGTAACGTATAGGAAGGGCGATAAATATATCCAATCCAACTACGCAGTGCTACTGCCTCCGTGCTTCGCATCGCAATATAGACAGTGACGCCTGACTCAGCAGCCACACCGACGACGACTTTACGGTGGCGAGCGTAGGAGCCGAAGGACTACAATAAACTTCTATCGATCAGATTCGAGGTGTCATCATTAACCCACAACCTGTCAGGACGCACCCACTCCTTAAGTCCAGATGAGAGTCCTCATGCGGGAGCTACATGTCACCTCGAACCGACTACACGCCACCGATCCTTAATTCTGAGACGTCGAGCACAAGGGAGAGCTTGACGTGCTCCACAACGGGCCGGACCGCCTCAATGAGAAAGTCACTCTAAAAATTATGTTTTATTTAATGTTCTCATTAGGTACTATGTACCATTTAAGAATTGGTGCCTTAGTACTCTATTGGGAGTGCAAATAACCTTAGCGTGCTTTCTGCCAACAGGAGAAATATCTGAAGTTACTGATTTCGTCAATACAAGCGAATGATGGCAGGTGCTTGTCCCACCACCCCACAGCAGTAGTCCTGCGATGTAGAACAGTCAACATTTTGCTCCTCTAGCGTAAGGATTTCAAAGTTAGCTCAATAGAGCTAAGTCATTCTGAATGAAATCTGATAGCGTCTCCCCAGTCTGCCACACGCACAAGCACATATATTATTGGCTGTTAAGAAGTGTGTAACCATGAAGTAACGGGAATGGATGTGTCGGCGCTTACATCATGTCCTAAACGTGAGTCGGTGCTTAGATCATGTCCTAAACGGGAGTCGGAGCTTAGATCATGTCCTAAACGGGAGTCGGCACTTAGATCATGTCCTAAACGGGAGTCGGCGCTTAGATCATGTCCTAAACGGGAGTCGGCGCTTAGATCATGTCCTAAACGGGAGTCGGCGCTTAGATCATGTCCTAAACGGCAGTCGGGAGTTTAGATCATGTCCTAAACGGGAGTCGCCGCCTAGATCATGTCCTAAACGGAAATCGGAGCTTAGATCATTCCTAAACAGGAGTCGGCACGTAGATCATGTCCTAAACGGGAGTCGGCGCTCAAATCATGTCCTAAACGGGAGTCGGCACGTAGATCATGTCCTAAACGGGAGTCGGCACGTAGATCATGTCCAAAACGGGAGTCGGCGCTCAGATCATGTCCTAAACGGTAGTGGGCGCTTAGATCATATCCTAATCGAGAGTCGGCCTTTTGATCATATCCTAAACGGGAGTCGGAGCTTAGATCATGTCCTAAACGGGAGTCGGCGCTTAGAATTTGTCCTAAACGGGAGTCGGCGCTTAGATCTTGTCCTAAACGAGAGTCGGCGCTTAGATCTTGTCCTAAACGAGATTCGGCGCTTAGAGATATCCTAAAGGGGAGTCGGCGCTTAGATCATGTCCTAAACGGCAGTCGGCGCTTAGATCTTTTACTAAACGGGAGTCGGCGCTTAGATCATGTCCTAAACGGGAGTCGGCGCTTAGATCATGTCCTAAACGGGAGTCGGCGCTTAGATCACGTCCTAAACTGGCGTCAGCGCTTAGATCATGTCCTAAACGGGAGTCAGCGCTTAGATCATGTCCTAAATGGTAGTCGGCGCTTACGTCATGTCCTAAACGGGAGTCGGCGCTTAGATCATGTCCTAAACGGGTGTCGGCACTTAGATCATGTCCTAAACGATAGTTGGCGCTTAGATCCTGTTCTAAACGAGAGTCGGCGCTTAGATCATGTCCTAAACGGATTCGGCGCTTAGATCTTGTCCTATACGAGAGTCGGCGCTTAGATCTTGTCCTAAACGGGAGTCGGTTCTTAGATTTTGTCCTAAACGGGAGTCGGCGCTTAGATCTTGTCCTAAACGAGAGTCGGCGCTTAGATCTTGTCCTAAACGAGATTCGGCGCTTAGAGATATCCTAAAGGGAGTCGGCGTCTAGATAATGTCCTAAACGGGAGTCGGCGCTTAGATCATGTCCTAAACGGGAGTCGGCGCGTATATCATGTCCTAAACGGGAGTCGGCGCTTAGATCATGTCCTAAACGGTAGTGGGCGCTTAGATCATATCCTAATCGAGAGTTGGCCTTTTGATCATATCCTAAACGGGAGTCGGAGCTTAAATCATGTCCTAAATGGGAGTCAGCGTTAACATCATGTCCTAAACGGGAGTCGGCGCTCAGATCATGTCCTACACGAGAGTCGGCGCTTAGATCATCTCCTAAACGAGAGTCGGCGCTTAGATCATGTCCTAAACGGGAGTCAGCGCTTAGATCATGTCCTAAACGGGAGTCGGCTCTTAGATCATGTGCTAAACGGGAGTCGGCGCTTAGATTATGTCCTAAACGGGAGTCGGCGCTTAGATCATGTGCTAAACGGGAGTCGGCGCTTAGATCATGTCCTAAACGGGAGTCGCCGATTAGATCATGTCCTAAACGGGAGTCGGCGCCTAGATCATGTCCTAAACGGGAGTCGGCGCTTAGATCATGTCCTAAACGGGAGTCGGCGCTTAGAACGTATCCTAAACTGAAGTCGGCGATTAGATCATGTCCTAAACGGGAGTCGGCGATTGGATCATGTACTAAACGGGAGTCGGCGCTTAGATCATAACCTAAATGAGAGTCTGCGTTTAGATCATGTCCTAAATGGGAGTCGGAGCTTAGATCATGTCCTAAATGGCAGTTGGCGGTTACGTCATGTCCTAAACGGGAGTCGGCGCTTAGATCATGTCCTAAACGGGTGTCGGCGCTTAGGTCATGTCCTAAACGATAGTTGGCGCTTAGATCCTGTTCTAAACGAGAGTCGGCGCTTAGATCTTGTCCTATACGAGAGTCGGCGCTTAGATCTTGTCTTAAACGGGAGTCGGTGCTCAGATTTTGTCCTAAACGGGAGTCGGCGCTTAGATCTTGTCCTAAACGAGAGTTGGCGCTTAGATCTTGTCCTAAACGAGATTTGGCGCTTAGAGATATCCTAAAGGGGAGTCGGCGCTTAGATCATGTCCTAAACGGCAGTCGGCGCTTAGATCTCTTACTAAACGGGAGTCGGCGCTTAGATCATGTCCTAAACGGGAGTCGGCGCTTAGATCATGTCCTAAACGGGAGTCGGCGCTTAGATCATGTCCTAAACGGGAGTCGGCGCTTAGATCATGTCCTAAACGGGAGTCGGAGCTTAGATCATGTCCTAAACCGGAGTCGGAGCGTGATAGATATGTCAGCACATAGAATTGAGAACTTAGTTGACTTCTCTCACGTATTCAACTCATTTGAATCGCAGCGAAGTAAATCAAAGTATTCTTGGATCATGTAATGATTTTAACGACCGCAACATGTATTTATTTTTCAAGTACTGCAGCTACAACGCTATACCGGTAATGTTTACGTGGCCCTTTTTATATTTAGCGAACTTTCTATCACGCAGTTTTGTTACGCTCTGATATGAACAGTCCAAACAAACATACTTAAGTACTTATAAGGAAGCTGAATAAAGTCATGTTACTTGGAAGGAATACCAATAGCGGTATAGAAATGTGTGAAGGGGATACGTCCGAATGGAAAGCACCAGCTTGAGACATATGGATTCCTTTAGTGTACAACGTAATTTACAGCGCCCCAAGGAAAAAGCTTTTTCTAAAAATACACGACAGCCGCAGTGAAAGGAGAAAAAGCATTTGACATTTGAGTGATCATGTAGTGGAGCAACATTCTGTTAAACCCAGCATTTTCGTCCTCGTAGAACAAATGAAGTCGTCTCATAGCATTTTATTAAGTAGGTGGCACTGGTGACGTTTTTTTGGGGCGTTCTGTATATTTCTCTTTGTTTAACAGCTAACGTATTACTGCAAGAGGCGCCTTTCATCTCAAAAATAAAGGAACGGAAAGAGAAAACTGCTGAAAAGGGCAAGAGATATATGCATACATATACCAGGAAGAAGCAAATAGACCATAGCACAACAGGAAAAGCGAACCAGCCGTAGAGAGCAACAGAAAGGAAAAACCACGAGAGAGAGGGAGAGAGAAATAAAACATGAAGAAACTGTAACCACCTATAAGGAGGTAGAAATGAGACTCTCGGGCACGAGATGACATACTTTTTCAATTAAGTTTGCCTTCTCTAATTGTGTTAGGGGAAGCGATATAAAAGTAGTTTTGTTAATTGTTTGGTGTATTTAAAGGCAGCCAGAGCTTATCAACACGGTAATAGTATGAAACAAAATATTCTTTTACACACCAAAATATCTATCATAAATAAAATCGTAACCTACACCACAATATCTTCATTTAGTTATGTGTGCTATTAGAGATATAGGAACATCTTTCCTCCCAAAAAAGGAACATCTGGTTCTTTATACTCTCAAATTAAATTACAGTTTGCCTGGTTTATCTTGACACACGGGAATTAGAGACAGAGCGCACTATTGCCCGCACTGTTGTAGGTAACTGATGTCTGCCTGATCCCATATTGCATCACTTCTACGTACATTTTTTTTTTTTTTTTTTTTTTTTTTTTTTTTTTTTTTTTTTTTGTAATTTTACGTTCTCCAACGTTAAGTCATATCGGACGATGAATGGAATAGGTGAAATGATGCTCAAATGAGTCCAGTGTCCATAGAGCTTAGAATTACCCGATATTCATCTTTCAGGATACGGGAAACCCCCGGAGAAAACCTTATCCAGGTAACTCAGCTTGACCGAGAGTCGAACTCGGGACCTCTTGAACGTGAGACAGACATGCTACCACCACGCTACCGAGTCGGGCCACTTCTACGTACAGTTTGTCTGGTTTATCTTCAGACATGGGAATTGGAGAGAGAGAGAGGAGGGGGGAACGAAGGCAGAGAGAGAACGCATCATTGCCCACGTAGGTAATCCATGACTGCTTAATCCCACATCGCATTACTTCCATGCAAAATTCCAACTGATTCCGCGTGATTATATTGTAGCTATCACTGTATTACTTTCAAGCACAGCGCTTTATAGATTACTGGTAGATGGCGGTAGTATAGATATACCGTCCATCAGGGATTTTTTCGTGTCACTTTCTTCTAAATGTATGATGTATGTGTACACCTGGAAAATAATAATAATAAAATAATAATAAAATAATAAATAATAAATAATAATAGATAAATAATAATAAATAATAAATAATACGTATTTCGGGCCTGACTTCGCAATACCTGCTTTTGACTCGCCACTAATTCACCGCGAGAAGCCATTGCGCTATTTAACTCTTACTGTACTGTTGTGTAAAGAACAACTGAATGATATTGATCTGAACTCTCCAGCATTCATTCATAAACATAAACATACAGCATTCCACAGGCTAACAGGAAATGAAGTGTTTGCTCTTTCTCGAATTTAACACCTTGACTTATTCACAGTAATTTTTTTATTCGTCATGTAAGTAATTTAAATTTCAGTTCTGAGTAATTAAAAGTAATTTACATACATACACACATACACACACCAATCACTTTGAATTCTCTAGAGTAAATAGAGATTACGAACCATTCATAAATAAAGATATAATGTGACCAGACACGTTCTGTCAGACCAGCAGAAAATTTATTGTTTCCTCTCGCTCGAATTGGATTATTCAAAGTAATTCTTTTATTGCGTCAAGTCAAACATTTACGTTTCAGTTCTGAGTAATTATAAATATACGTACACGGATACATGCCAACCAATAATGATATTCATAAAGTGATTACGTCGCGATTTATTGTTATAATACAGGTAATATTGGTTCATTTATTTGTATTAGAAAAACTATTTGAGCTAAATATATGGGGTTTTCATAGTTATGTTAGATACATTACTCTCTACCGTCCACATGTATCATTTTTTGCAAAATCTGAATTTTTGTCTTAGCGCGAATAGTAGTTCATACAGATTGATTAGGTTAACGCTCGTCACACACTACATAGCGGGAATGCAATACGAGATCATAGGTATCATCATAGATTTGTGCCCATATTAGCTTGATAGCACTCATATCACAATGACACGGAGCTAAGGTATGTTCATATAATTCAGCTATGGAGTTGACTGTATACAGTTTGAACTTATCATAGTTTCTCTTAATTATCTCGTACAACATCAATTTTGATACCAAATTTCCATTATTACCATATCTCACTGTCAATACTGTTGACACTGTTTGTAAATAAGCAAGTCCTACACTGGCTGCGGCACCTGTCGCTGTCTGACTGATAGCAGTGGCAATGGCAATGTGTTCACGAAACTTTTCACCTCTCCCTTGTCACAGGGAGGGGTAGAGCTAAGTATGTCATGTTTCAAATTACAACAGACGAACCTAAACTATTGTGTGTTTCAAATGGGAAGAGTTCTTGCCTGTAGCGAATCAGATGCGTTAGAGCCTTCAGCGTTGCCACCTCGTTACCCCCACTTTTTTATATTTCTCTCGCACACTTGCGAGTCTTCTTGGCGCTAGACGTAAAGGAACGCAAACTGAAATTTTCAAATATTTATGATAATGCAGTTGTTGAAATTACAATTTCAACATGGATATTCGCATATTACGCACATGGCACGACAGCCCTTAGAGGGTCAGGGCCTACCAACCCGACTGCCGGCCTCACGCCCACTTACGCAGTGCAGAGGTGGACGATCATCCAACCGATACGGGGAGGAGATGTGGTCAGCATCTCGGCATTCCCCAGCCGGAATGTTGGTTTTCGTGACCAGGGTGCATACCTAGCGTAAGCTCCTCACTTTCCTCACGATGCTGAATGGGCACCGGTCCTATACCCGGGACCTAAAATCCCCACCACGTGGGTGGGATCGAATCCGGACCGATTTCCGTGACCAGGGACCAAGGCATGCTGCCTTAGCTACGCATCGGCGCAGGACATCTTTTAAGTATATAGTATAAAAAATAGTTTATGAATTAATACTTATTTTTCTAATGCAAAGAAAATACCAGCGGTGCATTCATATTGCTGTGAATGTCACTTATGTTAAGAGATAATTCGTCATTTTCATTGTCTTCATCGTCTGAGTATTGCCAAAATCCCGTCACGTGCTATTTCTTTCCAAAAGTCGTCTTCCTGTAGTTTATCTGATGTCTCACGCGGTTTTCCCAGCCTTGTGTGGAAGAATAATTGAATGACGCTGCTTTGAACTCTCTAGAGTAAATAGAGATTACGAAATCATTCATAAACAAAGATATTATGTGACCAGACACGTTCTGCTAAGCCTGTAGGAAGTGCATTGTTTCCTGTCGTTCGAATTTAACAAACACTTAACTTATTACACAGAAAATGAAGCTAGTTCCAGTGGAGTAATAAATATTACACAAATAAAAATATTTGTTAATGTTCACTTATCTTAAGAAGTTGATGTTAATATTTCTTTCTTCTATTTAAGATCGATTTCATGAACATTTGCCCACATCTTCGTCAAGGATATCATGTTTTTTTTTTTTTTTTTCGTATTACCAAAATCTGAAGACGAAACAAGCCTAAAAACAGAATCAATTGCCGGTATGTCAAAATTCATTACGCGATTTTTATTTTTTTAAATAAATATTTTCCCACACTATTAAATCAAATTTAATTTCGGGATTTATTTCATGGTTAAATGACCAAAAATGATCTGCTACGGCCCATTTATCAATTTGCTTATATTTGATGTTACGAAAATTTTCTTTCTTTCTGGTTTCCAAACTACGTTTCGTCTTTCAAATATAAACCTGATCACAATCTAAACAATTAAATTGATAAATACCGTATTTTTATTATTAGGAATTTTATCATTTTTAGAAAATTGTAATAAATTTTTAATACTATATTTATTTTGAGGAATTAAAGTTATAACAACTTCTTTAAAAAAAATTGAAAATGTTTATTAACCCAAGGATGGTAAGTAAATTTTTTAAATTTGTAATTATCTTTTATTTTTTTAAGAGTAGAAACATCATTAATATTTTTTTGATATTTAAATTTTTCAATCTTCTTTTGTATAATATCTTTATTAAAACCATTAATTAAAGCAGTATTAATAATATGTTTATATTCTTTATTAAATTCTTCTTTATTCAGAGGTATATTTATTTATCTATAAATGAAACTATTAAAAACAGCAAATTTATGTGAAAAGGTTTAAAACTATTTGCTTTATGTAATTATCAATATGAGTAGATTTCCTATAAATACCAAAATCCAATTTATTATTATTTATTATTGTCTTCAAATCCAAAAAAGGAATAAATCCATCAATTTCAGTTTCTAATGTGAATTTTATAGCTTTATCTTGTAAATTTCTTGTTAATTGTCTACGCCTTAATCAATTTTTTAGCAAGAAATTAATTTGAACACCAGAAACTAGGTATGGGTCCTGGATAATCACGATAATTGCGTAGTATCGACATCAAATGGTTCTTTTCTGATACTTTTGTGATGATTCTTCAGTTTTTATTTCATCTTAAATTAACAAAACATTATTGCTGCAAGTAGAACATTGCAAAGCCCGAGAAACTTTTGAGAATGTGGTACCTGCACATTAACATTAAGTGAAAAAAATAATCGTGTGTCAAATTCAGTGCCCAAGAATAAATCACTGCATATCTCAACGACAATATCTCACCTTTTCTTTTAGTACACTAAATTACTGGAAAACAAATACAAAATTTCCAGAACTAAACAGTATCAGCTGCTAAATATTTGTGTATTTCGCCTGCAGCTGTTTTCTCCGAAAGACTAGCATTGCAGAGACTCATATGTGACGGAAAAAGAAATAGACTTTCCCTCGAGACAGTGAGAAAGCTAGTATTTCTTAACAAGAACTTATACTGAGTAATGTTTTGCTTTTAAATGTCTAACGTATAGTTTAAAAATAAAAACGCTGATGGTTTATGTTTTGTCTCATTAAATATGTGCATCTATTTAATTTTATTAGCAATACACAGTTCTCCCAACATTCTATGTTGTATTGAAACTAGAATTAGAAATGATGAAATTTGGGGACGAGAAGCATATGTAGATTATTGCAATATTCAAGAGAGAGAAGGGTTAGCTTGGATGAGAACAGGAATAATATTTCTAAGAGGGATAAGAGGTAGGGAAAAGGGAATTTGTGAACTGTGTGAGGGAAAAGAAAGCATAGAACACTATGTAATAGAATACGAGGAGGTTGCAGCGTGGAGAAAAAAGGTTTGGGTGGAAAAATGGGAGAAATTAGAGAAGAGGATATCAGCTATAAAAATGTTAACGGGAAGGGAGGAAAGGAAGGTAGGAAGTATTGGGGAGTTCTTCCAGAAAGTAAAAAAAAAAATGGGCAAGAAATGTAAAGAATATAAGAAAGGAGGATCAGGGGGAGGAATGGGGCTAATAAAGTAACAAGTAAGTATGGGGGTTAAGAGCCACCTGGCAGAGCAGAAGACCAGGGTGTCATCTAAGCCAAGGTAGCACCAATTGTAACAAATTGTAACAAATTTTGGAATGTGCACAATAAATAATCTAATCTAAGATCTAATCTAATTAGAAATGATATCGAGTACCCATTGAGAAAATCTGTGTCAACTCGTCCCTACCAGAAAGTAGCAGACATCATAATGGTAGTCTAATTACAACCACATACCAGACTTTTCGTAATTTTAGTTTTACAAAAACACCGGACGAAGCTCTATTTACATAGTGTCTGGGCTGTATTCTGGAATCCTCAGTTTCCTATCTCATCGTAAGGATTTTCCAGATTATTATCCTTTCCTTTCTCTTGGCGTCGAATTCACTTTAACCAGTAATGCGTAATTATCTTCCTCGGACGGTCGGGTGGCACCATTGCCCCGTTTTCTAGGACAGTCATTACACTGCTGAGGTGAACGATGAGTTGCTAATTACCTTCTTAATAGCTACTTGTATTGCACCAATGAATATTTCGTTCTCAGACTACACCTCGTCACTAATATCTTGTTCCCTTGTCAGTATCGTAACTTCATCGCAGTAAGTACACAACAAGTTGCTTTTAGAGATATCAGTAAAAAACTTTGTACACAAAAATGTGGATCATAAAAAGATACAGTTAATGTCAAGTATTTTCAGAGATATTCCCTCTTGTTGGCTTGTGCTTTTCAGTATTCATACTTTTCTCTAAAGAAACCATGATCCTTCTCACCCTCCTCCTCTTCTTAGCTATTCAAAGATAATGGAAATTCAGAGCCATCACCTAGCGACCAACTATAAAACGATATTTACTGTCGCTTAACTCACTGTATTGCCCCATTCCTCTTATGATGACGATGATGATAATGATGATAGTTGGCACTACAGGCCATGTAGGCCCTTGGCCTGCCTAACCACCCTCTTCTATTCTACTCGGTCCTCTGCTTTTCTTCTCCAGCCTTTAACCCCCAACTTTCTCAAGTCATCTGCATCATCTACCCATCTTTTCCTGTGAATATCTTCTTAACTAGACTGGTTTCTGGCATTCTCTGCACATGGTCAATCCACCTTATTCTTCCTTGTTTAATTTTCACTACTATATTCGTTTGTCAAACTAGACACGGTAACTCCAATTTAGTCCGCGTTCTCCATCCGTCCAAGTCCCTTATCGCTCCAAATATATTTCTCAAAATCTTCCTTTACCACCGTAATAACCACTGTTCTACTCTGATTGTCAACACCCAAATTTGTGAACCATACATTATTATTATTGCTCTCAGTACAGTTGTACGAGGCATGTTTTTTAAGTCAGTACCGTTTTGGAATTAAAAAAGACGTGCATAGATATCGCAATAATTTTATTTTTACATGAAAGCCTGTACCTTAGTCTACTTTTCTACATAATTACCGTGAATATTGAGGCACTTGTCATAACGTGGCACCAGTTTTTGAATACCCTCCTCATAAAATTCTGCCGCCTGACGTGTTAACCACTGTATCACAACTCTTTTGACTTCGTTATCGTCTTGAAGACGCTGACCGCCCAGATGTTTCTTCAAGTGTAGGAACAAATGGTAGTCGCTGGGCGCCAGATCAGGGCTGTATGCAGGATGATCTAGAGTTTCCCATTCAAAAGATTTGATGAGATCTTTGGTCCGATTAGCCACATGTGGACGGGCATTGTCATGCAGCAAAACGATACCCTTACTCACCTTGCCACGTCTCTTGTTTTGGATTGCACGGCGCAGATTGTTCAATGTCTCACAATAAGACGCTGCATTGATTGTCTCATTACGAGGCAGAAACTCCACTAGCAATACTCCTTTTCTGTCCCAAAAAACTGTGCACATGATTTTCCGGGCAGAAATTGTTTGCTTAAGCTTCACTTTTGTGGATGGTGATGAATGTCGCCATTCCATGGATTGTTGTTTCGATCCTGGTGTGACGTAGGCCACCCATGTTTCGTCACCAGTAACAATTTGGTCTAAAAAATCTTCACCTTCATTGTGGTACCGCTCAAGGAAAGTCGATGCACTGCCTAAACGTTGGGTTTTGTACAAATCCGTCAACATTTTCGGAACCCAACGTGAACACAATTTCCGGTACTTCAAGTTCTCGGTCACAATGCGATACAAAACACTACGAGAATATTGAGGAAAATAGTCGCACAATGATGAAATTGTAGAGCATCTGTTTTCTCTCACCTTTTCATCCACTTTCTGCACCAAATGTTCAGTAACGACCGAAGGACGCCCACTCCGTTGTTCATGCACATTTCTGCGGCCATCTTTAAATGCTCTCACCCATTTCCTTACCATTCCATCACTCATAATGTTTTGTCCGTAAACTTCACAGATCTCACGATGAATATCGATCGGTTTTACGCCTTTGGCACTAAGAAATCTTATAACAGACCGTACTTCACAATCAGCGGACTCACGATTGTCGGAGTCATCTTAAACACTCAGTAACCAACGTATACAATGAAAAATCAGACTGTAATGGCGTCAGTGCGTAGACAACAGATGTAGGCAACCAGTGCGCATGCGCGGAACGCCGACCGTAGCGCTGCGGCGGCGGAATCGCAAAACGGTACTGACTTAAAAAACATGCCTCGTATATATTTTAATTTTAGTATTCCTACTGACGTTCCTTGATTTAAACATATTCTGCAAGGCATAGAAACATCTGTTACCATTTGCTATTCTTTCTTGAATTTCCACTGATGTTTTATTATCTACTGTTACTATAGATCCCAGGTATTTAAATTTTTCCACTCTTTGATATTCCTATTCCCCTTATACCTACAAAGAAAAATGCAATAAAAATTTCTAAAAATGCGTTAGCATGAGATAGGTGGAAGAAAATATAAAATAGGTTCTACAATAGCGAATATAATACATCAGAATTTTGTTGAAGTACTCGAATATTAAGTGCTGTAATAAAACGCAATTATGAATAAACGCTTTTTAACACTCAGAAAACTTTGACTAAAATTATAAATATACTTATAAATTAACTGATATCAATACACTACATAGTCGAAGTTCCCATTCATCACATAATTTACGCATTTAAAACCAAAACCAGCATCTGGTAATCCCGTCTTATCAATGCAGATGCATCTATGGCCGTGTTTAAGTTATTTTTATTGCCAATGGGTAATTTAGAGGTTAATTTTTGCGAATAGATGACGTAACACACAGCCGGGCCGGCAGTGAGGAGAGAGGGGAATCAAATACAGATCGTTTGTTGTCGCTACCTGCTGTCACAAGCCGGAGATATGCGTCGCCATTTGTTCTATCACTCTAGTTTCTAACCCTTGGATTACAGCAACTGTGGAATAATCCATATGTTTCCAGAACCATTCTACTGTGATTCGGAGATATGTGAGTGAGTGAGTGAGTGAGTGAGTGAGTGAGTGAGTGAGTGAGTGAGTGAGTGAGTGAGTGAGTGAGTGAGGGAGGGAGGGAGGGGGGGAGGGAGGGAGGGATGGGGTGAGTGAGGAAGTGAATGTGTGAGTGAGTGTGTGTGTGTGTGTGTGTGTGTGTGTGTGTGTGTGTGTGTGTGTGTGTGTGTGTGTGTGTGTGTGTGTGTGTGTGTGGGTGGGTGTGGGATATTTTCCCCTTTATTCATCCACATGTTCCATTACATTTGTAATATTACATGTACTGGTTTGCTTTGCTTTCCGATTGATTGTTCATATTAACTGAGGTATTGAAATTATTGTGTGGGTGTGTGAGTGGGTGTGGGTGTGGGTGTGAGAGTGTCATCTTAGGAAGCACAGATCAATACAGCTTGATAATCAAGTTAAGTAGTTACGTTTCTTTTATCCAATTAATTTTCTATACTCACGCCACCTCCTGACCTGTCATTTAATTTATCGAAAACAGTCTTTTCTTCAGTAATGCGATTTTAATAGTGTTTTGTCTTTGATTATAGTTGTGTTATATCCTGTAATTCATTTGTAGTTATGACATTTAATAAATATCCTGATGATGGGAGAGATGCACACTCCCGAAACGTTGATATCTAATCATCTTTTCACCTGGCTGGCTACCCGAGAAGAAATTGAGCATATTCGTCGCCAGGAAAGCTTCAGGTCTTATTCTACGGACCAGTTGTGTTTGCCCTGAAAAATGACAAATTAATCTACTCTAAGTTAGTGATGTGTTAATATTTTACGTGACAAAGTTAAATTTAGCACAACTATTTTCTCATTTTGCCACAGTACATATTTAAGTCGGTGTGTGTGTTTGTGTGTTTGTGTGTGTATGTGTGTGTCTTATATATTTCTATCCCATTACACCGATTTCGAATGCACTTAACACAAATAATCTTTGGCAGAAGGCGAAAGATTATTATTTTGGCATAAGAGTTCGAAATTTCACTCCATTTCACACAGTTATTTTATTTTATATAGTGCCTAGAGAAGTTCGCAAAATCAACTATGTCTTTGTCAACTGTGCATGGCTCGAACATAGTCAAAATAAGAATAATAGCTTACCTTTTCATCACTTCACAAAATAACAAATTGCGAATTTATAGTATTTTGTATATCGGTCTTGGAGTAATAAGTCAATTTTATATTTCTTTTGTTTAGAATTACTTGTGTGTTCTTAGCAGTTGTATGGAAATAATCATGTCTTCCAAACTAGCCGTGTGTAGGCTAAGGTTTGGATGAGTAGACTCAGACTGAAAAATTCAATGTCATAGCCGGGATTTGAATGTGCGGTTGCTCTAACCATATGAGCTACTATGGCCAACATACCGACATGACATTAAATTCTCCAACTGACTCGTATGTTTCCCGCTAGACCACTAGGAGTTCTATATGCTATGAGACACACATCTTTTGTGGCGACTAACTATACTGTAAGTACTTAAGTCCCAGGCTTCATAGTTAAATCACTGTGTTATTCAGGTAAATTGATGGAAATAATCATTTCTTCCACACTAGCCGTGTGTAGGCTAAGGTTTGAATGAGTAGAGCCAGACTGAAAAATTCAATGCCATAGCCAGGATTTGAACCATGGATCTCCCAATCTCCGTGCGGTTGCTCTAACCATCTCAGCTACTATGGTCAACGTGCCAACATGATATTATGTACATAAATAAAATATTTAGTAAATATTCTCCACTTAACTTAAGAAGCCGATGACAATACTTCAATTATGTTTTTGTGAGATTAATTGCTTAGATTGTGATCAGGTTTATATTGGACATCGGCGTCCGCATGCGCCAGCCCTCACGCTTGAAGAGGAGACTGCCACAGGACCTGCTTCTAAGTGATACATCAGATTCGAGTGATTCTAGTGCTTGATATCTGTCTTACATCTTCAATATTGACATAATTTCTCAGAGAGTATTATTGGAGTTTTAAATTAATGTAGTTAAGGGGCGGCCTGTTAGCCTACCCCTGAGAGTTATTGTCCTTATTGTACTGTTACCTTCTTTTCACTCTGATCTGTAAAGCATTGTACTGCTGATCGATCAATAAAAGAATTATAAAAAAAAAGTTTATACTGGAAAGACGAAACGTAGTTTGGAAACCAGAAAGAAAGAACATTTTCGTAACATTAGATATAAACAAATTGATAAATAGACCGTAGCAGATCATTTTTGGTCATTTAACCATGAAATTAATCCCGAAGTTAAATTATTAAAATAATTAAATGGTTCCATAGATTTAATAGTTTGGGAAAAAATATTTATTTTAAAAAATAAAAATCGCGTAATGAAATTTGACATACTGGCAATTGATTCTGTTTTTAGGTTTCTTGCGCCTTCAGATGTTGGTAATACGTAAATGCATAGTATCCACAGATGGTATCCTTGACAACGAATTGTGTTGACTGAAGCTGTGGGCAAAACATAAAAACATAATCACAAAAACATAATTGAAGTATTGCCATCGGCTTCTTAAGTTAAGTGGAGAATATTTACTAAATATGTTATTTGTGTAGTGTTTGTTGCTCCACTGTAAATAGCTTCATTTTCTGTGTAATGATATTATGTGTATATTGACGTTAATTAAAGTGCCATTATTTCTTCCCGTTGATATGCCTATAACAGCGACGACGTAGCCCGAATGCAGCGAATGAACTGTGGCATTTGTAGTTAAAGATATTATTGCATAATATTTTCTCGGTAGCTGTATTGCGTCATTCATATTCTGTCTTTACAGTCCTGAAAGTTTAGTTATCTCTTTAAGTTTTGTGTAATATTTCTTAAACTCTTCCAAAGAAATGTAGGGCTATCGTGCAAGTGTAACCCAGGACAAATTTTGTAAGGATAAAACGTTAAACTATGGGCAAAGTTTGTTAAAAACATAAAGTATTACAAAGGGTAGATATGTAGTTACCACTCTCGTGCCAAATGTTGCATCAGACTCGCATAGCCTTACATCATAAAGTTTGCATTGTTAATGAGGGCTTGGATGGCAAATAAATGTTATGGAAATATTATTGTAAAAGAGAAACGCAGTAAATTTAACAGTTATCTGAAAACAAGTATAACTGGCTACTTTCCGAACAGAGTTTTTCCAGTTTAGTAATATACTGATGGAAATATTGATCTTAGTCGCTCGTGGGCGGAGTATTTGAAAGAAACGTACGATAAGAGTATTTATAGAGAGATATATTGCATCCCACGACTTTACTGATAAAAGTTATCGGTAATTCTCCGTTCTGTAGTTTCCAGGAAACTTTGCGAGTGTTTTTGTGAAAGATTACCTCGTCCATTTCATACATATTTAACTGATTTTATAATGCATCGCTTCTTTCATAGCTTCCAGCCTGAATTCCGTTAAATATTGCTACATTTCTTGGAACTTTGCTCCACCTACATATAAGTAAACGCCCCTGCAATACGTCACGTTCACAAAAGTGAGGCTTTTTTATGTTGACTAACGCAGAGAAGAGAGCAGAATTTTGATAGCGGTAGTAGATATAATTGAAATTTAACTTTTATGAACCTCCTGCAAACCAGAAACAAAAATTGTTTAAATACTCCTTTGTTTCCGTACTCGCCTCAATTTACTTCGTTATTCCATAAATGAACTATAAAAGTGTGTCTTTCTACTTGATTTAATTGGAACACGCACGTGACCCACTTCTGGAAAGTTGTGCCATGGTTTCATTCCAGGGTGTCCCTGGGCTGCTACACAGTTGTTGGAAAGGTTACTAATCTCCCCCGAATTTTGTCGCCCTCCATTTCACCTCACTGCTTAGTTTAAGGGTTGTCATTGACAGGACTGGACTGGACTACCCCCTACGGAGGGGATTTGGCACGGAGGTCCAAACTTGGTCTATTGTACCTATGCCACCAAGTGAGACACACCTAGGGGAGCTCACCTCGGTAGCATGTCTGCCTCACGTTCAAGAGGTCCCGAGTTTGAATCTCGGTCATTTAACTCCAGAGGCTCTACTCGCATCAGTCCTGGACCCGTAGGACCGACCGCAACGTGAGATATGTAGTGGACAACACGGCGTTCGGGCGGGTTTTCTCCGGGATCTCCGGTTTCCCCCGCCATCTCATTCCACCGGTGCTCCATCTTCATCTCGTATATCATCAGTGTCATCGCCTGCGGTGCCGTATGTAGTAAAACTGGGCGTTAAACACCACACATTTCACCATGGACCAGGACCTCCTTCTACCTTGGAGTGATAGAAAACTCCAGGGTCCTTTCCATGGGACAATACCTTGAGTCTAAAAAGCCCCCCCCCCCCATCGACTACAACGTCAAGACGGGTGGAAGTGGATACGCCACTCACGCGCGTCAACCCCGCAGGGGAGACTACAAAAAACCTCGGTGAGGGCACCTGATGATCTAGCACACCTACTACTAGCTCTGCAGGGACTTTTTGGGCAACCCTCTACCCCCTCGTGTGGCCGTAGCCGTGGGTGTTGGGTCCAACCCAATCCGAACAACTCCCCGACGGGAGGGGCTCGGCAGTTCGGTCCGAGGTTCTTCTAGTAACGTCAGAGGTACCACGAGCGCTAAGGGTCCGCAGCGCCCGCACCTCGGAAGCTGAAGGGGACGGATCCCCTCCCCTACGGGTGAGTTGTCTGTATAAAGTTTCCTCCGGGGATTTTCCCTTATCCTGGTAGACGAATGTAAGGTAACTCTAAGCTCCGTGGACCCCGGACTCATTTCAGCATCATTTCACCCATTGCTTTCATCGTCCGATATAACTCTACTACTAATCCTATATGAGCAACAGACAAATATGCAATTAATGCTTTTATATCAACCTGACATAAACATATTAATCTTACTAAAATCCTCCTACTAATCTAATTGATAACCAAAATATATTAAATATTATTCCAATTTCTATCAAATATTCAAAAACTCGTAATAAACCATACCCTCCTAACTAGTGCTGGAGGACGTAAATTACAAAAAACGGGGGAAGGATGAGGCGAGAGGAGACAGAGAGCGGCCGTTCCAAGGAGCTACGACACTGCAGAAGGCGGAAAACTACCTGGCATCCCATCCTACTGTGGTCTACAAATGGTACCAACAGACCGGGTTCGGAGACTGAAGGAGGAAGTTTTATCAAGAGCATATCATCCAGACATGGAACGCCGAGACACCCTGAAAGAGACTACCAGAAGAGAAATGATGTGAAATGATAATAGAGATGAGCCAATGTTCACTGAGATCCACCCGAAAGTCTGAAGGTCCCCAGCCTCTGTTACCCGGGAGCGATGGAAAATTCTGGGGGTCTTTCCTTGGGGCAATACCTTGAGCCGAACCCCCCCCCCCTCACCATCGACAACAAAGTCAAGACGGGATGGAAGTGAATCCGCCACTTACGCGCGTCAACCCCGCAGGGAAGAGTACCGAAAACCTCGGTGGAGCCGCAAGGTGATCTAGCATACCTTCTACTAGCTCTGCAGGCCGGGACTTATGAGGCAACCCTCTGCAACTTCCGGGCGACCGAAGCCTGGCCGGAGGTACCCGATTTCCCGCGGGTAACGTGAACACACTGCCCCCTCGAATCCAACCCAATCCGAATAACTCCCCTACGGGAGGGGCTCGGCAGTTCGGCCCGAGTTTCCTCTAGTAGCGTCAGAGGTACAATGAGTGCTAGGGGTCCACAGCGCTCCAGCCACAGCAGCTGAAGGGGATGGATCCCCTCCCCTACTGAGAATAAAGATGAGACAGGAAATTCAGGGATCTAATTATTCTACTCAGCATTCGCCTGAGACGGGAAAATTCCCGAAAAAAGAACCAAGGGTCAGGTGGGTTCGCCACGGGATTGGAACCCATGCCTCCCGAATGCGGGCCAGACGAAACTACCAGAGCCATCCCGCTCAGGCAAGATGGATACACTCTGTAAGCCCCAGTATTAGTATTTTGTACCGGATTAGTATTTTGTACCGGATCCCCAGTAGGGTGTGCAAGCATCCAGGGAAGAGCTACTAAGAAGTTTCAGCCCGTAAAATTGCGGGGAAGCTGCTCTCTGCACTGCCATGAATCCTGATCCGCCAGCCTGCAGTCCCCTTTTATTCCACCTCCCTTCACATATGTAATAAAAGTCCAGATGCTAAATCTCCTTCCCAGAGCGATCATTCAACACGCATTTGGTACTTAAGTTGTAATAAACTAATTAGGAAGCCGGTCGATTTATCAACTATGATAATAGAAAATCTTCACATGAGTTTATGATAAAGAAACCCACTATTAAGCTCTCTGGTACTAGGTGTTTAAGAAGTTACACGTTATTTCTGCATTTTTGCTATCTCGTATTCCTTATCAATGCTATAAAATTCAGTATAAATGAAAAGAAACTCACCACTAAGTTGGTAATAATTTAAACCAAAATTTTACGTAATTTTCGAAAATAAAAGGCAAAATAATTAGTGAGCGGGTTACAGTAAAGTTTGATTTAAAGTTTATATGGGTATCTTCAATACATTTGTGGAGCAGCTGGATGATAACGAATTGAGAGAAGGTTATTTCCAGCGAGATGGAGCGACGTGCCATACATCTAATGACACCATGGAAATTTTAACCAGTTTCTTTGATAATCGAATAATCCCAAACGGTCTGTGGTCCGCCAGGTCCCTTAACCTAACCTCGCCGGATTTTTTTCTTGTGGGGGTATCTAAAAATAGGGTATACAAAAATAGGCCAACGACAATTCATGTCCTCAAGGAATCCATTCGAAACGAAATAAGTAACATTGGCGAGGATACTCTCAGTAAAACTTCAGAGAATATGGTGAGACGAGTGCAAAATGTATAGATGCTGGTGGAGGACACTTCCAATATTTTCTCTGAGATGTAAATAGTTTTATATAGATGATCTGATTAGATTGTGGATGTTTAAGATTGACGGAGGCATTCATCTTGCACCAAATTTTACCTTTTAAACTATGCTATTTGCGGATGACCAAATAATTATAAGTAAAACTAAAGACGAGCTGCAAAGAACAATATATATTTTACAGAAGTTATGTAAGAATTATAATTTCAAAATTTCCACAAATAAAACAAAAAAAATGGCGTTTCGAGGTAAAGACACTGTTAGAACCAAAAGAGTAATTGATGATATTATCTTAGAGCAAGTTACGGGTTTTAAATATTTGGGAACATATGTCAGTTATAAATATGAAAATGATTTTAAAAATTAATTACTAATGTTTCAACAAATATGCGGCATAATAAATAGAAGCCTAAAAACTAAAACCAGAAAAGAAACAGGGATGAAATTTTATAAAGTAATGGCTGTGCCTGCTTTTCTTTTTGGTTCTGAAACATGGACATTAACAAAAGCAGACAAAAACAAGATACAGGCTGCCGAAATGAGATTTTTAGGAGCAGTAAAGGGATGTACTCTTTTAGATAAAATCCCAAATGAAAAAATAAGAGAAGATTTAGAAATAAGTTCTTTAGAAGAAAAAATAATAAATTATAGTAACGAATGGAGAGAGCATATTGAGAGAATGCCGAGAGATAGGATCCCAAGAAGAGTTATAAACTATAAACCTAGAGGAAAGAAACATCCGGGAACCACGAAAACGATGGTCAGACATGTTCTAAGCCGGAACAGGCAGCATTACCTAGCCCTTGGAGTGAAGAAGAATAAGATGTAAATAGCGTAATGTAATCTCCCAATTGTATATTATATTCTCTCAAAGTGGCACGTGTGTCCTATTAATGTTTCAAATGTTATGGCCTATTGAAATGGTTCAGGTTTATATGGATCACACTATATAGGCAAGTTTGTGGGTTGGAAAACCATGAGCTTTATATATTCAGGCAGTGTAAAAAGGAAAGAAAATGGAAATTAATTGCTCTTTCACACTGGCCGTGTGTAGGCTAAAGTATGGAAAGATTACCGGGAAATATTTTACCGGAAAAAACATGAGTTAGTTGGAGAATTTAATGTCATATCGGCACGTTGGCCATAGTAGCTCAAGGGTTAGAGCGGCTGGACGGAGACCAGAAGGTCCGTGGTTCAAATCCTAGCTATGGCATTGAACTTTTCACTCTGACTCTATCTTTTCATACTTTAGCCTACACACGGCCAGTGTGAAAGAAATATTAATTTCCATTAACTGACCTAACAGGGGTTAACTATAAAGCCCGGGCCTTAAAGTACTTACATGTTGTAAGTCGCCATTAAGGTAGTTGTCTCATGTGTTTATGAGAACTCCTAGTGGTTTTTCGGGAAAAACATGAGTCAGTTGGAGAGTTTAATGTTATATCGGCACGTTGGCCATAGTAGCTCAAGGGTTAGAGCGGCTGGAATGAGACCAGAAGATCCGTGGTTCACATCCCGGCTATGGCATTGAATTTTTCACTCTGACTCTATCTTTCCATACTTTAGCCTACACACGGCCAGTGTGAAAGAAATATTAATTTCCATTAACTGACCTAACAGGGGTTAACTATAAAGCCCGGGCCTTAAAGTACTTACATGTTGTAAGTCGCCATTAAGGTAGTTGCTTCATGTGTTTATGAGAACTCCTAGTGGTACCGGGAAAAATACAAGTCAGTTGGAGAATTTAATGCCATGCTAGCAGGTTGGCCAAAGTAGCTCAAGGGTTACAGTTGCTGGTTGAGACCAGAAGATCCGTGGTTCAAATCCCGGCTATGGCATTGAATTTTTCACTCCTACTATCTTTTCGTAGTGCGTGCTACACACGGCTAGTGTGAAAGAACAATTAATTTCCATTAATTGACCTAATAGTGGTTAACTATAAAGCCCGGGCCTTAAAGTACTTACAGCATAGTAAGTCGCCATTAAGGTAGTTGTCTCATGTGTTTATAGAACTCCTAAACGGTTTACTGGGAAAAACATGAGTCATTTGAAGAATTTAATATCATATCGGCACGTTGGACATAGCAGCTCAATGGTTAGAGCGGCTGGACGGAGACCAGAAGATCCGTGGTTCAAATCCCGGCTATGGCATTGAATTTTTCACTCTGACTCTATCTTTCCAAGAAAGAAAATGTTTATCAGAAAGCGTTAAATTGATTAACTTAATTGTAGCTCTGTTGTGTTTTACTTCACTCTCAATTGCAGAATAAATAATTAATCCGAATTTGTTTTATCTATATGGATAAGTTCAGACAACTTTTATTTGCGGTACGAAGTTTGTCAGTTAAATATAAAAATGATACCAATAACTCATTTATTTTGTAGGAACCAATGTCCATTAGTATACAGTTGTGATTTGGATATTGGCAACAGTAAGTGTTGAGTAACAGGTATCATGCAGACCACCAGTCAAGCGTTGGCACGTTAGCAAAGTACTGAACAGTAACTGACGATAATGTAAACAAAATGTAATTGACCAAAGATTACTTTGAGGATTAAATTGCTCCCAAGCTTCTGCAATATCATCTCGCCGTTTATCCTGTTCCTCCCTTTGACCGCACACTGATTGAAGCTCTCCATTATGCATAATTCATCTCTGGTAAAAAGGCGCATATGCCAACATGAAACTGGAGCAAAAAATCCCGCAAAGGCACAGCTTAAAACGAGGATGCTTCTGGGACGTAAGGTAAACAAAGCTAGCGTTGAAAATGTAAAACGGAGTAAACAGAAGCGGGGAGAGTGATAGAGGGAATCATTTGGAGCACAGCTGCACCAGTTCGGTTCCATATCTCTGTCTGATGCACTGAGTTTAATTTGAAGGAAAATAGTTGGAATCTGCATGATAAAAACTAGAGAGTAATGGTTGAGAGTTCTCGTTAATTCGTACTAGAGGGTTCACTGAGGGTAATGAAAACAGTAGAGAAGTTAAAGATATCCCAGAGAAGATGGTAAATACCATATTTTTAAACTTCAGGTGTGTTCGTTTTGTGATGCGAGCAGTAGCACACGGATATTATGGAAATGAGCCTGTAGAGCACGTATGTGCCAGTATACTGGCAATGACATTCGGTCTGACAGTAACAATTCCTGTGGTCATGAGGTATTATTCCTCTAACATAAGTTTGGGTTACATCAGAACAAAGGAAGACAGCTTCAAGAGTTGTGACGTATTTTAGCCGAGAGCAAGGCCTGCAGTACGTGTGACGTCAGGCAAGAGCCTGTAGTACCAAGTTGCCTATATAAATAACGCTGTGAGTACAGAATCTGAGGGTTCAGTCAGGTGCACCGCACTCGATGACAACAATGTAGCTGCCACGTACATAATGGAACTGTTAAATTTACAATGTGACGTTTTATTGAAGGACAAATATACACACAAGAAAAACTTGGCTCATTTTTACAAGAATATCTCCCAAACCAGATTTCCGAGGTTGTATTCACTTGCCGCACGGACAATGTGTATGTTTGGCTCAACCAGGGGCAGCTTCTGAGGTAGTACCGCTGTGCCATGGTACCATCTGTACGAAAACGAAAGAAAGAGAAGTGTATAGGAATTGCGCAAAAAGGATTGTTTCTGAATGTCTGCTCCCTCCTGTGAATAGGCGCGTTAAACGCAAGCCTATTGTTTTCCTGATTGTTTTCCGTGGCTTGGTGCCGATTGCAGAACGGCACCGTCTACGCCCTTAAGCACCTGTGTTAAGGGCTAGGATGTCTGCTTATCCACGGCTTCTTATCGGAGCAGGTAGTGCCGAGATTTCTCTGACGCATAACTTACGCTTTATCCGCTAGAATGCAGTAAAGCACGAGGCTTAAGATGACTGTCTCTCTGTCGCAAAATCGTACACGAACGCTTCGTATCACATTCTCCATGAATTGTATTATCAAACTTTTACTGTACTCGTTGCACATGTGCGTAACAAGAGTACAGATGTAATAAAAATCTATTTCCGTTGCCCTGTACGTTCTGTTTGGTACAGTATATTATAATGATAATATAATAGGATGGATTATTGATAAGATTACCTAAATCGTTCGAAATTGGTACAAATATTTATGTATTAACAACCCTTATATATTTTTATTTATTTATTCATTCACTTGTTATTTATTTCTTTATTAATTCATTTATTATTTATTTATTCATTCATTTATTTATTTATGGCACCGCCATTGCAATACCTCACCGGCCGCCCCTGGGCTCAACCTAAGTGTGTGAACAATTTTTTTCCTAAAATTTGCTAAGTCCAAACCCCGAAGTACCTTGTCGGGTCACAATCTAATATGCAGCCTTCGATTACAAATTTCCTGACATTGATAAATTATTAAAGAAAAACGAAACAGAAAGTGCTGAAAAATGTTCACCTAATTTTGTTCTGAAAGGGGAGTCATCTAATTTGCAGAAAAAAATTACTTGATGTCTTATTTTATTTTATTTATAACATACCTGGCCTTCGATAAACTACGAGTTGAAGTTTTATATATTTGCTCATAGCACAGAGCCAAAATGTAATTGTTTACATACTGCGACCAATTGTCACAGTCAGCATTAATATTACAACACCCAAGATGTAAGTTGTATATACGTATTATTAACGTTTCCTGTCTTTCCTACCCGCACACATCAAACTATTCCTTCCCCTTCGACAGCAGTAATCAGTGCGGTGACGTCACACGCAAACCTGCCTTTCGTTCGGGAGCATATTTGGCGGTGAGAGCTGACGGAGCTGACGTCACACTGCCACTACATGTCTTCCCCTGCAACAGAAGATATAATTCACTCCTTAACTCCAAAATTTTAAAACATATAGAATTGGAAATTAATTGCTCTTTCACACTGGCCGTGTGTAGGCTAAAGTATGGAAAGATAGAGTCAGAATGAAAACTTCAATGCCATAGCCCAGATTTGAACCACGGATCTTCTGGTCTCCGTCCAGCCGCTCTAACCATTGAGCTACTAAGGCCAACGTGCCGATATGGCATTAAAATCCCCAACTGACTCGTATTTTTCCCGGTAAACCACTTAGGAGATCTCATAAAAGCATGTGACAACTATCTTAATGGCGACTTACTATGCTGTAAGTACTTTAAGACCTGGGCTTTATAGTTAACAACTGTTAGGTCAACTATTGGAAATTAATTATTCTTTCACACTGGACCTGTGTAGGCTAAAGTATGGAAAGATAGAGTCAGACTGAAAAATGCAATGCCATAGCCGGGATTTGAACCACGGATCTTCTGGTCTCCGTCCAGCCGCTCTAACCATTGAGCTACTATGGCCAACGTGCCGATATGACATTAAATTCTCCAACTGACTCGTATTAACTGTACCAAATTTCGTAAGTTAACCAATTTTTCGTTGTTAGTTAGGTTGTTCTCAATCAACTTAATCTTTTTTTTTTAAATATGCTTTTTTAATTCATGAAAACCCCTAACGTATACTTCCAGTAAAATTGTGGTATCGAATTTCTAGATGGAAAATGAAAACTTTAGATTGGTAACAGAGTCTGCATCTGAAAATAATTATGCTTTAAATCTCTCCTAGGGGAGGGTTGACATAGAGACTACAGCATTTCGCCTCCCCTCCGTCATATTCCTTCTGAACGGAGTCCCCCCACAATTGTACGTGCTGCAAGAGATGTGTCATGCAGATTGCCTATTCCTGGAACTGGGGGAAGGAAAGGATGTTTGCCTCTCCACTCTTTGGTTATGAGTCCCTCGTGTAAACAACTTTGGAGCACCATATTCTCAGCCCTACTACCGGTGTACAAAAAGTGATATTTTGAGTTTTATAACATTTAATAAATAGAGAAGATGTAGGAAAGTTTGCACTGGTCCTCAACAATAGTATTTTATAGACTAGCAATCATGGCACCATTTCGTCGTTGTTAAGAGTTTCTTTCTAGGTGATGGTTTGTTTGACGCTTGCTAAACTATCTAAATCGGAGTGCTACGGGAAAGAACTCCCAATTTACAAACCCAAGTATCCTTGAAAGACTATGGACACCATAGTTCATCATGTAAAACGGTATTCAGCTTTTCTCTTCCTTTGTTTCCTGATTTTATTTCTGTGTAGCATAAGACTTTACTTCCACCGTAATCATTAAGTTGGTATGAACATGTGCAAAATTCTAATACATTTATCTCTGTACCCTAAATACGTCACACACTTCTCTGAGAAAGAAAAACTTCAGAGTGAATGCTTCAGCTGAAATTTGGTGAACTATCACTTCTCAAGCTTTGTATGTCAGGAACAAATTCCTACCCATTTAAGCGGTTAATACTTTGATACGTCTTTAAGTATCTACTTCGTTCACGATTATAGGGCAAGGCGGGGCTATTCCGACGAAATAAGCAAATTGGTTATTGGCAAATTGCCCAACAGTGATGGGCAGCGATGACTTCTCTGACAATTCATTGACAAGCTTGGTGTTTGTGCGACGTTTCTATGAATTTAATTGAGGTTATGGTTAGTGTAACCGCAGTATCAGGCAGCGATTAGGAGGCGGTGAAATAATTGAAATCAGATAATTAAAAAATAAGATAGATTAATGAAATGCTTTGCTAAACTAATATAAAAATCTTCTTACATTAATATGAAATTAAAATGGATATAGTAATGATTAAAATAGCGGTTGACTTAAAGAATAAGAAGGCAAGAATATAATTTAATATAACGTATATATACTAGCATCCAGGCAAGGAAGAGAAAATATTCCTGTAAAAATCTGTACACTTCGGAGAGACAGGAAGGGAGGACCGTCACTCTTTTGTTCTAGTAAAGGTTCAATGTCTGAGGACTGTAGAGTACTCCCAGCCAGGATTTTTTTGGGACAAAAGGGTTTCCAAAATGCGGTGGAGCATGAACTCTAAAGGGATTTACTTCGCTGATTTGACAACGATGTATACCGTTACAAACAACTCGGGGTAGACGTTCCCTAACTCAGGGTGGGCTTAACATCAATTAGTTAAATGAGTTTTGCAAACCAATGCGAAAATTCGAAATAAATGAGAAACCAATAATAATGTAACATTTGAGAATGGTGAGCTAGTTTGGTCATGTGATAAAGTTAAAGATGGGAGCAGAATAAGGTTCGAACTGAGTCGTGAAGTAAGAATAACTTACTTAAACGGTGATACTACGACATGAAGGACGTATTCATGCACGTTAAGAAGAGAAGCGAAGATTTATAAGTCTGAAATGTTGGGAAGTTAAGAATAGCGCAACCAGCGTAAGTGGAAGCAGCATTAGAAGTTTATTAGAGCAAAGTAGTCGCCGTATAAGGAAGTAATAGAATCCACGCGGAAGTAACTTTAAACAAGTAATCCAGGATTTAAAGTACAATTGAATTTATGTTAGGAATTTTACCGATACAAGTCGATAAGCAAACTTAGTAAGAATTAAACCAAATAATTTTGCAACGAACCAAAGTGTTATTAATACAACTGAGTAGCAAACAACCACCAAAATCCTTTTCCTACAATCATTCACCCGAGGATAGGAGAACTCATAGCTCCAATTAGAACCCAAATCACATATGAACCCAATCAATTTAACTCTGGTATGCGGGTTTACCGCAGCTGCTGTTTTAATAGTATTAACAAAAGACGATTACAAGCTAAGTAACTTGGGTTCCTTTATTTTGCCTTGAATAAGAAATACAGTTTGTAACTTAGGGTCTAGTATCTACAGATACAGAGATTTTTTTATTGAAAACCAGTGTCAGTGTAGATTACATTGTGGGTTACGTCCATGCATAGCAGATGGCGCGGTTCTTTTATCATATCTCTCACATGATGCGAAATTTCAAATGTTCAACATTTGGGGCTATTCCGCCCAAACAAAGTGGGGTTATTCTTGCCCAATTATAATATAAGTTTTTTGTACTATTTTAACCTAATTATTTCTTAATCTTACTAAATTTTATTTGACCGTTTCAGATGGCACACACATATAAACAAAAGAAGCTGGAACGAAACTGTACGAGGACGACATTGCGCGTGCTTTTACGAGCGTATTAAACGGCGATGTAAGTATGAGAGGAACAGCGGGCCTACTCAAGAATGTCTTACTCTACACTCAAGGATCGTGTTCATGCACATCAACGTCAAGAAGCATTAGGAGGAGGAGTGTACAAATCAGTTGGTCATCCTACAGTGTTCAGTTTGCAGGAGGAGAAGATTTAGTTTCCAGGTTAAAATACTTGGCATCAAGAAGTTTTGGATGTACATCAGAGCAAAACGAAAGAAAAGCGTAGACCTATTGTGAAACTAAATTGCGGAAATAGTGAGTCAAGTGATGACTTGGCTCCAGTCCAAATAGAATACAGTGATGAGGAAGATGCACCATGTGGATTTTGTGGGTTAAAGTTTTATTCTCCGAAATCAGCAACCAAAGGAGACTGGATCGAACACCAGAAATGTGGACTATGGGTTTCACGAAGTGTGCGTTAGTGCAGTTGGTAAGAAAAACTTCATTTGTGGCAAATGCATTTAATTAAAATGCAATTCAATTCACTTCCAGGCTGGCAGGCTGTTTGGAACAGCCCGAAGGGTGGTCAAATCGTGTACCTGTCTGGGAAGAGCTTTACCACGTAGTGGCGGGATGTGGTTGTTGCAGGATAACGGGTGCAAATTAAGTGGGTGTAGAGAAGGGAGGCAGTTTGTTGCACCTCGGGAATGATGAACCGGGTGCTACAGACAGCGTGCACCGCTGGTGGGTTAGTTAATAAACTTGGAAGAAGATAAGTATAATTTTGAGTTTTCCAGAATGAATTTTGGATTAGCTGAAATTTAGTTTAGGCTGGAATGGGGATCATGTGGTTACCGATAATGACTGCAAGACATGTGGGGTAACCGGTATCGCTTTCAGCGACGCTCACGAGGTACATAGTCCCCAAGGGATCTGACTAGGGCGCTCTGGTGGTGAGGTAAACTCTCGAAGAATTTGGTCGCCCGGCGCCTAATTTCATCCTCCACATATCGGAGGGATGAAGCCTCGTGAAGTAGTTTCACGGGGAACCTTGTGCATACAGAATAAATAATCCGAAGACATTTATTCTGTGCACGTTGGAGCAGTACCAGGTTTCATCCTGCGGCCATACCCCAGACTTCGCACGCATAGAGCATGACAGGGAGGACCAGAGCCATAAAGAGGCGCAACTTTAGGGAAACAGACATCGCAGGCCTAAGCACAGGGTATAGTGATGCCACGGCACCACACGACCGATGCGCTTGCTATTAAAATGCAAAAGTACTGTGAGCACTAATAGCCCCAGGGCCGAGCGGAATAGCCCCATTAATTCTAAGATTTCCTTTCTGTGCAACATTCACTGTTTTATTTGATCACAACTACAGCAAGTAAGATGTGTGTTTATAACATCTGTACGCTTTAAGAGATTAATAGAGACTGGTCTGCTCTATGTTTAACATAAAACATTGTTTCTTATTTGTTTTATAACACCATAAATTTGAAATGAGCGGAATAGCCCCGCTCTACCCTATTATTGGCTCAGGAAATATCTATAAGCACAATAAAAGGAAAGAGGTTCTTAGAAATAATTCAGACATATTAGTATAAATTACAAAGCAGTAAATATCCATATTTGCGCCTTATCATGCAAATATATAAATAGCCTCTGGGATGCTTTATGTTATACATCCGCTCAAGCTACCAATCCCAGTCTTCAGATGATGTAAACGTCTGAATAAATTTACCAGAATAATGACATTAAGTAACTCTTAACATCAAGGTGAATGGAGAACATTTGCCATTTTCCAAAAATTTGCTTTAGGATCTCTGTAATGATCCTTGGACTCCACGTTTATAATTTCTCTTGAAGAACAGAACTTACATGTACTGCATTCCTCCTTTTTAGGTTAAACTAGTAAAAGTTACTTCACCCAGTTGACGGGTTTCATAGCATGCAGCATTTGAGGTGGATGGGGAATTAGATTCATACGTAAGCGCTTTACTCGAAACTGCAGAGAAAGAGGCAGGTGCATATGAGTTCTCACAATGGAGCAGCCCCAACATTGATTTTAGCTTGAAGAAATCGCGCCATGGTGAGGTGGTGAGATTCGGAATCTTAATCAACTGAATTTCAATGCGGAAGATTAAAAGGAAAGTTCAACCATGCGAGAATCCATTTCGGTGGAAATGGAACTGTTATATAAGTCCATTATTTCACAGAACTAACTTCGGAGCACAACAGAGGGCCAAGGCTTATTGCCCAATCGCTACAACTCTAACCTAGATTCACAATGGGGGAGCAGTAGTGGAGAGTGGGACGTGGTTAACGCCCCTCCCCAGTTCCCTCTTGGCTGGAGAATTATCCATATGGAGAAGATTAAAGGAAGCTAAGCACAAGTGTGAATGGAACATATAGGAAAGTATAAACGCAAGAGAGGAAGGAAAAGGATGGGCTTCATTTGTACAGAAATTGTGTAATTTTTTTGTTTTTTGCTATAATGGAAAAATAGTCTGAAGTGATCATTAGTTCCAGAAAAAGCTGAATGTGAACCTAATTTAGCTTTATGGAGTTTACTGAAAGAACCTGATGTCTGTTTGAAACTAACCTTATCCATCCCTTCCTTGCCTCCAGCACTAAGCATGGTGAAAGAACGATTTAAATATAAAATATGGGCTTATTTCAACAAAATCCTTTGATTCTGTTTCTGATATATTTTTTATGAATTTTGAAAGTCCAGATGTTAGATAAAAACGATACCACTTGGTCAGAAGGTGCCAATATCAAATGAACCCGTTTTGTTTGGTTATTGCTTTCACGAAGTAGTCCCCAATTCATTAGACCAGCCGCCACCGGCAGGCAGATCGAATTATACTCTCCAGTGTATTAACTCCGAACCCCGATGAAGTTGATGGTCCAGATATTAAAAAAACAAAACGTACCACTTCCCATCACGAACCATACGGATTTCACAGTTTCTTCCCTGTTAAAAACAGCAAACACACAATGTACTATCAAGCATGCTGGTGTGAAATATCATGAAGATATGCAAGTGGCTAAACGCTATTCCTGTAACAGCATAGTTATAGTTATAGCGAATGCAGCCACAATACTGTTCTAAAATGATGAATCTGTGTCATTCAGTATTTCCCAAGATTGCCAAGAAGCAAACCACAATATTCTTTTACCTGGCTTGTAATTGTTTTGCTATTATTTATGTGGTATAAAATTGTCTGACACTGTCTTCCAAGTGTAGTTGTGTATTAAGTTCTCCTTTCTCTCCAGCAGTGTATCCCTATCCAGCCTACAATTAGTTTATCAATAATAACTAAACACTAGTAACAAAACTTCACTATTTACTTATCTTATTTAAATCCTGGGACCGGTTTCAAAGCAAAACTTCTGCTTCATCCTCAGGCACTCAGCTTGACACTCACCCACTAACTGACTGACTGACTGACCTTGACCACTACCGGAGTTTGAAGAATAGCTCCTTATCTAACTGCCATCTACCGGGGACAACACAAACTTATTGATGACATCTATTGGAGGGATTTCAAAATTCATTACGCGATCCTTATTTTTCAAAATAAATTTCTTCTCCCAAACCATTAAATCTATCGGTTCTTTCAATTGTTTCAATAATTTAACTTCTATATTTACTTTAAATATTCTAAATTCACAGGATAAAGCTATCAAGTTCACAATAGAAATTGAAAACAATGGTTACATCCCCTTTCTGGATCTAAAGATAATAAAAAATAACCATAAATTAAGTTTTGGCATCTATAGAAAGTCAACTCACACGGATAATTATATCAAAAATAAAAGTTTTAAGCCTATGTCACACAAATTTGCTGTTTTTAATAGTTTAATTTACAGATTGATAAACATACCTCTAAACGAAGAAGAATTTAATGCGGAATATAAATATATTATAAACACTGCTTTAATTAACGGCTTTAATAAAGATTTTATAATCAGAAGAGCAGAAAAATTTAAATATCAAAAAAAAATATTAATGATATTTCCACTATTAAAAAAGCAAAAAAAGATTATATTTTCAAAAAAAATTACTTATCATCCATGGGCAAATAAAAAGTTCCAAATAATTTTCAAAGAAGTGGGTATAATACTAGCACCTCATAATAATTACAGTATAAAGAATTTGCTACAGTTTTCTATAAAAGACAAAATCTGGTATTTATCAAGTTAACTGTTTAGAATGTGATAATACCTATATTGGTAGAACCAAGCGTAATTTAGAAACCAGAGCGAAGGAACATTTTAAACATATTAAATATAGACAAACAGAGAAATCGGCAGTGGCTGATCATTTTTGGTCATATAATCATAAAGTAAATCCAGAAGTTAAATTATTGAAACAATTGAAAGAACCGATAGATTTAGTGGTTTGAAGAAGATATTTATTTTGAAAAATAAGGATCGCGTAATGAATTTTGATATCCCTCCAATAGATGTCATCAATAAGTTTGTGTTGTCCCCGGTAGATGGCAGTTAGATAAGGAGCTATTCTTCAAACTCCGGTAGTGGTCAAGGTCAGTCAGTCAGTTAGTGGGTGTCAAGCTGAGTGGTTGAGGATGAAGCAGATGTTTTGCTTTGAAACCGGTCCAAGGATTTAAATAAGATAAGTAAATAGTGAAGTTTTGTTACTAGTGTTCAGTTATTATTTATAACCTAGTTTACTTCACTGTCAGCAGCTTCAGTTTTTTACATAACTACAATTATTTATTCTACTCTAGAGACAATTATATTGATTGTATGCTTATAGCAATACATAAAATATTCCTCTGCTATCCGTTTATATATATATATATATATATATATATATATATATATATATATATATATATATATATATATATATATATATCCCTCTTGATTGAGAGCAGAATGGCTTAGCGCTAGCTTTTGTTACTTGCAAATGACAGTCAAACTGAGTTCATAGAACTGTGTACTATATGTGTAATATATTTGAAAATATGAGATTCTCACTTTTTGTAAAAACATACTAGGAAAATATCGCTGCAATATGAATTGCTTATTCTTTTCGCCTCTTTTGTTGTTCTTAGCTGAGGTAGTTTCTACAATAATTAATATAAATATCTGCCCGTTTGATAGAGATCGAGAACTTTAGTCCTGAATTTTAGATAGGAGAGTTTTACCTGCATACTACAAATTATTTGTTTGCATTTACTTTTGCCAGCAATTTGGGCAGGTCATTTGTGTACAGTCTCTTCTTTAGCATCCTCTTGTTTTGGCTTCTACTACTCCATCTCTGTACTAATTTCAACTGATAAACTTGAAATTCGCCTCTCTTCGTATAACTTAAGATCTCTTTGTTACATAATCTGGAGCAGAGCTGCAGAGTTAAGTATGTCAACGCTCAAATTGACGCTGGTACTTAAGCTTAATTGTTAGCCTAATCACTTGTTTATATTTAATTAAGTTTGAGTTGTTGTTGTTGAGTCTTGATTAGAGAAGGTTTACTACATAAAAGGTACCAATATATGCCCATATGGTAAAGTGACCCACACAAGGCGTTCGATGAAGTTGGTTTATTCCGCATAGCGCGATGCTAAAAGGTTTGCCTAAGCAGGAAATAAAGGGGAGCTTTATACAAGCAGAGAGAACTTGTTAACAATCCTGAAAACAAACGCTAAGCGCTATGCCAGGTTCGTAGCTCAGTCTGTAGAGCATGTGTCTACTAGGCGAGGGGCCCTGATTCGATTCTCCACTTGACTAGAGAACGTTTACTTTAATTAACAGTATGCCCAAGTCTGGGGTCGCCCGCCTCGGTAGGGTGGTGGTAGAGTGTCTGCTTCACATTAAAGAGGTCCCGAGTTCGAATCTCGGTCAGGGTGAGTTACTGAATAACGTTCTTCCGGGGTTTTCCCTTATCCTTTAAGACGAATGTCGGGTAACTCTATGCTCTATAGATCCTGGGCTCATATGAGCATCATTTCACCCATTCCACTCGTCGTCCGATATGACTTAACGCTGGAGGACGTAAACTACAACAACAAAAAAAGTCTGGGGTCTGAATTTATTCAGATGTCTATCCTAAAAAGCAAGGTATTTAGGATTCCCGCTAGGTAATCACGTGTTACGTAATATAAGTTCAATAATTACTACTACATGGTACCAATCAGTGCTAAAGTATTAACAGGCTTAAAAAATAGGACATGATGCTTTCCTGGCGACGAATATGCTAAGTTCTTCTGGGGAAGCAAGCCAGATGAAAAGACGAATAAAAATCGATGTTTCGGGAGCGTACATCTCTATCATCAGGATATTTATTAAATGTTATAATCAAAATAGAATCACATGATGTAACACAAGTACGAAGAATGATCTCAATTTCTTTTTTTGATAACGTACCTTTACTCATCCTCATAATTTTGATGGTTCTTCTCAAAATAGTCTCCTCTGAATGCGATGCACTTGTCTCAGCGTTTCTGCCAGTCTTCAAAGACATGCTGTAAACAATTTTTGAGAGATCCTTCAAAATCGCCTCCGCAGCCTTCATCACTGCTTCTGATGATGATGGATAATGCCTCCCACGAAGGCGTTTCTTCAAGTTAGGGAATAGATAAAAGTCTCATGAGGCTAAATCCGGACTATAGGGAGGGTGAGGGATGCACTTCACGTTGATTTACATATTCAGCAACAACATTGGCAATATGCGGCCGCGCATTATCGTGGTGCAGCATCCAGCCTGCTTCACGGAAATGTAATCTTTTGCGCCTGATATGGACTTACAATGTTTTCAGGACATCCCTGTAGTATTGTCCAGTTACTGATGTGTATGCAGGTACAACATGCTGATAAACCATTCCATGACTATCAAAGAATGAGATGACCATAACTTTCCCAGGAGAAGCAACCACTTTTGCTTTTGGGGGGTTGGTGATGAAGGAGATTTCCACACTGAGCTTTTCTGTTTGCTCTCAGGAGCAAAATGATGCTGCCAAGTTTCATCAGCAGTGATTACGTTTGAAAGAAACTCCGGATCTTCCTCAAACATGAACTTTAACTGCAAGTTACCTCCATTGCAGCGATAGGCGATGCTGAACATGTCTGAACTTACCTGGTTCGCACAGGCGGGAACCAGGAGTACCAACAATGAAACTACTACGGCGTGTTTGTTTCACATTAAGATTGAATTTTAGTGCGAAAAATTATGACCGTAAAAAAATTGTGATCATTCTTTATTGAACAACCCTCGTATAAACAAAGAAAAGCATTACATTCGCATTTCTGAAAAAAAGACTTTTCAGTAAACTAAATACCAGGTCAGGAGATGGCGTGAGTATAGAAAGTTAATTGGATCAAAGAAACGTAACTACATAACTTGATTATCAAGCTGTATAGATTTTTGCTCCTTTATGTTGACGGATTTCTATTTTAAGATCGCTTTCGAAGGCTAGCTGAAATGAAATCCAGCATCACGATTAAGCGTGCAACTCTCGGAGGAAATGGCCAAAGCCTCCTTAAATCTCCGCTCCCAGTAACTGTTGCATTTTTCCAAGATGGTCGTCTCCCGAAAGTTGGATCTATGGTCTATATCAAAACAACGTTCTGTCAGTCCAGACCTCTCAGGTTGCATTAAACGAATGCTCCGTTCCTGTTCGTTAATTCTGGTAGCGATGGTCCTTCCGGTTTGTCCTATATACGGTGTCCCACATTCACAGGGAATGCGGTACACTCCCGGAACATGGAAGTCCAGTTTGTCTTTCACTGGTATCAACAGATGTTTAATTTTCTGAGGTGGCTTGTGAATGGTCCTGATGTTGTATTTGGCTCCCGAAACGTCGATGTCTAATCGTCTTTTCACCTGACTTGCTTCCCGAGGAGAACTTTAGGTTTAAAAAAAATTCTAATTTGTATGATCTAGGTTCCTTGAAAGCTATGCTAGAAATAAATATTATAAGGCAACATTCTCAATAGCTCCTTTGAAATCCGTTGGTTTAGTCCTTGGACCACCAGATCATGTGAAGCATCTCCTTGCTCCAGTTACGATGAGAAAATAATGGTTAACACTGGTAAACTATTATCGTTGTTACTATTAGTATTGCTGTTATTGTTCCTGGAGTCATTCATTAGTTCTTCATTGAATCTCTGTACGTGAAATAATACACACAGAAAGCAGAGTCTCGAAAGTAAACTTCCAGCCTCACCGTATATCGCACTATTTCTTCACAAAGAGTATAACCATATCGATGTATTCCTTATTGTTGAAGATGTTACTTGTTTACCTGAATGACAAGCTTCGAGCTGCAAGTAGATGATGCTTATCAGTACGAAGTAATCACATAAAGACATTACTGAAGATTAGATTAGATTGATTTACGTTCAGTAGGCTCACTTGTAGCCAGAAAAGGCTGTGAACATTGAACATATCCAAAGGTATAAAGTTTAATAGCATATATATGTACAAAAGTTAACATAGGACACATATTATAGTATACAGGCAATATGAACAACATTATGGAAAACAAAGCAGGGATAATTATATATGATACAAAATCAAACACTTTTTAAATCAGCTTTCACTTGGCTTATGCCAGTACATCTCAAACTTTCTGCAATGGATATCATTCATTGTTATTTCTTAAAGACATATACATTAAAAATAAACTTTCAACATGTATCAAATATTTATTGGTAATGATTTGTCATTGGAACAGTTAGATACTACTTACAGAGCTACAGAAGCATTATCAGGATAACTTGTTATTCAGATAATCTTGTACAGAATAAAAATATTTTGAGCAAAGGTACTCTCTAACAGCATTTTTAAAAACACCGAAATTATCAATTTTTTTTTCTTTGAGAGCATTAGGAAGTGAGCCAAATATTTTGATAGTTTCATAATGCACACCTTTCTGGAAGCAAGAAAGTTTAGCACTGGGATAATGTATATTATACTTTTGTCTAGTGTTTATTCTATGAATTACATTACCTGTTGCAAATAAGGCACGATTGCATACAAAGAATTTTAGGATCGAGAATATATACATGCAAGGAGGCGTTGATATCTTCAATCTTCTAGAAAGATCTACACAGGAGCATCTGTTGTGGGTTTTAGTAATGATTCTTATAACCTTCTTTTGCATAAGAAATATTTTTTTACTTTCTACTGAGTTGCCCCAAAATAATATTCCGTATTATGCATAATATACTAATTTAAGTGTGTCAATAGAACTTACATTAACCAGCTCTCGGATAGCATAACAGACAGAGCTGAGTTTAGGTAAGATGTAATTTATGTGAGCTTTCCAATCTGAACATCTGTCCACTTGAAGGCCCAGAAATTTTATGTTGTCATTTTTTCTTCTAATAACATATCATTAATCCCGATTTCTATTTGAGTATGTGACGTACGACAGGTAAGTCGCCCTTGACTTTGTATCTGCACTTCCCTTGAAAATCAAAGACTTGGCAACCTCTTTTGCACTTTTATAACTCTTCTTAATTTTCAATAGTTGTATTAGATGGTGCTGTTCTTCTGAATTTGATTTTAAGTTCCAGATAAAGATTTATTCGTAACCTTCCCTACTGACTTGATCTTACAGAAACTGTAATGGGGCTGTTATATGCAGGGGCCTATTATTTTAGTTTTGTACAAGTTTTTGGCTTGTTTGGAACAAATCAAGTTGGCATATCTCTGAGGAGATCAAACACCAATTTGCGGATGCAGTCATTCCAGCTTATCTACTTGAATTATCAGGTATTTTTTGTTCGTGAGCATCGCCCATATTACTGATAGTTGGTACAATTATAAGATGTAAATTAACTGTACTTGAAGAGCAGAGAATCAATTATGTAGATGTCTAATCGTGATTGTGTATAAGAAGAAGGAGGAGGAGGAGGAGGAGGAGGAGGAGGAGGAGGAGGAGGAGGAGGAGGAGGAGGAGGAGGAGGAGGAGGAGGAGGAGGAGGAGGAGGAGGAGGAGGAGGAGGAGGAGGAGGAGGAGGAGGAGGAGGAGGAGGAGGAGGAGGAGGAGGAGGAGGAGGAGGAGGAGGAGGAGGAGGAGGAGGAGGAGGAGGAGGAGGAGGAGGAGGAGGAGGAGGAGGAGGAGGAGGAGGAGGAGGAGGAGGAGGAGGAGGAGGAGGAGGAGGAGGAGGAGGAGGAGGAGGAGGAGGAGGAGGAGGAGGAGGAGGAGGAGGAGGAGGAGGAGGAGGAGGAGGAGGAGGAGGAGGAGGAAATGCAAATGAAACTCGAAAGCAGAAGTATATTCCAGGTAACCTTCTATTGCAAAGATATGAAATGACAAAGTGGCGAATATGGAACAGCCAGACCTCGAAACTTAATTCCCTGTTATTATTACAGCACGTAGACAGATCTTAATTTTGTACCTTGTGAAGGAGTAGAGTAGAGAGCTAATGACGGCATAAATTACTTACGTGAACATGCATCGATCGTAGCAGCGCGGCAGTAGTTAACCTGCATCCAAGGTGTTCCCATCTATTCCTCATAATAGATTTTCGTCCCCTTAATTGGAAATACTCACGTAAAAAGTTCCCTTGTCTTACACTAGAAAAAAAATGTTTCAGAAAAGCAATATTTGTTACTATTTCCTTCATATATACTGGGGCTGTTCTATAAAGAAAGATCACAATTTTTTTTAACAACGTACCTTTAATCATTCTCATAATTTTGATTGCCCTTCTCAAAATAGTCTCCCCTGAATGTGATGCACTTATCCCAGCGTTTCTGCCAGTCTTCAAAGACATGTGAGAAACCATTTTTGAGAGATCCTTCAAAATCGCATCCGCAGCCTTCACCACTGCTTCTGATGATGGATAATGCCTCCCTCGAACGTATTTCTTCAAGTTAGGGAATAGAAAAAAGTCACATGGGGCTAAATCCGGACTATAGGGAGGGTGAGGTATGCACTTCACGTAGATATTTTCAAGATATTCAGCAACATTGGCAATATGAGGCCGCGCATTATCGTGATGCAGCATCCAGCCTGCTTCATTTAAATGTGGTCTTTTGCGCCTAATATGGACTTGCAATGTTTTCAGGACATCTCTGTAGTATTGTCCAGTTACTGATGTGTGTGCAGGTACAACATGTTGATAAACCTTACCATGAATATCAAAGAATGAGATGACCATAACTTTCTCAGCAGAAGCAACCACTTTTGCTTTTTGTGGGGGGTTGGTGATGAAAGAGATTTCCTTACTGAGCTTTGCTTCTCAGGATCAAAATGATGTAGCCAAGTTTCATCAGCAGTGATTACTTTTGATAGAAACTCCGGATCTTCCTCTAACATCAACTTTAACTGCATGTTACCTCCATTGCAGCGGTAGGCGATAGTGAACATGTCTGAACTTGCCTGGTTCTCACAGGCGGGAACTAGGAGTACCAACAATGAAACTACTACGGCGAGTTTGTTTCACATTAAGCTAACAGAATATTGTGACTTTGTGGGTTCGTAGAATTAAAAGTCCAATTTTCCGAAATTCAAAATGTTTTTTATTTCCGTAGCAGTACACTTTTCAATTCTCACGTAACAACATTACATAACATATACAACACAATCTTCCAAGGCCGATGACAATAACAAACAGCGTTCAGTTCACATCAGCTCTCGTTACAACAACACTCAGCGCCCGCCTCGGTAGAGTAGTGGTAGCGTGTCTGCCTCACGTTCAAGAGGTCCCGAGTTTGAATCTCGGTCAGGGTGAGTTACCTGGATAAGGTTTTACCGGGATTTTCCCTTATCCTGAAAGAGGAATGACGGGTAACTCTAAGCTCTATGGACCCTGGGCTCATTTGAGCATCATTTCGCCAATTCCATTCGTCGACCGATATGACTTAACGTTGGAGGACGTAAAATTACAACAAAAATCACCTTCTGTTGTTCTCTGCCTACCTCTCCCTCGACTGTTTTACAACTGCTCATCACTAGCCATGGCTTCTTTTTATACACCCATTCATGAATTCCAGACTTATCGAATTTTCTCTAACACGTCACCAGATATAACACGAATATTCTGGAATGTAACTATATCTGTGCCAGCAGGTCTTTCACCTCTGTGATACACTAACCGTCTCTTGTTTATCGGCGCTATCGTTATTTGCCGCCAATCAGTTCCTTTGTGTAAACAAGCCGCGCGATCGTAAATAACGGCTCGCGACAGTTTAATAAAATTAAATTATTAATTTAATAAATTTAATAAATTTAATTTAATTTAATATTAATTTAAATCGCCGGGTTCGATTCCCGGTGGTGGGGGTGTGGATTTTTCTCCGACCAACATAATTCCCCATCTTCCCCAGAGTCTGGAAGTATGAATGAGAGTGTGAATGTGTGCGTGATCTAATTATTAAAAACCAAAGATAACGAGTTCACACCTTCAGTATGTTCCAAAGGAGAACGGCCGCCGATATGACCATAGTAGTTAAAGGCGGGGTATAAATGGAACAAGGAAAAAAAAATTAAGTTTTAGTGCGAAAAATTATAATAATAATAATAATAATAATAATAATAATAATAATAATAATAATAATAATAATAATAATAATAATAATAATAATAATAATAATAATAATAATAATAATAATAATAATAATAATAATAATAATAATAATAATAATAATAATAATAATAATAATAATAATAATAATAATAATAATAATAATAATAATAATAATAATAATAATAATAATAATAATAATAATAATAATAATAATAATAATAATAATAATAATAATAATAATAATAATAATAATAACCCATGGCGCGACAGCCCTTAGAGAGCCAAAGCCTACCAACCCGACTGCCGGCCTCACGCCCACTTACGCACAGCAGAGGTGGACGATCATCTAACAGAAATGAGGAGGAGATGTGGTCAGCATCTCGGCATCCCCCAGCCGAAATGTTGGTTTCCATGACCAGGGCCGCTTACCTATCGTAAGCCCCTCACTTTCCTCACGATGCTGAGTGGGCACCGGTCCTATACCCGGGACCTAAAATCCTCATCACACGGGTGGGATTGAACCCGGGCCGCTTTCCGTGTCCAGGGACCAAGGCAAGCTGCCTTAGCCCGCTACGCCACGGTGCAGGACAGTGCGAAAAATTATGACCGTAAAAGAATTATGATCATTCTTAATTGAACAGCCCTCGTAATTACCTTAACTACTTTATATCATTAATAATAAAAAATAAAAGGGCTGGCCCCGTAGCTCAGTCTGTAGAGCACCTGCCTGCCGTGCTAGGCGTCCCGAGTTCGATTCCCGGCGGTGGGGATGGGGATTTTTCTCCGACCGAGATAATTCCTCATCTTCCCCAGAGTCTGGAAGTATGAATGAGAGTTTGAATGTGTGTGTGATCTAATGATTAAAAAACCTAACGAATAAGGGTTAACAACTTCAGGATGTTCCAGAGGAGAACGGCCGCCGATATGAACAAGTAAAAAAAAAAAAGGTAACATGGGCGAAATTAGTCCTTTGCCACTATAGGTTAGCTAAAATCGTGTTACCTTCTTCCATTCACCATAGATTTGTTATCTATTTCTGTATACGTACTTTACGGTGGAGAGAAAAAGAGGGTCTGAAATATGGAAAACAAATGATCAGTTAATTATTAGGGAATAAAATTTGAAGTTTCTCCCGTGTTACATAACCTAAAATCAATTCATTCATTTCATTATTATTTTGCAATGTGGTTTATTCGACAGTGAAATGTTATTATTGGTATAAATAGCCTTGAGAAGCACGCAGTATTAAAGCAGAATATAACTTTTAAAATGCGACTTAATATTTAATAGCTTCTGCTTTTCTAATATCTATTTTCCTTCTCTCTCCTACACATGTTGGTAAACAGCTCAGTCAATTCTCCGAACAATCCTGATGAATCCTTCGAATATTATTATGCTTACTGTCTTAGTTTTGAAGCTACCGGACAACTAGGGTACTTTTCAATGACAATTTAAACTTCATATCGCCTCGTTGAGAAAATTTTACATAACGGGCTACCAGTTGTCAACTTTCAGAGTAGGCTTCTGAGTAATTATGTACAAACCTTTTAACCTCATCAATGGCATACTTAGTACAGTGCGATACAATAATAGGACATGCGTACAACTTTGGGATAATATAATACATAATTTGGAGATTACATTACACTATTTACATCTCAGAGAAAATGTTGGAAGTGTCCTCCACCAGTATCTATACATGTTGCACTCGTCGCACCATATTCTCTGAAGTTTTACGGAGAGCATCCTCGCCAATGTTACTTATTTCAGTTCGAATGGATTCCTTGAGAACATCAATTGTCCGTGGCTTATTCTTGTACGCTCTATTTTTTTAGATATCCCCACAAGAAAAAATCCGGTGAGGTTAGAAAGGGGATCTGGGGGACCACTGACCTTTTGAGATTATCCGATTATCAAAGAAACTGCTTATAAGTTCTGTTACAGTATTTTTGGGTTATGTTTGGAGGAGGTATGAAAAGGTAAAAAAAGTGAATCGAGAAGATATTGACACATTGCTTCACTCACACTGTTTATTCACAGGACATGTTTCAAGAGCTCTTGCTCCTATCATCAGCTGATACTCGACTCAGTATCAGCTGAGGATAGGAGCAAGAGCTCTTGAAACATGTCCTGTGAATAAACAGTGTGAGTGAAGCAATGTGTCAATATCTTCTCGATTCACTTTTGTACTAATTTGTGCTTCACTGTCCCTACGCTTCTTCCAAGTTTATACTTTGAGGTATGAAAAGTTTATAGATTTATAAAAAAAATGATATGTAAATATATTTGGTAATTTTAATAAGTGAAATTATATGTAATTTCGTGATTGGCCGTAATAATAATTGTATGACGTAATGTTGTGACGCGGAATCAAATCGGCCAATCACAAAATTAAGATAGGAGTAACGATAGTTACGAAAAATCAATAATCTTGGTAGAGATGTTTTGTAATGGTGTGTGTGATGAATAGTGATGCTAGATCAAGAACATTTAAATAATAGTTTAAATCTGTTTAAATATAACAAAGTAAGAATGTATCGATATGTTGGAAGTGACTGGGAAAGGAAGTTCAAGTAAAATGTAATCTAAATAATACAATTAAATAGTTACAAAAATTTGACTTCTCCGAAACTTTATTCCGAACCACGCCTTGAAACCAAGATTCTCATGACTCTTAGTTGACCAAGCACAATCATCAAGAAACAAATCAAAATACAACGAATTTGTACGTCTTCCCGACGTAGATCTTCGAAAAGTCAATGTGCATCCCATCTCAAACATAGAAATTCCGTACCTAATTGCGCCCGAACGTGTGGCTGATTAAAATGGAGAGAAATTAACGACGAATAGTCTCAAATTCCTGTCGCAGTTCCATGGTGTCATTAGATATATGATACGCTGCTCCATCTTGCTGGAAATAACCTTCTCTCAATTCGATATCCATATAAACTTCAGTGTCTAGTCATATCAAAGAAAATCACAACAAAAGAAAATCAACTGTCAGCAATTGTCAGTGTTGCCACTGAGATCGTTAAAACAAATTTATACATTTTACGAGCTTTCTAAGGGAAATTATGGCCTGTTGAAATGGTTCAGGTTTATATTATATATGTATATAGCAAACAGGCATCAAATATTTTGTGTAACTCTCCAGGAAAGATGGAAATAAAATAGAACAAAAGCTGCATTCGCTCACTTTCTTCTCGGGCAGCCGGCCAGGTGAAAAGAGGATTAGAAATCGACGTTTCGGAAGTGTGTATCTCTCCCATCATCAGGATATTTATAAAATGTTATAACCACAAATGAAACACTGGATATAACACAACTATAAACAAAGACAAAACACTATCAAAATTCGCATTACTGAACAAAAGACTGTTTTCAGTAAATTAAATGCCAGGTCAGGAGATGGCGTGAGTATAGAAAAGTGTGTCATAGAAACGAAACTACTTAATTTGATTATCAAGTGAACAGTGTATTTCTACGTAAATAAAGAACATTTACAATTTCGGTAAACTGGACTTTTAATTCTACGAACCCACAAAGTCACAATATGTTCCTTTTTAATTATCATTATTCATCTCTTAATATTTTTAAGAGTACTCTTTGCTCGATCGGAAAATAGGGAACGCTCCAGTGTTGAAGTTACTGTAATGAAAACTTACGAAGAAAAACATACATGAATATTAGATTTCTGTTAATTCATTACTGAGATGCAACAAAGATGTTCCTGCATTATTCAGAATTCTAAGCTTATCTTCCTCATGTTTAACGCTAAACTACAAATTACTCATTTGATATCATATTGTTTTACTTCTACTTCTCTGTAAGATTAATATTTGACGCGTAGTTGTATTTTGGTTGTCTTATTAATGTTGGGGTAGTGTTACTGCTTACCAATCGGGAGACCCGGTTTCGAACCCGGTAGTTCCAACCTCATTAGGTTCCTGAGGAGCTACTTCATTGAGAAATATGTTCTGAATTGCCAAGGAGAACCGGGAGCGCTGACCATGTTCCACCCCCCGGTACTGCAACACATTCATGACGCCTGGGATGCTTACATCAGAGTATAAATTAAATGAATAAAATTATTATAATATGACGGTCTGTACCCAAAATTCCTCTTATGAGGATAAGAGAACCGCCTAGAAAACCACTTGAACCTCTTGAATGCTACAACGGTTGTAACTTTATTTTGCTATTACAGCATACATTTTAAAGTAGGAGATATCTTGAGGCAACTGTTCAACTGTCGACAACTTATTACAACTATAATTAACGTGAAGCTGTTTACATATATCAAACTCAAGTTCAGTTCGTTTGACCAACTGAGAGCCCATTTAACATTTCAAAAGACGGCACGTTGGCCATGGTAGCTCAATGGGTTAGAGTGACTGGACGGAAACCAGCAGATCCGTGGTTCAAATCCCGGCCATGGCATTGAAATTTCATTTTGACTCTATCCATCAAAAAAAACTTAGCCTATGTACAGTGTGGACAAATTATTAATTTCCATTAATTAACTAGAATAATAAAAGTTAAATGATGAAGCCTGGGACCCAAGTACTTACGATAGTAAGTCGCCACAAACGGTGTATCTCGGATGTGAGAGCCCCTAGTGGTCTACCGGGTAAATATATAGGTCAACTGGAGAATTTAATGTCAGGACGGCACGTTGGCCATGGTAGCTCAATGGATTAGAGTGACTGGACGGAAACCAGGAGATCCGTGGTTCAAATCCTGGCCATGGCATTGAATTTTTCATGTTGACTCTATCCATAAAAAAATTCTTAGCCTATATACGGCTAGTGTGGAGAAATTATTAATTTCCATCAATTAACTAAAATTTCAAAGGACGTTGCTTGAAGCTTGAGGAAAAAATACTAATTATGTATAATGATTTATTATTGTCATTAAGCTTATTACAGCAATAGACAAAGTCAAAAATAGAGTACAAATTAATACAGTTATAATACAGTGAAGATAAAAAAAATCAATAAAATACTTACATTAGATATACAAATATAGAGACTTAAAATAAAATGAGGAAATAAGAATACTTCATGACATAAGCCAAAGTTTAACTACACCTGTTAAAGTACTCCTGTATTGAATAATAAGGTTTGGAAACTAACCATTCATATAATTTGCATTTAAGTGTATTACCTGATAATTCATTAATTCTAAAGGTAATTGATTATATAGTTTAATGCCCAATACTTCAAAGCTGTTAGAGGTTTTAGTTAATCTATGATATGGTATATTGAGTTTATAATTAAACCTAGTATTATAATTATGAATATCCTGCCTGAATAGCTGGTCGGTTAAGTTACTTTTTACGTAGATGAGAGTATTATAAATATATACATTTATCACAGTCATAATTCTTAATTTTATAAATAGAGGTTTACAATGTGCAAATTTATCTGAATTTGAGATGGTACGAATTATTTTTTTTGTAATATTAGTACAGTAGAAATATGACTGCTGCTTCCCCAGAGTAAAATGCCCTATGAGATTATACTGTGGAAGAATGCAAAATAGGCTGTTCTTAAATATGAATCAGGTACATGACTTTTCAAATTTCTGATTAAATATATAACTCTGGACAGCTTCGCTGTAATATAGTTGATATGGAGTTGCCATGTCAGCCTATTGTCCACAACCACACCTAAAAATTTTACATTCCTTGAACAATTTTCATAAGAAGTCTCACGCAAACTAAATATATATATATATATATGTGTGTGTGTGTGTGTGTGTGTGTGTGTGTGTGTGTGTGTGTGTGTGTGTGTTTGTAAATCTTTTATTTCACATGAATTGATTTATTCAGATTTATGTTTTTTCTTCCTGTTCAGGTCTATGATTTTCCAGTTGTGTCAAATTCTGTTCACAAAACATCAAAATATTCAGCCCCTTTTTTAGGAATAATTTGAAATACAATCTTTTCTTGGTTAGAACTGCTTTCCCATGAAAACGTGGTCTGAGGTATAATATTCTTCTTGAATTCCTTAAAGGTTCTGAATTGTACCATTCTCTCTTTCTCTTTCGAGGTGTTTCACTTTTATCGAATTAACAGATCTTATATTTGTTTTTCCTGTAAAACTTTTATTTTGAATTTTTGGATTGAATATAGTACTGCACCCTCATTAGGCGAGGGGTGTAAAAATAAAAATTGAGCCACTTATCATGTACAGATTTTTAGAGGCAACTTTATAGCATTCATTAACAATTATTTGCCTTCAAAAACAGCCGGATGTCTTAATTTTTTCTTCAAACCGAATCAAAGCCTACTAAATGAACTGAACTAGTAGTTCTAGATTTTACTCCTGTATAGAAAGCTCCATCGGGCATCTCTTTCGGAATGAGAACATTTATTCCCTCGCTCCCCACTGAGAGATTACCAAAGTACCACCACTTTCTCTCATTTTCTGCCCAGATTCGCCAAGGGAATTTCCTAAACACCGGCTTTATTCCGAGCCGGGAGCGTTTACTGTCGATTCACGGTAATGCATTTAAAATGTCAAGTTCTTTTGAGTTTTTCTGTTTGGGAGCAGGAGGGTGAGCTGGGATTTAAGCAGCCTGTGCCATTTGGCACGCGGAAATGGGAGGTGCCTCTACATCAATTCTATTGCTAATGATTATCACACGACTATAAGCAGCTTAATATTATGTAGTAGAGATTATATTATAATTAAAACAAGCCGAAGGAAAATCTGAAGAAATCCAATTAGTTTGCAATAGTTCCTTGACAGTGAAAATAAAACTTTACAGTAAATAATAATAGTAATGATAATATACAAAGATACTTCTGCAGTTTATTGGACAGAGAAAGGGGTATGAGTTCAGCACATAAAATTTAAAATACATATCTCCAATTATAAAAAAGTATATTTTGTATCGAATTTATACCAATTCCTGAAACAAACAGTTGACTGCAGCTTGTTAGCGTGAGGTCTTAAATATTTCTATTTCCGAATAGGTGGGCATTCACTCTTACATTCACACTTCAGAATTGTTTAAGGAAAAATGCCTCAACTCATTGAAAATCGAACCTGGCGCCTCTGGATTCAGAAGTCCAGGTGCTGACCAGTTAAAGCAGAGGCAGTAACAGTAGTATTTTATTTTGTTACACGGAATATATCAAAAAACAAATTATTCGTTACAGTGCTGCATTTAATTCTACAGCCACAATCCTATTTGATATTCAGTTGAAAGTAGCTTATCAAGTCAACGCGTCTACATAAATGAAAGCACATTCATAATTTTCCTCGCATATATACAATAAATCAGTCCAGCTTCTAGTCTCCGTTTCGATAGCTCAAGTATTTTCTTGATTTATATAAAATGTCTGTTGTTTGAGAAGAACAAAAAAGAGCAAGAGCACATTGCAGAAATGCAACGTCGCGACGTGAATTATGTAGCCCTGGCTGTTTTAGCCAAAAATAAATTACTGACAACTTAAGTGGGACAAGCTACTGGCACTCTCCTGGATTACTGCAAAATAAACTAAATGAAACACGAAACAGATTAAACTAATGCATTCTAAAGACAAAAGGAGTGTAAGAGTAAGCCTGGTATTAATCTTCAAACTTATCCTTTCCATGGCTTCCATAAACTTGGTTCTCTCTCTTATATTGCAAGCCCTTTGACCCGTTCGAAAAATATTTAAGTTTTTAAGCTGTTATGGTAGAAGCTATTTCTACTAGTGAATAATTGCCTCCGTTGAAAAATATATAACTGTACCGATAACTTTTAACTAAACTAAATTTGGTAACCTCCAAATGGTTTTACTACGATGTTTAGTATTTATAATAGAATAAAAATAAAATCTGTGTTGCAATTGTATGACCTCTAGTAAGTTTTATAAAACCTATTCTTATAAATTCTTATTCTTTTTTCGTGTTTATCGACATAATACATTTGTAGATTTGGTTGTAAGTAAATAATTTTTATTTCCATTTCAATTAAAAATTATTATTAATTTACATACTGTGTCTTTGTGGGTTCGTGAAATTAAAAGTCCGATTGCACCAATCAAAAATGTTCTTTATTTCCACAGACTTCCGGTTGAACACTTGCCAATTACACAGAATTACGTAATGCACACAATTACGCTTCACCAGTTCGTCTGTTACAGTTCCACTGCCGCTCACAGTTACGCACACTCTTCCGATGCACGTACACAGTCTTCTCGTCCGTACACTAGCACGGCGCTGCTTCACTGCTTGCCAAGAACTAACTGTCCTCAATCATTGCAGCCCTTTTTATAGGAAAATCACTGTTTTCTAGAAGTCTCTGGCTTCAGTGAATCACCGCGAAGGTTCCAGACGGCAGGGGAAGAGGTGGCCAGTGACAAGTGAAACTTCCCTAATCATCCCCTCAGTTAGTGACTGAGACTAATGGATGGGTGTGGCCCTGAATACTTCCCGTCTGGCCCTACTGCTGGCCAGTTCTATAGGGAGTTCCGACGTTCGGGTGACAATACCTATTACTACAATGCGACAAAAGAGTTTGAATCTAAGATCAGAAGAAAGCATAATAAAACTAGGAAAATTTTTGGCAACGTAACACCAAAATATCTTTGGAAAACAGGGAAGACTAATGAGAACAACTAGAAAGAATAGTAGAAGGTATAAAAAGAAACAAAGATATAGCTCCCAAGTTTCAAAATGTTCCATTATATACAAATCCTGGGTTAATTATACTGCGGCATGGGAATATGTGACTCCAAAACAAGTATGCAAGATTTTGTATTTATGGTGTACTAATTATGTTATATATGTATGAAGTTGTATAGGCTAGATATTGTAATAACAAATAGGAAATAAACTATTACTACACTGAGTTGCTGGTTACCCTTGGGCCTAATAGACTCAAACTGACGTTGTCGAGCTAATGGGTCCCTGTTGACATCTTATCTAAAATAACTTCATATTCATATTCTTCATATTTACTTATCTTCCTCAACCATTTGGCTCTTACTTTGCCCCAAAAGTTCCCAATTTCTATTATATTTTTCCTAGTTTTTACACTCATTAACCTCATTTCTTGAAATTCTTTTTCACCTATCTTCTCCCTAAGCAACCTAGTTTCTTCACATTCTAAAAGCAAATGCCATTCTTTATCCCTTTGGGGACACAATGGGCATTTCTTCAGATCCCTCCCTCTTCCCAAGCACTTCAGTTTCACCACCCCTGTTCTGGCCCATGCAAAGCCTTTTCTTACTGCTTTTTCACAAATATCAATGTATTTTTTCCCCCTGTTCCACATCACTTTCATCTCTGTATAAATTTCCAGTGAGCTTTTCAAGTTGAAGCTTCCTAACGTTTCTTGGCTTTCAATATCTTCTGTTGTTAACCTAAGTTCTTTCCAAAATCCACTTTGCAATAATTCCCTGTTTTTCCACATGACACCAAACCCCATTTTAACATCATTTCCTTTATCTTACTCAGCCATGAATCTTCCTGGTTGTCTTTCCTGTACTATCAAGCATTGAGGCAGAGTATTCTGCTCATCCAAACTCCTAATTCTCACCCAAGAATTGGTTGTATTATATATTTCATTATAACTAAAATGGGGATCGCAGAATACAGTGAGCTTATAAAATAGTCAAGTCATGCAACAGCTGGTGATTGTCATGTGTTGCCTTAGAAATTTTGTTCTAGTCACATTACAATAGGGACAGAAGTATAGGTATTGGAAAATAAAAATAAAAATAACAATAAATAAATCTATTGTTCATTATAATATAATACAGACATTTTATATTATATTTTACAAACATTGTCAAAAATTGTCATTCAAACTCTCTCTCTCTCTCTCTCTCTCTCTCTCTCTCTCTCTCTCTCTCTCTCTCTCTCTCTCTCTCTCTCTCTCTCTCTCTCTCTCTCTCTCTCTCTCTCTCTCACACACACACACACACACACACACACACACACACACACACACACACACACACAAACACACAAAATCTATTCAGAATCACTGAAGTTGTCATCAAAATATTCATCTATACTGTAATAGGCTCTGCTTAACAAGAACTTAGTCAGTTTAGTTTAAACTTAGCAGCTGGCACAGTATTTTTTTAGGCTTTCCAGAAGCTTGTTAAGTAGTTTTGGACCAAAGTATTGGGGTTTATGTTCAAAAAACTTTTAGCCTGTGACCTTTAACTATATCGTTATTCTTTCCCCTTGTTTCATTTGTGTGGACGTCGGAATTAGTGGAGGTTATATTCATGCTATGTACAAAAAGTATTGTTCGCAGAATAAATATGCAGGAAAGAGTAAGTATGTTTATTTTTCTTAAATAGGACTTGCATGAACTCGTACGAGTTATTTTTGCCAGGTATCTGATAGCTCTTTTCTGTAGGAGAAAAATGCTGTTAAAGTTTAATTTGGAAGTGTGTCCCCACAGCTGTATGTAATAAGAAATGTGTGAATATATTAATGCAAAATATACTAACTTACTAGTATCTACTGAGAGACAACTGGCTAAATATCGCAACACAAAAAGTCCTGGGCTTAATTTACTTTCTATTGTTTTCAATGTGGTTGTTCCAAGTTAACTTGTCATCAAGGATTAAACCTAAAATATTTACACCTTTTACACACCAGAATTGACTATTTCCTATATTAAGCTGAGGTTCGAAAGGACGTCTCTTAAAATCAAATAGAATTAATTCGCTGTTTTTGCATTAGTACACAGACTGATATCATTAAAATATTGTGCCACGATATTGGAGGTCAAATTTGCATCGATTTTAAGTCGCTTTACCTGAAACCCAGTGAGGCATCGTCTGCCTACAAAACTTAAAGCTACATTACCCTGTACCACAGTTTTTATGTCGTTAATATAGAGAATAAACAATAAAGGTCCCAAATTAGACCTCTGGGTCACGCCAGACTGTACCTCTACAGGTTTTGAAACAAAGTCACCTTGTTTACATTTCAGTTGTACATATTGTGTTCTGTTAGACATGTATGATTGTATCAGATTATTACTTAGACCTCTGAGTCCAATAAGTTCAAGTTTATTTAATAGAGTTTATGTATCGACACAATCGAAAGCTTTTGATAGATCTAATAAAACCCCAGCTGCAAAATTACCTGCATCAATGCTTTCAATTATGTACTCAAGAAATGTTGAAGCTGCAGATGTGGTAGATTTTCCATGGACAAATTCATTTTGGTAGTCTGATATGTGGTGAAAGCTGTCAAGGAAAGTAGCGATTCTAGAATCAATTACTTTTTCCACCACCTTAGCTAAAGAGAGTAACACGGAAATAGGAAATAACTTAAAATATCTGAAATAATTTAAAATAAATGTGTGATTTCACGAACTTTTCATTTTATATGTATGTGTGTCTGTAATAAGATGTTTGTATCTGATACTGTGTATCACTTTTACAAAGATATTTTAGAATAAAGAGAACTTCTAAGCCTATTCCCACGAAATTCCAAAAGATATACATTTGATTTCCAATGAAAATGCCTTAATCCATGCTAATTTAATCAATTAACATTTTTCATGAAACCCTTTTTAAACATTTTCAGTGTTAAATATACTTTGAGATGGGAGATTTGTTGCAAAATATTTGTTTGGGATCCTTAGAAGATGCTAAACCTAAAATTAAGTTTGGCATTTAATCGATTTTTATGCTGTTCGTTGAGTTATGTTATTCACACACCAAGGATATTTTTCTAAATAATGCCTTCTCTGTAATTAGGAATTCTCAAAAGTATTGGTTTCGTGATATATCTGTATCGAATTTTTGGGTAGAATGTAATATTTTGTCTACCAGTTGTAGGTGCGTAATAGCGAAAGTAATAAAATGTTTTAAAAGGTCCATTAATACAAGTTCAAAGTATATTTTATTTCTACATAGAATACGTTTACTTCATAGACTATTTGTGAAAAAACACTGTCTCAAAATATTTTCACAACAAGCTAGTTGTTAAAATTCACTTATTTTAAATTAACACTTTGTGTTATTTGACTTTTCAATCCAATAAATAACAGACCGAATCTATTTCAACAGTTATTATCGTCTATTTCTTACTGACGCTTTAAAGCAAAGTATGCACTGTGTTCCTGTAGATAGCAACAGGACTTTACTTAAATTGCGACTATTGCACACTTGTGAAACGTGAAACTATTAAATTAAAAATGAAATTTCACCTAAGTTTTCTAAATCCTTCCTTTATTACGTCCTGGTAAAAGTTTAAATCATTATATTATGAAAATTGTATTAACTGTGTATTAGTGAGAAAATAGTTATGTAGCAAATACTTATCTGGTTTAGATTTTAAAACTATGTACCAATGTTCTGAATAATTAAAGTTCACTATATGTCTTAATGCCAATATTCATAGCACTGTGTTAGGCCTTATTTAACTCTATTTGTGTACAAATTTCCATTGTAACATATTACAGTATAATTTCAGATTAATGTATAAAGTTTGATTTTCTTAGCTAGCTTTTGTTTTATAAATATAAGCGCAGCATTAAATATACCTATAGTACCACAGCAATGCAGAATGTAAATAAGTAAGCTCCTTAATCTAATCACCTAATACATTGAAATATCAAGCACAAAATATTTCTATGTAACCTCAAATACAATCGGTTAGCAAATGGTTCACTATGAACTAAATGTTAACATGATTGCTATGTATGTTGGTTAATGTAATAATATCAGAATTTTTACCAATTAGAGTTCAGGATTTTATATAGAGTTAAGTATTTTATATACTTTATCTTATAGGTAGAAGTAGTTCCAAAGTAAACTGGAGCTGTTTAATGAATTAGGTGCAAAAGCACTACCAGGAAACTGTTCTAAGCACACTATTATGAGTTAAGAAAGGGAATATGTTGTAGCAGTATTTAGCCTTTGCAGGTTTATGACCATCCTCAAGAATTCAGAAGAACATTTATGCAAATTTATAAAAGTGAGTGACTTTAACGCAAATGTAAGGGAAAGCCCAATTTATAAATATAAAATCTAGGTAAAAAAGACAAAATGAAAAAAGGGAATCTTGTATTTAAAAAAAAAAAAAAAAAAAAAAGAACCAAACGGCTGAGAGTAATTAGCAAAGTGATTAAGAGCATAAAATAGTCCAATAATAAGTCCAATAATAATTTAAGCTATAAACAGGACCAAATAGCTTGGCAACCTTAAGGGTAATACTTATGGCTTCCTAGTTGCACAGCAACTCAGTGTAAGTAATAAGAATGATAAGGAAAGTATATTAGGTTATAACAACTTGTTGCAGGTTAAGATTACGCCATAATTTGTAACTGACATTTTTGTTAGTAGTATTAGAATGAAAATAAATTACAAATTTAAAAAACTAGTACTACTACTGCAAAATATCTTAAGCCTAAATTGCAGTATGCAAAACTTCCATAGATAATATTACACATAATTGTATTATCCAAAGAAATAAATCATATTTGTATATCGTATTTCCCTATAGAGAAATTATGAAACTCCTAAATAGATCATACTTGCTATCATGTACAATTTAACGTAACATCCTGTTAGTATTGAAATAATTCCTTCCCATATTTAAAAACCATACTTTTGCAGCAGAAGACTGAAAAAGAAACGGCATATATTGTTTTTCCTTCAACAAAATAAACAGAATTGACAACATGTGTATCTTTATGACCATTTGCATTTGAAAAATGAGTCTCCACAAAATCGAGTTGGTTTTAAATTCTTATTGGAAGTTAATACCTTTATCTTTTGATGCAGATATCTGTTGATGAAATGTGAATTAATGTTGGGATTAAGTTGAGACATAAAATATTATTCTTAATGCAATATTTGGAAGGCTATATTTTGCTGAGCAAAGTTATATGTATTTATTGCAGTGTGTAGATAATATTCCTAAAGCAGTTTGCTAGAGAAAATCGTCTGAAAAATATAGCGTTTTATAGTATATGAAAACTTGAACACTATTTTGAAAAAATCCAATGTTGAACATTTTACGTATTATACTAGTACTTTTATGTAGAACATAATGTGATTCAGACTTCGTCGAATTTAAAGTATGATGTAGAACTTGAGGCACTGGAATCAAAGAGTGTTAACCCAATAAGTTCTGAAAATTGAATTGGTTTAGATTGTGAAATGCTACAGACCGTTCCAATGGATATCACTCAAAAATTACTATAGTATTTTAAATAAATGTAAAACGTTACGTGCGTGAACCGAATTTTGTTATAACTTTACGAAATTTCTTGCCATAAGACTAGAAGCAAATTTGTGTAAATTTCAACATGATTTTAAGATATGTCCAAGGTCATTGTTTATTAATTTAACCTGAAATGTAACCGGCGATTATGCTATTGAAATAAATGTACTATTTCATAGATATATTGACCGAATAAAAGCTGCTAGCATTATAGAGAAATATTACTTTGTATTTGTGGATTGTATTGGCCGTTTTTATAGTGGACTAGCTTCTACTGAGTAAGTATTACTATTATTATTACTTCTACTGCTTTTAATTTCTGAAATTGCTGCATAGAAGTTTGAGTAGTTATGAGATAGCCATGTACTTAATACGTTCTACATAAAAACAACTGCCTAATATTAAATTAACATTTAGAGTATTCAATAAACAATACCTGATGTAATGGCAGTAGTTACAGATGAAATTCTATACACAATTCTTGTGTATTATTTGTAGACTTTTGCTCTTCATCACACGTGTTAAGATTTTATGCACTCCTCGTAGCACAATGTAATTTATTTTCCAAATGAATCAGCCCAGAATGTGTAAGAAACTTGAAGATAGTTCATATAAAAACAGATGCACTTTCACATTGTGTCAATTTTGCCACTTATTCACTAAAACACTGGTAATGAGCAAATATTTATCACAACATAACGCGACATAAATAAAATTGAATGTAAATAAACAAGATTACACACTACAAATTCCTTCGTGTGCTTGTATGAAACACAGAATTTCAACTTTTACACATCGTTTATAATTAATGGAGTATAGCCAACTGATTTTTTATTTCGCTGTAATGTCAAAGATATGTTTTCGAATCTTGTTTCTCAAATTAATTCTAAATTCAGCTTAGATTTATTAGATGATGTAGTATATAACATATATTACAGCATCTGAAAATTTCTTAAAATTGATAACTGAAAACTATTACACATTTGTAGATTTTTAAACCTAATATTTTTATTTGTAAACATTTTTTTAAAATATTTTATTTATTTTGAACATGGTGGTACGTTTCCCAACCCGGAGGTAACATTAAAAAAAAATCTGTAACTCTTCTCTGATTGGCTGGTTTTAAATGCCCTATTAGCTATTGGTTGTTGGGAGTTGTTTACAACGGTGAGGTAAGGTTGTTTTTGCCGACAGGCAATTAGCGGTTGAACTTTGAAGAGAGAGGTTGCGTGTTGTTTGAGCTGCTTTTGTTTGTTTTGGAAAATGGAGTCATTTTATTCTCTGCTGCTGGCTATGGGCGTGAATGCCAACGAAGGGAATGCTGAAGCATTCGACATCCTGAGAAACCTTCCTACGGAAATAAGCTTTATTATTTTGAGGTGAGTGCTGCATTATATTTATGTACTATAATCAGGGCATGGAAATTATCATATCACACATTTCTAAATTTTGCAGTGACAAATATTCAGGAATATTTACTCCAAAATTGTAACGTTCGATTCAATAAAACTTCATACGCGTTAATATAAACATTTATATTTTACAGATATCTTAGGATGGAATATAACAATCATTTTGCAGTTTGAAGTGTCTTAAATATATCGAATAGTAACAGAAGGTGATGTGTATAATTTTAATTTCCAAAGCCGTAGTAGGAATTTGTTTTTGTTTGCGCGATCCCACCTTGAGCAAAGCTGATGGACGTTCAACACATGCATTTATGGCGCATTCATCATGAATATTAACATTACTACTACAATCATTAGATACATCAGTGCTTTTATTATTTTTTGCACCAGTTTTCCTAGTACATGTTAAAACGTAGTGCATATTTGTTCACGTTTTATCTTGATAAGTTACATTTATACAGACAAAATTATAATTCGCCAATATTTTACAGTGTATACAATCCTAATTTTTCCCAACATAAAAGTTTATTTTAATACAGTCATTAGTAATGAGAAGGTAATAGAAAACCACAACAGATATCTTGGCTTAAATCTTACAATCTTCAGTGTGCTCCAAAATATAACGATAAGTATGCAAAATTTCTGTCCCCAGCTGTTAATTTATTCATATTTATTCACCATTAAGGGATATTAAAGTGTATTTCTGTTCAAAGTGTCTAAAATAACTGGAAAGTTTAAGATTCTACTTACAATATGTTTTATATCGTGTGGAAATATTATTTTATTTATTTTATTTTTTAATACATAACATTTTACATTCCTTATACATTATTATGATTATACATGGGTGTACTTGCACAAGAATTTCCGGTTTCAGAATGTGTACTTGAATTGTATGTGAACAGTAGGTAACTTCCTTTAAAATCTAAATAGTTTTTACGTAAAAATATAAGAACAAATCTAAAATGTGTGACCAAGAGTCAAATGGAGTCATTCATAATGATTTTAAAACCCAAAATAATTCCTGATTTGTTTTTGTTCGCTTGGTCCCATCTTCGAGACAGGCTCGGAGACATAGAACACGTCATACAGAAAACAAACATGCAACTGTTTAACAACCAGCACTACATTACTTCATAAATGCATGTTTTTTTACCATCAACACCAAATATTCAATATCTATGTATTTCGTTAAATATGAAGCTTACATAATTACAAATTCTATTACATCATAATATTGTACTATTCCTAATTACTAATATTCATTAATATAATTGTTTTAGTAGTATTTAAGTTCAAACCAGGTAGTTAAAATGAGTTTTAAGTCCTATTGACTCAACTATCAGACAAGCATACAAGATAATTTAAGAGATTACATTGATATGCGTATTATACACATGGCTTACATTTCCATTCAATGCAATGACACATTAACTTTCCATTGCGGCATAGTACATTTTAGTGATCATTCATAAACAAACTCCTGTGTCAAGTAATAGGCCTTGTTGCTTATATATTTTCTGAGACAGATTTATATATTTCTATTTTTTCCGAGGATAGTAATTTTAAGTTTCTGGGAGGGCATTGAATATTTTCTCACGTTTATAATATACTTCTTTTTGGTAACAAGTTAGTACTTGGTTTGTGTCTATTCTGTGTCTTAAGTTACATATATTTACATTTTTGCATAGAAATACATAAGCATGAAAATGTATTCACACGTGTATACATAATTCTCTTTGAGCTGCCTTAAAGATAACTTCAAACCTTTCTGTGCATGATCCTCAAATGTAAATTAAATTAAACGCTGTTTAAATGTGTATAGAATTAACTACAGTTTAATAGAATGTTTTAATATCTGTAGGGGTGTAACAAGGTAAGCTAGCACTAGGTTTGTGTAAGTCCATTTTACTTCTTGTATTTAAGTTATGTATATTTACTTTTTTTTTCAAATTGCTCTTCATTTTTACATAGAAACGCACAAGCATGAAAATGTATTCATACGTGAATACATAATTCCCTTTGAGCTGTCTTAGCCTTCAAACCTTTCTGTGCATGATCCCCAAATGTTAATTAAATTAAACGCTGTTAAAATTTATCTGTTCAAAGAGACTAATTTAACCAGAGTTAAATAGAATGTTTTAATATCATGTGGAAGTGTGTGCTTTTATTTATTTTACCTTTCAATATTAAAAGTTTATATCCCTTCTTCATGTTCATTATTATTCGTGCGTGAACTTGTACAAGCATTTCCATATTCAGAATGTGCACCTGAATAAACTGCAAAAATACATATGTGCAGTAGATATACTTATTTTAAAGTCTATACCATCTACATAAAAACTTTAAAGCAAATGCAACAAATCTAAAAGGTGTGACCAGGGGTCAAATGGAGTCATTCATGGTGATTTGCATGCAGGCCCTTATTTGAAACCCCGAAAGAACTGCTGTTGAACATATAATTCTTTTGGAGCTGTCTTACATAATTATAACTTCATAACAGAGCTTTCTATGCATGACCACAGTACCAGGTATGCAGGCGATCAGCCTGAAGTGAATTTTCTAAGCATTCATAATAACCGTTCGTATTTTCTAAAACTATTAAACAATCCTGTTTAGCTTAAAATCTTCAAGAATAAAGGGCCTTTTTACATTCATTTCTTATATTATGTACAAATTCTTTAATGCCTCAATTAACAGGTTCAGTGTTTAGGTAATGGCGATTTACAATTTGGTTTGCCAATTTGCATTTTTTTACGTAATGCAAGATGAAGTTGGTGGTTGGTAATTATAATTGCTGCGTATTCCGTAATTGTATGCTCCTGAGCTTTGCCCACGACCAAACAGGCAAACAAGCTACTAGTTATCGTGTGTACATAAAGTTTATTGATCATATACAATGCAAACTGTTGTCCATAAAGACAACACTGCAGTTATAATGCAAGTTGTAGCTATCAGTTAATTTCCTTATGCTGATAAGAGTTTGCTTGTGTTGTAAACATTATACAATACGTAAAGTACGCCTATCTCAGTCATCCTGGAGGCACACATTTTTACAACATATAAGGAATGCTGCTAAACATTTGTAATGCTCTGTTATGTATAGTGAAAACAGTCAGTGAGCCACCGCAATTTAATTAGAAAATAGTTTAAAGTACTTCCTTTATGTGTAAATTATTCTAAATGTTTACTTAAATTAAAGATTGACATAAATGCATCAACTTACTTTCAAAATGTAGTACTGGATTTAAAAGATTAGATTATTGTGTAGAATCCAAAATTTTACAATTTACAACTTTAGGCTTTATTTGTCTTCACCTTGTTGCTATCTTGGCTTACACGATCTTCTACTCAGCCAGGTAGCTCTTAACCTCCATGTCTCCTTGTTACTTAATTAGCTCCATTCTTCACCTCATTGTCCTTTCTTGTATTCTTTATATTTCTTGCCCATTTTTCTTTTACTTTCTGTAAGAACTCACCAATACTTCCTGCTTTCTTTTCCTCCCTTCCTGTTAACATTTTATAGCTACTATCCTCTTCTCTACTTTCTCCCATTTTTCCTCCCAAACCCTTTTTCTCCACATTGCAACCTCCTCCCATTCTTTTACATAGTGTTCTATGCTTTCTTTCCCCCCATACAATTCTCAAATTCCCTTTTCCCTACCTCTTATCCCTCTTAGAAATATTTTTCCTGTTCTCGTCCATGCTAACCCTTCTCTCTCTTACCTATTGCAGTTATCTACATATGTCTCTCGTCCTCAATTTCTTTTTATTTGCTTGTAAAATTGTAATGATTTCATATTTTCTAGACTTCCCCATATTTCCTGTCTTTCTATATCTTCTATTCTGCATTTTACTGGTTTACCCACATCGCTTGTATTCCTTTCTTCTACTATACATATATCTCCCATTCCTATTTTTTTTTTTTTTTTTTCCATAATTGCTCCTATCTCTGCCCACCAATTATTTGAGTTCTCTAATCTTTTTTGCTGTCTCATGCATAATTTCATAATTTCCCCATCTTTGGCCAAACATCTATACCAAAATTTTATTATTCTTTCCATTATTATTCCATTTCTTCTTCTCTTCCCTAATTCTACTAAAGCTACTTCTTGGATTTAAAACTTCAACTTATACTTCAAAAATGTTTGCAAGTTATATAGGGGTTGTAAGTGCTGGATGCTGGCATTTTTCATTTGGTAAATATTATTCTTTTAAAAGTATCTTTAATATATATTTTATTTGCTTTGATATTTTTATTGTAGTATCCGAAAAAATGGGCTCAATTTTTTTTTTTAATTTTAATATATATCTGGGTGTAGATACTAGGTGCTGGGCTGCGATATTCAAAATTGATTTAGTTGTTACTTCTTCAAAGGCTTCCTGCGTTAGTGATCATTAAGGACCATAAGATTAATGAACTCGAGCTACCTATTTTATATACGGGGTGGGTAAAAAGCATGGAACAATGCTCCTAACTTTTCTGTCCTAGTTTTGTGAAGTTATGTTTTTTAGAAAAGCTGTAAGATATCAACATGATTGTGAATAGGGTGTGACTTTTATTTTAATGACAACCTTTTCTCTTCATTCTTTTGGTCCTCAGGTCTTGAAGAAAGTTAGAGTTAGAGCTTTTTTCGTCAGAACACAATTCTATTTACGGTATTAGGGTTCTGACACAGCATGTCATTCAAGATTTCAGCAAACTGAGTACCTCTGTCAGTCATCTTCACTGAGTTTTTGCAGCATCTGTACCTAGTATGGGTGCCAGTTGACTGCCTTCATTAAGTTGCATATGGACTTTTGACTGGCTTGTAGTTCATTGCAAGCTGGCCGTAGATAAATGTGGGTTTTCTTCCGCTGATAACACATCAAGAGCTTTATTGCCATCTATAATTCGTTGTCGCCTTTCAGACTTTGCCTTATTTAACATTGCATTGAATTTTTTCAACATTTTGCTTATCATAGAATGATTAATCTTTCGTTCTGGATGCGTTTCAATAAATAAGACACAAACCTCTTCTTGAGTCCTGTCACCATATCGGATCATCATTAGTATTTCAATTCGTTGTGTTTCTGTAAGTTATGCCATGACTAAATTACTCTCAGGAAGATTTTGTAATGAATCAAGCAATGTCCTTATTAGATTAGCTTTTGTTTGCATTTGTTCAATCCAAAGCAACTTACTAAAGTAGCCTACTGTATTCAAAACCTTCTTAATTGGAAATAATGATGCGTTTTCTTTTGTTCAGTACACATGCAGTAAGGTCCTAATAAATTTAAATTGCGGTTTTAAAAGGTATTTGTACGTTATGAGACTTGAGGACTGGCGGAGTGCAGAAAATAAAGAAATGTCGCCATTAAAAAGGCCTTTATTTGTAATCATAGTGATGTGAGAGCATGTTATCTCACAGCTTTTATAAAAAGTATCCCTGTATGGAGTTGCAACAGCGAGGTTAAACGCAAAGTTTTTACTCATCCTATGTAAACGGTAGCAAAATGTGTAGTACTGTATTTTGTTATTCTGTTAATACATACCGTCCAATGTTCTTAAAACTAAAGGCCAATGCTAAGAAACAAAGTGGTTTTAAATAATTCCTAGTCATTCTTATGCACTTTTTTCATATAATATGGAGAAATATTTTTAATACTTTTATATTCTGATGTAATGCTTAATTTGGAGGTATGTACCAAAAGTGTTTGGAATAGAACTCCATATTTCTTGGTTTTAGTTTTGCTTTATGCACAATGTGGGAATATTCAGATATAAAGATCTTGTTGGTTTTCTTGTGTTTTATCCTATGCAAATAATGGTGGACTTACGTTTTTTGTTTTGTGAGAGCAATGTTTTTAACAGTCATGTCACAGCCTTGTTTGTCCCAGATCTTGCGAACAAAATAAAGCAAACATCTTGTACTTTAGAATCTAATATGAGCCAGGCTAATATAACTAAATACTTAAACAATAAAATAAAACTTGCACTTTATCTTGTACAAGTGACATCCATGGCTATAAATCAATGAGACACGTAGTACAAACGCAATTTAAATATTGTAACACGTTATTTTAGTCATGTACTCTCACACGTTATTAATTCTGTTAATAATGCACCATAAATATACAAATCATAAGTCACTATCCTAGTTTTATTACATTTTTGTGATTTCTCTATCACATCAGTGTTCGGGGCTTCTCAAATGTTAGGTTTTGAGCATGCGCCATAGCAATACGGAAAAATTCTACTTATATTCTTTACTTTGTTTTATGCCAGTCCTAAAGGCTTAGATTATTATTTCCACTTGAATAATTCTCCTCAATACATTATTTGTCGTATAAAGTGTATTAGCAGGCAAAGTGAGGTTAAGTTGAGACGTAATACTATATTTGACTCATAGGTCAGAACAAACTTAACTGAGCTATCAAAAGAGAAATTATTACTAGTGTGTCAAAATATTTAGTGATTTGCTACAAGTTTATTTGCCTGTAAGACATCAAGAGGAATTCTTAACTGTGACAACACCTATGTAAATAGGCATGTTACTTTGCAGTAAAAATATATAGCTGCAGGCCCTCTTCCGAAATTTAGAACCAAATCTCGGTTAATAAGAATGGGTTCGTAATATGAATTCGTTTTGTATTTGCTTATCTGACTTGTGCATTTCTGATAATATGCAAAGCCTTATTCCCTCTCGAGAAATAATTAAGCTTTTAAGGAATGTAATACTTTAACCGTAGAGATATCCAATAGTAATTTGTTTCTTGAATTGGGAGTTTTGTACTTAAGAATTTTACAAATGTGCAACAAAATATTAGACAAGCTAATAATTCCACAGTAAGCTGGACCTGCTTCTGAACACTTCTGAAAAAGAAGAAAAAATATTTATTGCATGTATCCTAAGGCCCTTTTTAGACAGGAAAGTACCCTTAGCTCAAAATATTTTTAAATAAACACATGTTCTGAAAGGAGCTTTCACAGCTGATGGTCGCGTAGTATGGAATTAACCATAGTTTTGAAAACAAAGGCAAACATTTGTGTTTTATCGTGTTATTTGCCTATTTAATGGAGAAAGATTAAGCGTGTGTGATTTATTTTCTCGTTTCAATGATTGTTTAATGCCTTTAGAGTAATTGCTGAATAAAGCTCAGGAATTTTTCATACCGATGTAGCTATACCACTGAGATTTGGCCTTCTTATTTAGTGGATGTAATTTTGTTTAGTACTGCAGTTACAACGGTTGCCATAAATCCTGACTGCGTTTATAGATTGGTAGTTATATGGAAGTATATCCCATATACATATGTAATAATTCGATATTTTTATATGTATTCTGGCAACGTTTATTATTTTGCTCCTGCTTCTTTCAGGATGCTGGACCCACGCTCCCTCTTGTCTGCAGCATTGGTGAGCAGGAGATGGCTTCGGCTGATCCGAAGTGATTCTGTGCTGAGGTCTAGAGTAAGACAGCATCTTATGAGGCAGAGGATGACCCGCATGCATCCTTTCAGAGTCACGGTTCTAAGGGACAGTGTTCAAGAACCGCAGCATCTGGCTCGGTTGAACGGCTCTCATCAAGTGACACTGTCTCCTGTTTCTGGTAAGTTAATCTTTTTTCTCTCAAATTGTGAATCACGAATGTATGAAAGTATTTAGTAATGGTTTTTAGAAACTAAAATTTTGTCTCACAGTTAATCTTCTCACCTTCTCAATATTTCTTACTGAAAGGTAGTCATTTTGAAAGACCTATCTTACACGCACTGCCATACAAATTACGGCCTTCACCTTTTTTAGGTTTTATGTAATTTATAAGTTTTCTATGTGAACTTATGGGAAGTACTAGTTCCATGACTCTAAATACATTTCTTGACAATTTTCTCGTGAAAAGGAAAAATAGGAAAAAGCTTATTGATATGAATTGTTTTAGCTGTAATATGTAGGGCAGTTTTTAAAAGGAATTAATTCCTTATTGCTTAAGGAATAAAATATTGGAAAGGATTTTGTTCCGTTTGGTTGGATGAAAGTAAATATTTGGAGATAATGAGTTAAAAATGGGATTATCTTATTTAGAGATTAGTCAGGAAGGTATTGCTGAACTCAAAAGCGAGAGACAGAATTTAAATTATATATTTAAAGGAAGGGTTGGAGATAAATTATCAAGGGAAACATAGGCCAAATACAGCGTGAAAAAGAAGAAGTTAATGTAGTAGTACGAACGGTATTTAGTAATGAGTTTACGCCAATGGGGAGTTAAACATTACAACTCAAAATGGACATTGTAGACTTGTTTTAGGGTTGCCTAGATCCTCACCGAATGAGGTGGCTTTAATGGAATTAAGAAGGTTAGGTTGTAAAAGCAAGGTGATGGAAAGAATTCTTAAATACATGCTCAGAATATGCAATTTAGACGAGAACAGCGTTAAACAGTGTTTGGTAGCACAAACAAGAATAAAAGGGAGAGAAACTTGGATATATAAAATTCAAGAGATTTTGCAAGAAATAGGTATGGGTTCATTATGGTTAGATTATGGAAGAATAGAAAAGGGATTCTGGAATGAAGTAAAGACAAGGATTGAAGATATTGTAAAACAATAATTATGGGCTAATCGTAATAACAAAAGATCTCTGAAATTGTAGAGAAACATTGAAAAACTATTGGTGCAGAGTAGGAAGAGAAGGGTTGGCATGGTTTAGAACAGGAGTAATATACTTAAGGACAGAGGGACGTGTGGAAAGCACAATACTTTCGTTTAACTACAAACTTTTGAAAAATAAATATTCATGGGTTTGCTTTGTCACAGGGCAATGAAATTCATACCATCTAACAAGCAACTATTTCTTAATATGTTGATAAAGCAAAACATGTAATACAAATTTATAACTCTTCTCAGATGCTTTCTAGGATGACGTCAACAAACGAAATTTTCTAAACACATGTTATTTAGTTATACATAACCGCCATAATTTTTTTTCACAAAGAATCCAATTTTTAGGAGAAATAAACTATTCAGTGATGCATAAAATGACCGTGTTATAATTTTTATATAGTGAAGTATATAGACAAAAAATGTTTAATTTGTTACCATTATTCTTTCCCTTAAAATGCACAGATTTTAAATGTTTAAAAATTCAAAATGGTTTATCTGAAAATATATTTACGGTCATTTTATTAAACATAATGGTTTGTGACACTAAAAAAAGTTTCAGACCTCTAACATCAGTGGTTTCTGAGAAATATGTACCCAAACATGTAAATTTGCAACTTGTGGGGAAAATGCAAAAAACTAAAACAACATGTTTTTCAGCTAACTCACCAAAAGTCACAACTTTCCTGCACCATAATCCTGTACTTTTCTGCAGCAGTTTGGATAACGATAGCTCTACTGTTATCTACGCAAAAGCTGTTGTCATCATCTGTTTGACTGTGAGACAATTTTTTTTTTTTTTTTTTTTTTTTTTTTTTTGTTTGTTCTAGAAGCTGAAAATTTACTGCAACTAGGAAGGTTATATACACTTTCAATGTCACAGTTTTTTATGTTTTTACGACAAAACACTGCCTTTCTCCAACCAAAACGCTTTACTCTACCCATATTTACAGCAAAGCTTCAAATCACCTTGCATATATAACACTCAAGTGGATAATTTGAACTGTAAACAAAACTGCAACTATAATCCACATGTACTTCGAATGTAAACAATTCGCCATATTGTGAGAGCCTTCTGCACATACACATGCAGCTGCATCTGCAGCAGAGATACCAACAAGCATAAAATTTACCGCATAGCTCTGCTGCCACAAATCACAAAGTTATAACAATTTTAATTTCAATGGTTATGTATGTATTTAAAAGGGGGCGTGGACATGGTGACGCCATATTTAAATCGCCTTTTGAAGGGCTTAAATATTAAGAATACCTATAATGCAATATATCATTGGATTCGTAAAATCTTGCAGATTTTTATAAGACATAAGACAAAAATTCTATTTTTGAGGCATTCACACGTCCTACTGTCCTTAAAGGATATAAGGAATGTGTGTAAAAGAAGATAGTACTTGGCATTATATTTTTGATCGTCAAAAAACAAATTCTTGGAGGGATGAATTTCTTTTGTAGAAGTGGGAAAACATATCAAATGAAATAAAAGGCAAAAGAATATTGAATCTAAGATCAGAGTAAAACATAATAAAACTGGGAAAATTTATTGGCAAGATAAGATAAAAATGGCTTTGGAAAACAGGGAAGACTAATGAGGACAAGAAAAATAGCAGAAGGTATAAAGGGAAACAAAAATTTAGATCCCAAGTTTTAAAATGTCCCATTATATACACAACCTGGGTTAATTATAATGGGGCATGGTAATGTGCAACTCCAAAGCTACGAATGCGCAATGTTTTGTGTTTATGGAATACTAATTGTTATATATGTATGGCTTTGTATATTTTAGATGATGTAAAAGAAATAGGAAATAAACTAACATTGTATGTATGTGTTTACACTTTAAGAAGGAAGTAAAGTAATACAGTATTGAAGAGCTAATATAAATGTATTGGAAAGTCCTTTCCAATCTTTAATTTCTGCTTTTTTATTTTGTTTTTTCTTAACTTTGATATTTTTAATAATTTGAAGGCGAATAATTGCGTCTTGTTGAAATATTTTGTTGCTCGCTTTGAAGCGCAGTGCACAAATAGGTATGAGGTATTTATTTTCTTTGCAGGAACTGTTCTGTAGTAAAAGTTAACCATTCATACTATTGTTCACTTTATTTCCTCGCCCATCTAGACTAATCACTGATTTATCACAGAAAATAGCTTCATTGAGTCCTTTCACCAATTTTAATAAAAACTTTTTTTTTCAAATTAGTATAGATAAATAAAGATTAACGCTATGTTTTCTTTAGTATAACGATTTTTATAGGTTTCATTACCTGTATCAGTAATAATAGAATATGTAGTCAGTCTAAGAGGGTTGTTATTGTTTCATTGTTGAAAGCATCTTTAAATACTTGCATGTTTAATTGTATTTCAGGAATTCCTTCATTTTAACTCACTCTTCCTGCAACTTCATATCCAACATATTGGACTTGCATGATGTAAGTATTTCTATATAAGGAGTGTAGGGATGGGACAATGCCACAAATTCTCGATACTGATTTTTGAGCACTGATGTTTGGTTTCTAAAAATTGTATTAAAAAGCTTGTTTTTTATTAGGAGCATTCTTCAAGAAATGAATTCGATGGCACTTCCCACTTGCTGGGCAAAGAGAAAGCCTTATCCTCGTCGTGCTCCTTCTGTTTTAGTCCTTCAGAAAGATAGCTTGATCAGAAATATGATCGTTCAGAACTTTGTAATGTTGTATCGAGATCATAGTCAATATCAATGACCCATCCCTAGATGATAGTAGACAAATTACAACTAAGAACTTGAAGTGAGGTTGCCTGTCTCTTCTTGGTGTGCCCAATGAGAGAGACGGGCTACAGTACGAATCAGAGTTACGTACTAATGATAGCTTTCATACGTAAAATTCATGTAATATAATGTATCTTCTGTGCAAATTAGTTCTTTTATTGAAAATATGAACTGCAAATTTACTTCAAAGCGCCGTGACTGGAATAGAATCAACTGATTTCATGCTCTAGCCTGTCTGTTTCGTTAGCCATTCTCTTGAATATCTATTTAACTCTTCTTTCCTAATCAAAGGATAGCAGCTATAGAGATTCCGAAATGCACGTTTCTTTTATGGGACGTTCACATATTTCCTCCCCTATTGTTTATTACTGGACTTGAGCTAGGTGCTACACGAAAAGCATTGCAATAATGACTACATTTCACGAGTGACATTGTTCCTTGTTTTATTGGTCTAGGACTGACATGTTTCTAATGGCATCAGGTATTTCTGGTACTCAATGCTGGTACTTTAGTAAATTACTTTAGAACTCTGGTTCCACAATAGCTCATACACAAATTATGCTATTACTCTCTTTGGAATGCATTATAAAATTTATAATGTAATTCATTTTATTTGATTCTGATGTCAAACATTTCGGACTGCACTTGAACTTTGGACACTGTGTGTGGTGCTTTAGCACTCGTCCACAGTGAGGTCATTTTGGCCCGACTTACGTGTTCGACAGTACATTGTATTCATTTTCATTTTTGTCATTGGACGTGTACATTATGCCCCCTTTTACCAAACAGGTTGGCTCAGGCAGTTTCGTCCAAACCGGAGACTCGGGTTCGATTTCCATGGCCAACCTAAGAGGTCCATGGGTTTTTGGAGGGTTTTCCTAGGTCAGCAGGCCTGCACCTCCATTTCATCTCCGTTATCGTTTTAAATCATCTCTCGTCTGGTGTTCTCTTTCAGAGTAAGTGTCGTCGGGTGTCTCAGCACTATCCTGACTCCCTGGGTGGGCCGCCTCTCGCCTCATCCTTCCTCCCAGAGATACCCCAATTGGGGCTTAGGTACAATAACCCACAAGTTTCGTTGCCGAAACCCCACCGTAGTAATCCTAATTCTAGTGCACCTGTTTTGCTGCTATTCTTTATCTACACCTCTATCTTTTACTTCCGTTTGTTTTATTTACACTTATATCCTTTACTTGTATATTGTTTTTTTTTTTTCCTTCCATTCTTTCAACCAACCCTTGTTTCCTATCATTTGTTATATTCCCTCTGAATTTTGTTCACCTTCTTCTCTCTTCCTTTCTTTCCCCATTTTCCTATCTTCATGTACACTTCTTTCTTTTCGCATTCCAGGAAACAAAGTCCTAAACTTAATTTTAAATTCTGATTTTATCCACTTTGTTCCTCGAAACTAGTAACTCTTGGAGGCGCTGCATTTGTGTTACGTTGCCTCGTAATTCTTAACCTACCAGTTACAGATTTAAAATAACCATAGTAGTATAGTACCAATCCACAAGAAAAAATTTAATAGCTCTAAAATGTATCGCAGAGCTAGAAATTTTAAAGAATTATATGTGTAAGTTGAGTTACTAAGGCATTACAGATGGCAACCCATTATACCTTGTGAACTATATTATACATTAGTTCCTATTAATGTATTCATTCTGCAGTTATTGGCTTAACATTGGAATCATTACGTTTACAAATTGCTTAAATAGTGATCAAAGGCCACGGCCTGACAGGAAAAATACCGATATGAATGGCGTCTGCAAACGCCGAAATAGGTTAGAAGAGCTGGGTTGTTTGACCTTACTATAGAACAAAATACACCCAGTTAAGTCTTATAGAACTGTTCTCCTATAATGCTTAGGAATATTTATGCTCTTTATAGATTGTTCTTTTGGGGGTCTGCCTATTTACTTACCTTTTACTTCATCTTTTTATTATGCACATGCTATTCTTTGGAATGCAATTTGAGTCAATTTTCCTTTTACCAACTCTAGATTCAAATGCTTCTTCCTCCATGTACTGCTCGTGCACTTTATGGATGCCAATTTCTTTGACCATTTAGCTATGCTGTTCCCCATTGTCTTTATCGGTGTTGTCTTAAGTGCGGCCTTCTTTCGTAATGTTCCTCAGTTTTTAAATTCAATATTAACGCTTATAACAGTGGCGCAGCTTTCAAAAGACTTGCAGGTATGTGCTGTTATAAAGAGTATTTAGAATATCGCCTCTGAAGATACTTAATATGAACAGAGATATTTAAAAATTCTGATTTGAAACAAATTACCTACGTGGGGCCCTTTACAAAATGGAGCTACACCGTAAACATCCCAATAATGTCGTTTTTATAACTGTATAAGAGCCATACGTTTGTTTAAAATATAAAATTATAATTGCCACTTAAGTATTTCAGAATATTAAATCCATGACGAAAGGAAATGAGTTTAATTGCTGGAATTTAAACGGGGACGTCGCAAGCAATTCATGCTCTAGATAATTAGCGAACTTGTTCATTATTTGTATTGAAATGGTTTTGTTTAGTTAACTTTAAGTCAAATATTTAGGAATATATGCATTATGATAATTCTTGTCGAGTATAAAGTTTGTGTTAAATCAGTTTTGAAGATCTAGTTGTTTGTATGAAGTTATCTAACATTTGAAGTCATGCAATTCATACGTTGTTGGTTTTCTCAAGGAAGGAGCGTTCAAATTACCTGTCGAAAGTACATCTAGCCCAGCTCCACTTAAAATGTTTGGCTGTATATATTTAAAGGGTAAGGATAAGTGGAAGTTTGAAACTTACGAAGGTTTAGGATACAGTTAATCAAAATCAGAAATGACTGACATATTTACAGTTTAATTGGCGTTCCGTATCCTCTATCCAGTTAATTTCAGATAAGGAGGTGAATTTCACGAGATTAGTATACTGCACTAGGATTGAAATGTGATTACATTAAACAAATAACATAGCAAAGGTCACGAAAATAATTGGTTGCTGACATTTCCACATTGTGGTGCTAGGGGCGTAATATAAACAATATATTTAACTTTCTTAATTAATCCACTTTTGTGACTAGAAAATTATTTTTTAGCTTATTGTAATCAAGACTTCACTTATTCCTTAACAAATGCCATTCACATAGGTATTTTTCACTTTACGTGTAGAAATGTAAAAGCTTATCTTTAATTCTGTTATTTGTTTACATTGTGTAATATTGTATGTTTATTTGCAGCATTCGTGAAGCCAGAACCTGTGAAGAACAAAGCAACTGTTGCATTTAGTAACCGGTTCAATATGACAGGGGCCAAAGTTCAGCGTACCTCTTCCACCAAGTGCAGCACTACAAAGAAACGTAAGACTACGGACAAGCCTCAAGTGAGACTGAGGGTATGATGGAGTCCTGCAACTAGGTAAGGTTTTGAAAGAATTTTTATTGTGTATTATATTTACCGTTTGGATCTGTTTCACTTAGAGAATGAACATTCAAATAAGAAGTGCTCCTCCTGTTTAAAATCTATATATATTAAGGGAATTAATTGTATGTTGTCGGCTAAGACTTCAAGCGATGCTTATCAAGTAGAGAATGCTTTATCTTTGTTGGTAATTATTGCAAATTTAGCTTACGCAATCAAATTCGTGTTCAGAGTTATTACCTTTCATGTGTTCGAATTTTAGATACCAAAACTGCATTTATGTTGTCCTTCATCTCATTCCTTTGTTACTGAATTTGTCTTAGGTTTATTTAATTCTATCTTACGTTTATATTTCACCATTTGTTAACCTTGAGGTAGCCAAATTCTGCTTATTGGAATTATGGTTCATAGCAACTTCGGATAGCGTATTTTTTTTTTTTTTTTTTTTTCAAATAATAGATTATTAATATTTTAGGTTGCCGAACTGGGAGTGTGATTTTCTTCTAAATGTTTTTAAGTTACACTTTTGCTGAACTTTCTTCTCGAGCAGTTATATAGCGCCTCCACTTGATAAGCATTACGAATAAATAAAAATATATCTTCATTCCACACAGTGCAAGTCGACCTAAAAGCAAATAATTTAATTTTAGTTAATTGATTAACTCAAAAAATAAGAGATGGTGAAGCCTGGGACTCAAGTACTTACGATAGTAAGTCGCTGCAAACGGTGTATCTCGGATGCTAGAACCCCCTAGTGGTCTACCGGAGTAATATATCAGTCAAATGGAGAGTTTAATCAGTACGGCACGTTGGCCATGGTAACTCAATGGGTTAGAGCGACTGGACGGAAGCCTGAAGATCCGTGGTGCAGATTCCGGTCATGGCATTGCATTTTTCATGTTGACTATCTAGATAATTTAATACTAATTGACCGTGATTTAGTTCAATATCGTTGAGATTTTAATGGAAGTTTGCTGTCTTTAACCGCAATCGCTGATTCGTTTATTATCGATACTTTCTCTCTTCGTTAACACATGTTAAACATGGATAAACCGTACTGTTAACACCAACCGTAAATCAACAGTGTGTGTTTGTGATTGAAGTTATTGCAGTCCTGTGACCGTCTCAATACGCTTTTGTCATATTGTTCGTCTGCAGAGACAGGACCATAGTTCGCAATATCTGGAAGACATCTTCGAATATAATGAAACGTGGATTCAGATAAGCACGTGAGAGTAAATGCTCGTGCATGTCCCACTAGAAGCGTAGCTTTTGCAACGTGGACGTTATCCTTCTGACGGTAATGCATTATCTGATTGGTCAGTGATCTGAAGAGAGCCCCTGTTCAACTCACACGCACTAAACAAATCTCGATCACAAGGTAATTTTTTTCACCGGCGGTGGTCCTTTTTCTTGCTGTCTTCACACCTTAGGACAGAGGTAAACCATCCCTGCGAGCTGTTCTCGAAAAAGAACGTAACACTTAATAAATATTGAGATGGTATACACTTAAATTGATTTGCCTGCTGGTGGTTTGTTCAAATTTTAATCCCCCAGAGTAATCACTCAGCTTTACTATTCAACATCCACTAATATTTATCGTTGTGTAACAAACTTCTTAATTAAGAAGGAAGTTTTGTTTGATTAGTTAACGTGACCTACCAGAAATACTCCTTGGCAATATTTATTCAAACATGTGTTATTCATTGTTAACCGAACTTGTTTTCTTGTTTATTTATGGGTATATTTGTATATTATAATATGCATGTCTCCGTAGTTACAAGTAAATGTAACTCAAACAACTGCTATTATTGATAAAGATTTCCTTCATTTGTCAAGATTACTGTAGAAAAATATTTAAAATTTGTTTTCTCATCCCTTAGAGTATTGCTTTTATGCATTTGTTCATTTATTTTACAAAATGTCGTACCTGTCACCAGCATTCCGGATGCAATTCATTCATAATCTTAGAATATATGCAGCAATTATCTAATATAACATCCTGTTTTTGTTAATTTTAAGTATTTTAGAAAATTTTAGTCATTTAAATAATAACATATTTTAGAACAATGCTTACTTTATTCATGAGCTAGCTTTGCACGCCGACATGCCAGTGGAATTAAATCTCATTTACTATAAATTATAAAACCTTAGTTCAACCAAGACTCCGATCCACAATTGTTTCAACCGCTGATTTGTGATTGTCTCCCGTGTATGATACATTATTAATATTATCAGCTAAGAAACCTGGCATAAAGCGCAAATTGGTAGCTTTGGTAACTTTTCATTATTACTTCGGCCCATTTGCACCAGTACGTTCCTGATGTTAGTCATCTATGCAGTAGAGGACAGAATGGACATTTTTGACTGTAAAGCATTTTATTGATTACGATGCTTGCCTGAATTGCGCCATTGCAATCTTAAAGGGTATCCAGTGCACATAATCTGCAGCGCATGTAATTGTTTCATATATATGGAACCTTACTTACTCCAGTGTGTTTTGTTTGTTTCAGATATGGAGCAGTCGTCCAGCAGAAGATGGCGCAGTTAGATCCTAAGCTGAGAAACATTATGTAGTATATATACTGTGTAAATTGTTGTAAATAATGTAAATATAGAAAATAAATTATTATTATTATTACGACTTAATTGTGTTATTATTTACTTGTCACAAATAGTTTCCTTCCCACACTGCATGTCTTCCTACATTTTCATTTCCAAAAGAGTATAGATATCATTCGGTAGGCCATAGAACGACTTAATGAATACACTATGAATGCATTTCATAGGCTTTTAGAGAAACATGGCTTTGGATTACAGGTAGCAGAGTGGTTTCTTTTCAGGTAGTTGGGGAAATACTTTTTGGGGGAGATGCTGCTTTATGTCGAACATTAGCTTTTCCAGATGTTTTTGTTAGGATGAAAGGTTAGAAAGTGCCTCGGGATCGGTCAAAATTTACTACAGACGGTCCACAGATTAATGAGGCGGTCGAAGTATTCTTTGAGAAGTGATTAGCTTCCTGTTTTTATTTCAAACTTGACGGCAGTAAAACCAAGTGGGTGGCTTTCTTTGGAAATTTGCGATGTTCAATAAGAAGTTGAATTGTATATTTAGGTACGAATTACAGGAAAGCAAATTACGTACTGTTCACCACAGATAAGAAAAGCTCCGAAGGCTGAGAGAGAGAGGGGGGGGGGTTGGAGATGGTTCCACTACCCTGCCTTGACGTATTTATGGCTTGTTTGACACTGGTCAGTTCATTTACAGCCCATTCAAGAACATCTAGTCAACTTCTGACGTTTGTAAATATTTAATGCCTTCTCGGTTTCAGTAGACTTAGTGAATTCTTTTCGTGTAAAGTCTGTTTAGTTAACGCATGTGCAGTTCAGAGTCAAAGGAACCTGAGCCTCCCGCCCACTAATGACCGTCATAAATCTATCTCCACACTTCAGAAATGGAACACTGTCGTTGAGGACCAATCGCAACCCTGATTTTCTCGAAGTGACAGTTGCATGTCTACTCCACGTGGAGTCTCGGTTGCCAAAGTTCCAACTTCCAGTTGATCTGTTTCATTACTTGCAGAAATTCGTTGTGTCACGATGGGGAGACCTTAGGAGGCAAATGCAGTGGTCAATGCAAATGAAGTAGTAGATAACTTTCAGTCAAGTGAAAATAATCAAAGTGAAGGCAATAGTGTGAATAACTGGGCCAAGTTATGTTACTGGAAAAACCTTTAAAAAAAAAAAAACTTATAGCGGGAACTGTTTCTAAGCAAATTCAAGCGCTTGTTTTGAACACGTATAAATATGTGCTGACAAATAATCTTGGTAAGGGGTCATGCAATGAACCTGATGATAAATTCTGGGTATTCACAGAAATACAGTAAGAAATATTGTGACGAAAGAAATATCAAAGACGCCGATCAAGTGTGAAGACAAAAGGAAACGTTTCTCTAAAGTAGATAATTTCACATGCGATTTAATTCGTCGAGAAATTTATAGATTCTAGGCAAAAGGGAGATCTCCCACCTTAAACGAATTGGTTGCACATTTGCAAGAAATTTGTGATTTTCCTTATGGGCGTCCTTGCCGTCTCCTAAAGGAGCTGGGTTTCAAATACCGCACTTCTTATAAGTTAACATCGAGTGATCCTGTGTTTGGAAAAGTACGTAATCGTGATGTCTAATGTGCGAAAGAAAGGAAAAACAGTTCATAGCGAGGCTCAGGAAATAATAACAAATGGCCTTGAAGTTTGTGATGACGAATCGAAATCTAAACAGATAACTATTCCTCTTGCTCATGTTATAGAAAGAGCAGCTTTTTGTATCGGAGTATCCAAGTCATTAATAAAAACAATTAGACGTCAAACGAAAGACAGAGACGCCGGCTCTTTGTCGCCTCTCCATACGCCGGGAGAACACCGACCGAGGTCAAGTGAGCAGAAGGTAAATATTGATGATTTCTATATGTGTGTAATACGAAGAACTGTGCAGGAGTTTTACACTGTTCGAAAAATAGTACCAACCTGTCCGAAGCTACTGTTAGCATTACGCCAAGACCCTCCGCTGGCTGCTGCATATTATGACATTTGATTGGAGAAAATGTAGGAGTAAGCGTAAGCTTCTTTTGTATAGGCCTGACATCGTACGTTGGCGCACACAGTGTTTGAGAAACATCGAACGACTTCGCAGCGAGGGAAAGAGCATATTTTATTTGGATGGAATGTGGATAGTCAGTAATCTCACTTTTCGAAAATGTTGGCAGAGTGACGACGTTTTTGGTGTTTGTACAAGTATAAATTCAGGCAACAGAGTGATAATTGTGACCATTGACTCGTTCTGGATTTTTAAGAAATGCGGAATTAAATTACAAAGCTGGGTCTGCAGCGGGAGATTATCATGGACAAAGGAACAGTGCAAATTTTGAAAAGTGGGTCACTAATAAACTTAAATTGTTTGCCACCAATGGCAGTAATAGTACCTGACAATGTCCCATACCACAATGTGAAACTTGACAAACCTCCTTCTCAATATGCAGTGAAGTCCGAAATGGTTTCGTGGTTAACGGGTCATAACATAGTATGCAACATGGCAATGAGAAAAGACGAACTGTATGACGTCATATGTGTAAATAAGCCTAGAGAGAAGATCTTTAAGATAGATGAACTGTTAAAAGCACACGATCATACTGTTGTCAGATTGCCGCTTTACATGTGCGACTTAAATGTTATCGAGTACACATGGTGTAAAGTGAAAGGTTAAGCTCGGGAACATAGTATGTCGGGCGATATGTCACTGTCGTGATTTAAAGAAATAGCAATGCAAGGCATCACAGCAGTAACTGGGAGGGCTTCTGCAACCATGTTGAGAAAACTGAACAGGAGTACTGGAACAGTGATGGAATCGTTTCAGACGTCATCGATGCTATTATCATCGAGAACCCAAATAATGACATTTCTTCCAGCAGTGAACCTGAGGAACACCTTGCTGATTATGAACCTGCTCAACCTTTGTAAGGTAATTCTTATTCACATTATATTACTATTTTGGTTATCCACAGTGAAAGTTTCATACGTCAGTAAGGCGCATGATTTGTGAATGGCTTTACTGCTTGTGTAGCATGCATTCTCCGTCACACATTTGCTGTCCTGGTCGCACAGAGTAAAGCTGCCACATTCCTCACAGGGACTTACTCTCTGTTGGTGGACAGTACAGTACTCGTGTACTGGTGATACTAAATATTCTTCAACTTTTTAGAAAAATGGTGGCCACCAATGACTAAGTTAAAAATATCCGGATATTATATTGAATTTGACGAAGTATAGGGATATCAGGGTGCATAAGTATTCCGATTTTTTGTTTCTCATTTCTGCAGGTGCTAGCATTCCAGAACGTATTAGTTGATAATAAGCTCGCTAGCAGCTATTACTTGCTCTAATGCAAGTCGACGCCTATATTTACAGTTAGAATAGACGTTGATACACGAGCTAACTTTACAGCAGCCACAATAATTATTTCAGTACCTACCAGAATTAAAATTTTTGGATTTTGCTTCCTCTGGCACATGTATAGAGCATAGTGACAATTCATACAAAGAATGTTGTCAATGGAAATAATTATTTCTTCCACACTAACCTTGTGTAGGCTAAGGTTTGAATGAATAGAGTCAGATTGAAACATTCAATACCATAGCCGGGATTTGAACCGCGTGCGGTTGCTCTAACCATCTGAGCTACTATAGCCAACGTGCCGATATGACAAATTCTCTGACTCGTATGTTTACCGGTAGACCGCTATATGCTATGAGACACGCAGCTTTTGTGGCGAGTTACTATGCTGTAAGTACTTAAGTCCCAGGCTTCATAGTTAAACCACTATGTTATTCAGGTAAATTGATGGAAATAATCATTTCTTCCACAGTAGCCGTGTTTAGGCTAAGGTCTGAATGAGTAGAGTCAGATTGAAACATTCGATGCCATAGCCGGGATTTGAACCGCGTATCTTCCGCTCTCCGTGCGGTTGCGTGTGTGTAGTGTTCAACGCCCGCTTTTACTGCATACGGCACCGCAGGCGATGACACTGATGATACATGAGATGAAGATGGAGCACCGGTGGAATGAGATGGCGGGAAACCGGAAATCCCGGAGAAAACCCAGCGCAGTGTTGTCCACCACGAATCTCACTTTGCGGTCACCTGGGATCGAACCCGGGCCGCCTTGGTGAGAGCCAGACGGTCTAACCACTGAGCCACGGCACGGTCTGTCCGTGCGGTTGCCCTACCCATCTGAGCTACCATGACCGACATGCCGATATGACATTAAATTCTCCAACTGACTCGTATATTTCCCGGTAGACCACTAGGGGTTCTCGTATGCTATGAGACACGCACCTTTTGTGGCGACTTACTATGCTATAAGTACTTAAGTCCCAGACTTCATAGTTAAATCACTGTTATTCAGGTAAATTGATGGGATTAAACATTTCTTCCGGCTGGTGTGGAGGAAATTATTTACGGCTAGTGTGGAAGAAATTATTTCCATCAATTACCTGAATGACACAGTGGTTTAACTATGAAGCCTGGGAATTAAGTGCTTACAACATAGTAAGTCGCCACAAAAGGTGAGTGCCTCATAGCATATGAGAACCCCTAGTGGTCTATCGGGAAACATTCCAGTCAGTTGGAGAATTTAATATCATGCCAGCATGTTTACCATAGTAGATCAGTGGGTTAGAGCAACCGCACGGAGAGCGGGAGATCCGTGGTTCAAATCCCGGCTATGGCATTGAATTTTTCAGTCTGACTCTACTCATTCAAATGTTGTCAATGTTTGTATTCCGTAGTTATTGTAATTTCTTAGTCCTACTGTTCTGATGGAGAAAGTTCTAATAGTCCTCTTATTTCTGTACATTTTTACAGTATATCTAAAAAAATATTGCGCTTTTTTATGTGGACCAAAATGGGTTCCGGAAGAGCGCCTCCTGCAAGTGAACTTGAGCTATTTGCATATTTCCAACACTCGTGCTGAGGCCACCGTCTTTAGCTTGTTTAAGTTTTGTATAACTAGGAAGAGTCTGAGATTTTCATTCTAGGGGTGCAATACAATTAAATACGTAATATCTGCATACAGATAATAGTTAATGGCTCACTACTAGTGCGAACCTGCCTGTAGAATGTTAATATGTACTTGCATGCCTCATATTTAGTTTTTACAAATATATTCCTCCTTCCATTTGCATTTCTTTTCTGCGGTAATTATAAACATTTATGAATGGTTTGGTATGCGTTAGAGAGGTAAACCTCTCTCTCTCTCTCTCTCTCTCTCTCTCTCTCTCTCTCTCTCTCTCTCTCTCTCTCTCTCTCTCTCTCTCTTCTCTCTCTCTCTCTCTCTCTCTCTCTCTCTCTCTCTCTCTCTCCTCTCTCTCTCTCTCTCTCTCTCTCTCTCTCTCTCTCCCTCTCTCTCTCTCTCTCTCTCTCTCTCTCTCTCTCTCTCTCTCTCTCTCTCTCTCTCTCTCTCTCTCTCTCTCTCTCTCTCTCTCTCTCTCTCTCTCTCTCTCTCTCTCTCTCTCTCTCTCTCTCTCTCTCTCTCTCTCTCTCTCTCTCTCTCTCCTTTTTTTAAGTCGTCCAACGTTAAGTCATATCGGACGGTGAATGAATTGGGTGAAATGATGCTCAAATGAGTCAGGGTCCATGGAGCTTAGAGTTACCCGACATTCGTATTTAAGGATAACGGAAATCCCCCGATAACCCCTTATCCAGGTAACTCATAATGGCCGAGATTCGAAATCGGGACCTCTTGAACTTGAGGCAGACACGCTACCATCTAAGCTACCGAGGCGGGCATAAACCTCTTCGTGGCACATTTAAACATGCTGCAATTTTGTTGGGTTGCTACGGTGACAAATTATTGAAAGATGCTTTTGATTTCATATGTTTAATGGGCAATGTCATTTTGATCCCTTTGAGATTTTGAAATCCAGTGTTATGTATTTTTAAATATTCGTTTTAGCACACATGTAAGCTGCATTTCCAATTTAATTTTTATTGCAATTTGTTGCTTTTTTTTTAATTTAGGTCCTCCGGCGTTAAGTCATATCGGATGATGAATGGAATTGGTGAAGTGTGATACTAAAATGTTTCTGGGTGCACACAATTCCACGTTGTGGTCGCCAATTTGAAGCAACAATATATACGTGGCGAACAATGTTCCACTCCTCAAATACAGTTTGAAGCACTTTTGTTTAGTTCAGGGTAAAACAATGAGGTTTCTCAAAGGGTATGCGTGGATGTGTGTGAGAAAGATATTTAATGACACTGGAATGCCCGTTTCCAACTTATTTATTCACTGCTTCTTTTTTTTTTTTTTTTTTTTTTTTTTTTAGAACATCGAAATGAAAGTTGCCGACCAAGGGTTACCAATCCCTGTTTAGAGTTACTGACGGCAGAATGTTTATTACTCGATAAACTTTATTCGTTCCTCACGTATATATGAACCGACAAATATCCAAGACAGAACAAGAGGACTGCCCTAATCGCCCTTACGCCTCCGACTGCTCTCATCGGCCTGTCGCCGAAGACTGTCCTGATGGCTTGCAAGCCACGGGGTGCTCTTTTCCACAGCTGCGCGTGTGTGTATCACTTTCACTTACTGAAAGCCCTCTTCATTTACCAGAACTCTCTTTGTTGCTGTTTTGTCATGCCATTCTAAATTATCCACAGAATACCCTATTCATATAAGTCAAGTGAGCCCCTTTAGAAAACTGCTAAGGACACTGTTTCTTACATTAATGATAAAGTCTGGGATTTGAGTACTTACAATGATAAGTCGCCACAAACGGTGTACCTCGAATCGAGAGCCCCTAGTTGTTTACCAGAAAAATATGATTCAATTGCAGAATTTAGTGTCAGGATGGCACGTTGGCCATGGTAGCTCAATGAGTAAGAGCGACTGGACGAAAACCAGTAGGTACGTGGTTCAAATCTTGGCCGTGGCATTGAATTTTTCAAGTTGACTTGGTCTTCTGCACCAATTTCTTAGCCTGCATGTAAATGTTCTTTTTACCGTTAATTAAGAAAAGTAACCCGAGTTCGAATCTCGGTCAGAGTGAGTTACCTGGATGAGGTTTTTCCGGGGTTTTCCCTTATCCTGAAATACGAATGTCGGGTAATTCTAAGCTCTATGGACCCTGGGCTCATTTGAGCATCATTTCGTTCATCGTCCGATATGACTTAACGTTGGAGTTCGTAAATTAAAAAAAATGGGTGTTCGGTTTATTTCCAAAGGGCACTTGTACACGACTCGAGCAAAAGGCTGTGCTACTGCAGGCCTCCATCACGATAAAGGGTTAGCAGGGGTTCCGTAAGCTGTATCCAGAAATTTTCCGAGCCGCATGTTTCAAATTGAATAACACAATGTCCGATACGAAACTTCATCCAATCTTCATAAATAAACAGAACAGAAAAGGAGGTCGAACCAAGCAAAGGACTAAGCAGTGTTTGTGTCAGATATTGAGCATGGCGTAGCACGGCTAAATAGAAATGTGGCAAGTAAAAACAGTTGATGTGTCGTTTCAAATCGTGAAAGCTCTGTCGAAAAGCAAGCAATACATAGTGGAAGTAATGCAGAATTGCTCCTCTATGATGCGCCCCTAGCGTACATTCTGAAGGTTCTAATGTCTTTCTTTACATGTCTGTGAATGCTTTCATTATTTAACGGAGATTTGAAACTTACTTTTGTGCTACGTCTGTGCTTGCTTTGCTTTTTCATAACAAATGTGTTAAGGCGTGGCTTTTTCCTGCTAGAGGGAAACTTCTTAGCCACCCTCCTTCCGCATCAGAGTTCGCGCGAGACTTCCTGCCCGTTGGTCAAGGCAAGTGTTGGAGCGCTCTGCGCGTCCTTGCCCCTGTACTTTCGTATGGCCCAATGTCTCCTGCGGTTCTTTCCCGGGTTGTGTGCACAAAATATCAAGTTGCTGGTCCAGTTGCTTTATCTGTATCATGATGTTACATTATTGCATTCTCAGGGACTGTTCTGTGTATAAATTTTACGTATGACACTTTAAAGATAAAGCGGTAACAGAACTATTGGTAGATCATCTTCTCTTTCCCCATTGTGCGAGGATCTTATGACAATTGTTGATACCGAAATTAAGAATTGCAATGTATAAAGAATCGTAATGGATTTCAAAGTAATGTATAGTTGTGTGGAACGCGTGCAGGTGCAGTCGAGTTGAATAGCAACGTGGTTGAGTTGTGTAACAAAAGACAAGGGAAAAACAAAATTCTAAGGGATAGCACTTGACTGTGTGAATAGGGCATTCTTCGGATCCTTCATAATGGCGACAAAATAGCCACAAAGGAAATCTTTGGCTGAATAAGGGGCTTTCACAAAGTGAAAGTCACATGTACACCCACGCGCATCGGTGGTCATTCATTTAGTCTACGGCGTGAGGCCGATTAGGGCGGTCGACTTCTTCTGTCTTGGTTGAGGACAGACCAGAAGAGGTGAGAGAAGATGTTTGTCGGTTCATATGTGCGTGAAGAACGAATTAAGTTTATCGAGTAATAAGCATTTCACCTTCAGTCTCTCTGAACAGTGATCTATTGGTAATCCTTGGTCGGCAACTTCAAGTTCGATGTTCTGAGAAAAAGAAGCAATCAATAAATCAGTTTGAAACGGGCATTCCAGTGTCATTAAACTATCCTTCTCACACATATCCACGCATACCCTGTGAGAAACCTCATTGCTTTACCCCGAGCTAAACATTATTTGTTTCAAATTGTCGCGTTAAAGTGGAACTATTTGCCCGCCAATATATTTGCTTCACTGTACACTGCAGAGTTATAGTGCCAAATGATTTGGCTATAATTTCAGAAGTAAATTGAAAAGAATTATTTTTACAACTAAAGCCGCATGGAAACTGTCTACAGTTCGGCCGCTCGTTCTCCGGCTCTGACATTTCTCGGGAGGGGGAAGCAGGCTGTTGCCAGTTCTTTAGTGGGAATTTCAAGCAGAGGAACAATGCATATTTTGAATATTTCATGCATTTGCATATTTCACGAACCAGTGGCCATATTATTATAATAGCGATAATAATAGAACTTACGAGCACTAAAAGTCGGAATTCACGCACGCACAAAATAGCAAAGAAAGTTCACCAGCGCAAGCAGCTAAAGCCACGTGGTTCAAACAAATTTCACCTGGTAACACAGTGTTGAGTTCCGAAGAAACGCCTAGCAGCGACAATGCTGACCACAACACCGAATGCAGAGACTCCCAGTAGTAGCACCAGATGCAGTTAGTGTGCGTGAAAGGTGTGAACGAAATATTCGAATAGAGTGGTGTTGTAATGAACATCTTGCATGATAATGAAACTGCAAGTTGGATTTCAATGTTTTAAAGCTAATATAGTACTATATTTTCATTCTGAAGTTAATTTTGTGGATGTCTTTTCAATTGCTCAATACTATATGTTGGTATAGTCCAGAAACGCAAAGAAGGTCCCGTAAGGAATGTCCTGTGTTACACAGTGGGACAAGGACAGCGAATGTGTGTGGCAGAGAACCTTGCTACACACGGAGCAGACAGTTAAATAAATATGCGCCCTATTCACTCTAAAACCCAGAAGATTCATACACAAAAGTAGAAGCCATCAGAAGGTTTTTGAATGGTCTGTAAGTGTAGTGACATGGGGTGTCATAAACCTGTCCAGGGAGGGTGTGGCAACCTTCACCAACCTCCCTGCGTCTCATCCGTCGGAGACTTTCCTGTGGAGGAGTATACTATTAACCTTCCCCCACCACCTCTTGCAGCCGCAAAACGTCAGAGCCGGAGATACAACGGCCGTACTGTAGTAAAGTCTGTTTAGTTAACGCGTGTGCATGATGGCCGCTGCCTTTGACGAACCCTTATAATCGTTTTACAACACTGACCTATTCCCAGATCTTTCTGCAAGGTTGTCACCTTTCTCGATACTTCATGGGTATCGTACGAAGTTTCGTCTAATTAAATTATCTTATGTCCATTACTGCAAAATTTCCTTATATATAGCCAAGTTACAATTATACTGGATTCCATAATAACCCTTATCTTATTCAAAGTGCGGTATTTGAAACCCAGCACCTTTAGGAGACCGCGCAAAGAGCAGTGCCCATAAGGAAAATCACAAATTTCTTGCAAATGTGCAACCAATTCGTCTAAGGTGGGCGTTCTCCCTTTTGAATAGAATCTATAAATTTCTCTAAGAATTAAATCGCATGTGAAATTATCTACTTTAGAGAAACGTTTCCTTTTATTTTCACACTTGATCGGCGTCTTTGGTATTCCTTTCGTCATAATATTTCTTACTGTATTTCTGTGAATACCCAGAATTTATCATCAGGTTCATTGCATGACCCCTTACCAAGATTATTTGTCAGCATGTATTTATATATGTTCAAAACAAGCGCTTGAATTTGCTTAGAAACAGTTCGCGTTATAACTTTGTTTTTTTAGGCTTTTCCAGTAATATAACTCGGCCCAGTTATTCACACTATTGTCTTCACTTTGATTATTTTCACGTGACTGAAATTTATCTACTACTTCATTTGCATTTATTTATCACTGAATTTCCCTCCCACGGTCTCCCCATCATGACACACAACGAATTGCTGCACGTAATGAAACAGATCAACTGGAAGTTGGAACTTTGGCAACTGAGACTCCACGTGGAGTAGACATGCGACTGTCACTTCGAGAAAATCAGGGTTGCTATTGGTCCTCAACGACAGTGTTCCATTTCTGTAGTGTGGAGATAGATTTATGACGGTCATTAGTGGGTGGGAGGCTCAGGTTCCTTTGACTCCGAACTGCACACGCGTTAACTAAAGAGACTTTAAGCATAGGGCTATTATCAAGAGGTTTAAGATGATTGGCTCTTTACCTGTTTTCGACTTGCCTGCAACTTACCACAGCGTCAATGAAAGGTCGAGGAAATACTTAGGGGAGCAGGTATTGTAGTGGAGTTGATGTGAAATTGTACTATTGTCTTAGCGTAAATTTTCACGATTACACTTGCTCCCTCCTTATAGAAATAACTTCTTGCTTAATATTCAAGATTCCATCTGATGTAATTTTTTTCCCGAGATTTGACTTCGGGCCTTGGCTTTATACTAAGTATATATTTCATTCAGTCATTCTTGCCTCTCATTAGGCAGGTTAGTTCAAATTAGCAGTGAAACTTAAACCAAATCCTAACAATTCCACAAGCAAAGTAATTAATATATTACGATAGTCACTCCTCTATAGTCTTACTCGCGTACTATGGTTCCGCAATGATAATTTTGTCATGGAAAAGTCACAACACAGGATGTTTATATATTTGACTGACATCGAACACAGATATTCACAGGTACCCCACTTTTAGCTTCCACGAACTTTCGATGTCGAGCAAACAGACCGATGTGAAAGAAATTGTTGTAAGGCTGGTTACTTAAGCCCGGATTTTAAGCACAATAAAGTGATGAAATAAGCAAGCAAATAAGCACGAAAAATGAAACAAATAAGCAAATAAAAAATAAAAGTTTGATCATAAACGTATTTTTTGGTAGAACTTTAACCTTGTTACAGTACACGAGAGAGATATCTTGAGATTTTTTTTTTTTTTCCATTAACTCCAATGGTCATATCGGCAGCCGTTCTCCTTTGGAACATATCTAAGTTGCTAACTCGTATTCGTTGGGTTATAATCATTAGATCACGCACACATTCGCACTCATACTTCCAGACTCTAGGGAAGATGAGAAATTATTTTGGTCGGAGAAAAATCACCAACCCCACAGCCGAGACCCCTTTGAGATTTTTTTGTATGGAGCTCCTGCGTTTTTCAGTGAAAAAAATATGTTATACTGTGAAAAGGATCTCTCAACGTCACATGACGTTACTGAAAGATGCAAAAGGCGCTACAGTTCCTTTTGAATGAGTTTCCCTTAGATATACGTTTCTGTACCGGAAAGTTTTGTAGAAATTTTAGTGTCTCGTAACCAGGATGTTTCATTGATACCTTACTGAGTTTCTCAAAGGCAGTTTTAGCAATACTCTTTGTTTGTTTGTGTTTTGTAATTTACGTCCTCCAACGTTAAGTCATATCGGACGATGAATGGAATGGATGAAATGATGCTCAAATGTGTCCGGGATCCATGGAGCTTAGAGTTAACCGACATTCGTCTTACAGGATAAGGGAAAATTCCGGAAAAAACCTTATCCAGGTAACTCACCCTGACCGAGATTCGAACACGGGACCTCTTGAACGTGAGGCAGACACACTACCACCACGCTAAGCAATACTGTGAATCTCTGAAGACAGCCTTACTGAAATTTCATATATCAAAGTGAATTTGGGATTTCACTACGGAGGGGATTCGGTACGTAGGTTACCATACTAGGCCCTTTGTTCCTATGTCCCCAAGTGGGGACACCCCCGGGAAGAAGGATGAGGCGAGGGCGGTCAACCCAAGGAGCCACGACAGTACAGAGGGCAGGGTCCCTACACTTTACTTGGATAGAGGCTTCCCCCGACAGGCCAGGACAACGGACACGCTCCCCTACAGCGGGACGGCAACGAGTCCAGCAGCCGAGTCCTAATGGCCCCAGACAGGCGATCCAAGCCCTAAAGATCCCCGGCTGGCGGTCCCGAAATGGTCCCAGCAGAGAAGCTGAGGCGTGTAACTGACCTACCGGAGGAGGAAGTAGTTTTCCTCAGAGCATATCATCCTGCCATGCACCGCCGAGACACCCGCCGACACTTCTCTCCTGAAAGAGACCAACAGATGAGAGATGATATGAAATGATAATGGAGATGAAATGGAGGGACAGGATATTGGGGGGATGTAGTTAACCTACCCAGCATTCCCCTAGCGACCCGGGAAAACCCCGAAAAAACCTATGGGTCAGGTAGGTCAGCCACGGGAATCAAATCCGGGTCTCACGAATGCGAAGAAAGTGAATGCTCCAAGGTATTATTTCGAGTTTCCAACTTTGTTGGAGAAGCGGTTATGGATGTACTCTATCTTATCTTGAATGCCATTATTAGCAAGACATTCTTGTGCTGTGAGGATGTTGCTTGCATGTCCTGCATCTAAGGAGTGCAACACTTTTGTTTCATTGAAATGTTCCGCGTAGAATGACACAGCCTTTAACAAAGAAAAACTGCTGAGAAGGTAAACACAAATTTGGAAGGACTTCATGAAATTGTTTAACTAATCGGCGACAGTAAACTTTCTTTACGCTAGAGACAAGATGATCCACGTTTTTATATCGGCTCATGACTCTATTTCTGACCATTTCAAACAAAAGGCATAAAGTAAGCAACCAAACGCCGTATTTCAGCACAAAAAATAAGCATTTATAAGTATTTTGCTTAGAAATCCGGGCTCTACTGATGACACTCTACGAATGTGCCAGTAGGACTGAATTCCAGGCTCAGTACTGTCCTCCACAGGAGAGTAAGTCTCCGAGGCCTGAGACGCTGGGGGGTTGGCGAAGGTTCCTACATCCTCCCTGGACAGGTTTATGACACCCATACAGTTACAGACCATTTCTGATGACTTCTACTTTTGTGAATAAATCTTCTCGGTTTTAGTGTTTTTAACAGTTCTGCTCCTTGTGTAGCAGGCGTTCTCTGCCACACACACATTCGATGTCCTTGTCCCACTGTGTAAGACAGCACATTTTACGAGCTGCTCCTGACATGGTAACCTGTTGCCACGTGAATACATGTAAAGTCTAGGTTTAGTTGAAAATTCAGCATCAAATACTAAAGCTATAGGTTGTATTTCATTTTATATAAATTATAGCCGAATGATCTTTATATGGGAAGTTTGTTTTTTTAACCGCAGCTTTCACTCACTTTAGCTTAGCAATTATGGGTTTCTTAGTGCTAAATACTTGCGGCTCCCTAAGAGTATCAGATTTTTTATTTAGTTTTGTCTATGTACAGGTAGGATTATATTACATCTCTTTTCCTCCGTTTATAATAAACATGTTTTTTATACACCCTCCTCGCTTCCGATTACAAGACCCAATCCCTTCATTACGCACAATCTGTAAAGTTCCTGAACGTTCCATATCATTGCTATTAATTTTATTCTCTATAACGTTTTTTTTTAATGTATATAGGTACAGATGTATTTTTTTATCTTGAAAAGTGCAGAGCGATGCGCAGTGATATCTGGACGAGTCCACCTCAGAACGGTTACAACTGGAGGGGAGGGCAGGTCAGTTGCGTACCAGTTGCGAGCAACTAAACACGTGTAGAGCTACTTGGTAATATTACAGCTTGTTTCAAAGTGTGCTTGTCTCCTGATTCCAAGAGAGCATTTATAAATGACGCCTCCAAGCAGCACACTAGGAAATAAAGTGCTACATTTAAAAACACGAGAAGTAATAACCAATATCCATAGATTTATAAAAAAGGAACAATGGTCTGGGTCAGCTATAAAAATCTGGGGAAGGGTATCTGAGGCAACAGTTGTGTCTGAAAGCAGTTTAGTAGCGTTATTAAGGAAAGAAAAACCATTTGTGCTAGTGCAACAACGTCCTTCTCTATGTCCAGTAAACAAAGATTAAGAACATGCACAAAATCTAATTTGGATGTTTTAATTCAGAGGTAGTTAGGCGAACTATGAATAATTTTAAAGCACAGAAAGACAAAGACCAACTTTGAAGAAAGTGCTTATGAAGCTTAAAAATTCTACTGACCTCCAAGGCAGTGTCTGAACATTAAGAAGAGTTCTTTTGAAGCTAGGATTTATGTGAAGGAAAATAAACACTAAGCGTGACAGACAAATTTTAATCGAACATCGCACCATACGTGCAAAAAGGCTTAAGTATTTACGAAATATTCGGAGATATCGAAGTGGCGTTTATATAGTTTATATGGATGAAACTTATATAAATACAGCACATACTGGACCATATGCCTGGAGTGAAATACGTTACAGGGACTCTGCAGCGATATTGAAAGGCCGACAGTTGTTTATCATGCCTGCTGGAGGAGAACAGCGTTTTGTTCCAAATGCCTATGTACTATTTAAGATCCAACAAAAGCGTGGAGAGTACTACCATAGTAAGAATTACAAGAATGAAATTTGTTTAGACACCTTATGCACCGCCCTCCCCTCTCGTAATCTTACGCGTGTGACGCATTGTGGCGATAGGTGCACTATCCCCACCACAGTTGCTACTCATCCCTACCGCGCAGGATTACTGTCAAGATAAAATAATACATCTGTACATACATTATTTGCGAAATGGTAATGTTTTCAAAGTATCATGAGAAAATAGTTTGTCTGACTATACCTACTGAGTCACACAATTGTAGTTCGAAGTTTTACTTGGAAAACCCATTCCAGTCCGCACCATTGGTACCTTTTTGTGAAAGGAATGTTTACCTTTAAAAGGTTCGCTTTCAGGTGTTTCCTTAGTCATTCTCTGAACTTTGTACAGATATAGGGAGTTGTAGCAGGTAGAAAATGGTAAGGCGTACCTAATTAGGCCTCTGTAGGCGAGAGATTATGAAATTCTCTAGAAATTCCCTCATCTATTCTGAACTGCACATTGACTATTCTGCTTCCAAATTCGTGTCATATCATGATGAATGGTAGGAGATTTTGGTGAGGTACCTAGGTAAGGTATGTAGTATGCCATGATTTTGCGTTAAAGAGACAACTTTTTTCCCCTGACTTCTGTATCTGGTGCTGAGACTGGAGTGATCAAAACAGAAGCAAAGTATATCTGTCCTCTAGATATGCTCACCACCATCAGATCTGACTTCATCCTCTCCTTCCCGAAAAGTTACTGGGTACAGTTGTGCTGAGCAGTGCAGAAATTCTCCTCCTTTCTAATCCCAATTCCTAACCTATATCACATCTCGAATGAAAAGCAATGCAATATTTTCTGGTATAATTGGACTTTCCCAGCTTCAGAATTGTTATATTTTACTGGAAATAATCCTTTCTTCCACACTAGCCGTTTGTAGGCTAAGGTTTCAATGAATAGAGTCAGATTGAATAATTCAGTGCCATAGCCGGGGTTTGAACCACGTATCTCCCGCTCTCCATAAGGTTGCTCTAGCCCACTGAGCTACTATGGCCAACATGCCGACATGACATTAAATTCTCCAAGTGACTCGCATGTTTCCCGGTAGACCACTAGGCGTTCTCATATGCTATGAGACACGTACCTTTTGTGGCGACTTACTATGCTGTAAGTACTTCAGTCCCAGGCTTCATAGTGAAACCACTATGTTTATTAAATTCTCTGACTGGTACGTTTCCCGGTAGCCCACTAGGAGTTCTCATATGCTATGAAACACGTACCTTTTGTGGCGACTTACTATGCTATAAGTACTTAAGTCCCAGGTTTCATAGTTAAACCACTATGTTTATTAAATTCTCTAACTGACTCGTATGTTTCCCGGTAGACCACTAGGGGTTCTCATTTGCTATGAGACACGCACCTTTTGTGGCGACTTACTATGCTGTAAGCACTTAAGTTCCAGGTTTCATAGTTAAACCACTATGTTTATTAAATTCTCTGACTCGTATGTTTCCCGGTAGACCACTAGGGGTTCTCATATGCTATGAGACACGCACCTTTTGTGGCGACTTATTATGCTGTAAGTGCTTAAGTCCCAGGCTTCATAGTTAAACCTCTATGGTACTCAGATAAATTGATGGAAATAATCATTTCTTCCACACTAGCTTTCACACTATATTTTAGATAAGAAGGACTTCAATCAGCGGCATCAAATGTATATGATGGTAAGTACACATAGAATTAATTATACATATACATTAAATTATATATAGATATATAATTATAGATATAATATACATAGAAGCTTAAGTTCAATAGAAAAATAAACAGACTTGTTCAATATGGACTTAAACGATAAATTTTAAACAATGTTTATCACAGTTTAACATCGTATTACTTCGAAAATCTTAAACGTATATGATTTAAATCAAAATTGTTGGAGCAATTTCTCAGAAAATAAAGTATAATGACGTAAATATTTCCATGTGCACCGTAGCCTTAGTTTGGGATACCTTGTTGCAAAATCTTAGGTTACACACTTGAATTATACCGAATTAAATCTTTTAATGCAAAAAGTAAAATGTGAAACAACAATAATACCAATATTAATAAAAACACGCTTTTTTATCTGATTTAATTTAGTTCCCGTTTTCTTTCTGACAGGAAATCTTTCTAGAAGTGCCTTGACACTCTCAAAACGGGCTTTTCGATAGGAGCAGTGAAACTTTTGAATTGATTCCTATGTTTCCACTAATTTCCAAAAAAACAAAAGACGTTATTTTATTTATAGCTTAATATTATTACTACGTAGTTAAATCTCCCAATTCTTGCTTTCAGTGGTTGCGTGCAGATATTGGTCCAAAAATGTGATAAAGAACATTTACTTTAATTATTTTAAACAGAATTTAAAGTGTATATTACACCATACTAATCACTTCTAATTCTTCACTCCCTAATATTGTCGCAAGCATTGTTGCAGCTGGGCGTACAAAGGGACAGATAGTGCATCGCGGAGATAAAAGCTTGCCGAAACAGATAAAGAGACAGATAGTTGACTGGAAGTTTCAATTTCTTGTTTGTTACAGAACATTCCAGAAATATCTAGAAATATCAATGGACGTATAAAAAGGAGCCCGGATCGCCAGTTAGGGACAGAGACGAAGTGGTAATTGGAATCGTTCAGCTATGCTTTGAAAGTGAACTCTTCGTTTGTGGGTGTAGCAGATGAACTTGAAGGCTGTATTTGTGTGTTACGTAATTCTGCTACTTTAAGGGTTGACCAAAGTGTGTTTCTGCGGAAATAAAGAGCATTTTGAATTTCTACAACTTGGACTTTTAATTTCATGAATCCACAAAGTCACAATATAGAATATAAATTAACTTGCTTACTTTAGCAGAGCCCATTTTGATCTATTAGCCAAATACACTACATTAATGCAACATAAAACATTTGGAATAGTGTTTTCTGTCGTCTTGACTGCTCTTATTATTGGTATTGTTGATCATAATTGAGGAAGATGACTTAAGTTGTCCAAAAGTTGTCTCACGCATGTGGGCTTAAATTGGTCAAGTAGAATCATACTGAAATATTCAATTCCTACTCAAATCCCTAGTCTGTATTTGAACCACAGACCTTCGCCTGTCCTTACTGTTGCGAGCGAGTCAGTTGGAAAATTTAATTTCCCACCGACATGTTGCCATGGTAGTAGAGGAACGGACAGAAAGTTGAAGAGCTATGCTTCAATCCCATAGCTAATGTACTTAACTTTACAAATAACATTGTTTACCTTTCCAAATAGCATTCAAGAAAGACTCCAAGTAAACTATTTTATTCTTAATTGATGTACTCATTCTTAATTAAAATACAAGTAATCCCAACTAGTCAAATCATAGGCGCACAGTCGTGAAAAAATAAGTGATTTTAAAAGTAAATATCCAAATTTCTGGATATCATTTGAATGCTCGAACAGGAAATACCTAAAGTAAGACCTACAATACTGTGGCGAACCCGATCGCCATAGCACGGCTTGTGTACACAAAGAGCCTGGAGATAAGGAGTATGTAGGAAGAAATAATGATAGCGAGAGATAAAAGACTTGCCGGCACCGATAGGGCTACGCTTCTGGAAGGTGATAGAACATTCGATTCCTGTTTCTTTCCAGAAAAATCTCGAGTTTACGAAATAGGTATTTAAGGACGTAATGACTCGCAAAGAGTTAGTTGTGAAACAGCGTTGTGAAATGAGAGACAGCCAGCTGTCTTGTTGTAACGAGAGCTAAGGATGTAATCTGTTGTCACTGTTATTGTGATCGACCTTGGTAGGCTGATGGTGTATGTAACGTAATGCTGCTGTAATCTTTAAGAGTATTTCTACGAAAATAAAGGAGATTTTTAATTTCAGCAACTCGGCCTTTTAATTTTCGAACCCACAAAGTCACAATATGTACTATGGTTGATCTTCTTACTTAATATGTAACCAGAGCTACTCTTTTAATTATATGAAAAATAATTCGGCCTTTAGATGACATTTTTTAAAAACAAAAACGCTGTATTAGTGGAAATTACACCCATAACCACAGAAACAGGATTACGGCGGTTGCAGAATTCATGCTGAACGCAAAACATTTTATAGGTTAATGTAAGCCCGCCTCGGTAGCGTATATGGTAGAGTATCTGCCTCACGTTCAAGAGGTCCCGAGTTCGAATCTCGGTCAGGGTGAGTTACCTGGATAAGGATTTTCCGGGGTTTTCCCTTATCCTGAAAGACGAATGTCAGGTAACTCTAAGCTCCATGGACCCCGGATACATTTCAGCATCATTTTACCCATTTCATTCACCGTCCGATATGACTTAACGTTGGAGGACGTAAATTAAAAAAAATTAATGTAAAATAGATTGAGGTTGATCTTTGCTGATACTTGAGATCACCATAAACTATAATAGCTATAATTGTCCCTTGTCCACAGGGACTGACCGTAACGCGACTGGGCACGTGGTCTACAATTGTAGACCATTTTATTTTATTCTTTTAATTATGATTATATTGGAATTAGAGGAAGTAATTTACATAAAAGGCAGCAGGAAAGCATTAACAATGTAAAGCAATGTTTTAACAATAGGAAAGGGTTTCAGAGAACCATCATAGTAATAAAAACAGCATATTGGACATTTTAATAGTTGAAAAAGAGACCATTCCATTCCATTATAGTTTTTATAATGCAAATTCAATTTATATCAGAACTTAAAAGTAATTGAAAAAGCTGTAAGAACTTACAAACTTTAATACTTTACACCGCTCTGCTTTTGTACAGTTAATACAAACGTCCTTCATGTGATCTTTACATGCGTGTTTGTAACACCCCAAAAGAAACGCCGGATGCATTTGTTGCGTTCTCTTGTGCTATATTTGCATGACTATTCACTGGCTCTTGAATTCCTAGAAGCACTCTTGCACGCCTTCTTATTTCTATAGGAAGCTAAGGAATTATAGATTTGAATTCTATCTGTGGCTTCACAAGTTTCCATGGCAAATTTTCAATTAACTGTCTTCGTTTGATTGGCTGGGATCCAGTATTTGCTTTATAAATGTAAAGAGCATTAATTGAAAAAATATTTAGCAGGTCATATAAGATGACTATGGGCCAGCGGTGTGTGTTACGGGCCACATCGTATTTTGGCATAGCTGATCCACTAAATTAGCTCCAACTTTTGTCCTATTGTAACAAGTAATAATTTCAGTTTTTATTTGCAGTTATGTTTCTTCATCAATAGCATCATCATGGTGTATGCTGGATATAACTAATATTTATATTCATATTCATTTATTGCATCCGTAAATCATACATTCATGATGTGGAATTGTCAAATTACTAACTACACAAAAAATAGTAACAAAAAACAATAATTACAATAAGTTGTTAAGCATAATAACCAAATAAATAATTAAAATTTACATTCCTTTTATTCCTACCCTTTGTCATTTAAATAATCTTCTACTGAGTAGTAACACTTTTGTAACAAATACTTCTTTGATGTGTTTTTAAACTTTGTGAAGGTGATGTGGAATTGTCAAATTACTAACTACACAAAAAATAGTAACAAGAAACAAGAATTACAATAAGTTGTTAAGCATAATAACCAAATAAATAATTAAAATTTACATTCCTTTTATTCCTACCCTTTGTCATTTAAATAATCTTCTACTGAGTAGTAACACTTTTGTAACAAATACTTCTTTGATATGGTTTTAAACTTTGTGAAGGACTCAATGTTTTTTATTTCAGTTGGCAGTTTATTGTAGATATGAATTCCGTTGAATTTAAAACTGTGCTCATACGTTTTGTTTTTATGATAGGTGACATGTAAGTTTGAACTATTTCTCGTGTTATGGTCATGAATATCATTGCTTTTTTTTAAATTTATCTAAGTTCGTTTTAACCTGTACTATTATTTCTAAAAGGTAAATGCTTGGTAATGACAATATACCTAATTTTTTGAACCATTGCTTACAACTATCTGTTCTCTTTAAATTCATCATAATTCTAATTACCCTTTTTTGGATTCTAAATACTTTGATAATGCTACTACTATTTCCCCATACTGATATACCATAAGAAATTAATGATTGAAAATTTGCAAAATAGGCTATTCTTAATGTATTCAAATTTACACTGTGCTTCAAAATTGATATTTGGAAATAAATGCTACTTAATTTCTTCATTAGACTTTCAATATGTATATTCCAATTTAGACTGTCGTCCATCCAAACTCCTAAAAATTTTGCCTTTCCTGTATATTTAATTACATTTTCATTCATTATAATTTCAGGTAAATTAACTGCCTTATTGATTTTATTATGAAAACCCAATGCCTGACTCTTATCCTTATTTATAACTAATTTGTTATTTTGAAACCAAATTGATACTTCTTTCAAATTATTTATTACATTTTCTTTGAGTTCGTCATCATTTTGACCTGATATCAAGAGGCTCGTATCATCTGCGAATAAGGAGCATTTTAAAGATACAGATTTATTTTTCTTGGGACAATAGAATACAAAGGTACAGTCTTCTCTAAATCCAAAGAGAGACGAATTTTGTTCAGCTTTTCTATTTGGTAAGAGTTCTGGAGCAATCTCAAACTTAATTATTTCGAAGAGTGCAAATATACAGAGGCCGACATAACTATTCGAACGTTAACATATTTATTACTTATATTATTTTAAAGGTACGCAGAGTAAGCATACGTATATACAATTGGTACAAAATAAACTTGAGTCTTCCATTAAACATATAAACTCATAAATGGCAACTGAAACTAATTTGCACTACAAGGAGAAATAAAACGGTTACTTTACATCTGCACATAAGTATTCGAACAGAGAACAGCTAGTATTTAGTTATCATCCCCTTTCTTTGAATTACTGCTGATAATTGTTTGGACATTGTCTATATGTGTTGTTTAGTGACTGCAGAGTCCATATTTCTCCACTCTGTTTGAAGAAGTTCTTTGAGATGCTCCTTGCTTCTGATGTGATGCTTCCTCACACGCTCCTTGAGTTCCTTCCACATGTCCTCTATAGGATTTAAATCTGGAGATTGGGGCGGCTTCTTCAAAGTATGAGGAGTGTTGTACAAGATCCAAAACCTTACAATTTCAGCAGTATACTTCGGATCATTGATCATGCTCTAATCCTAGCTTCTCTGCACTCTTTTTAAGATTGTTTTCAAGAATCCCCTTGTATTCAAATTTGTCCATGATCCCATTTATGAACACCATTCCTCAAAGCCCCATAACACCACACTACTGCCACCATGTTTCACTGTAGCTACCATGTACTTAGGTTCCCATTCTGTATTTGGCAGTATCCACACTTTAAGACGTCCATCACTCTTGTATAAGCAGAATTTGCTCTGTCCGATCAGAGAACCTTATCCTAGAATTCTGTTGGTTTCCCCACATACTATTTAGCAAATTCTATACGCTTTTTCTTATTCACCTTATTAACATATGGTTTCTTTCTAGGAAAGCGGGCATTGTACCCAGTACTACTTAAAACCCGTTCAACTGTTCTGGTGTGAACACAGTGCCAGAATATTGCTCAAGGTGTCCTCTAATCTCAGATGCAGTGACTCTCGGATTCTGCTTCACCATTTTTATTATTTGCTTCCTGTCTCTGGTGGTAAGTTTGAAAGGAGTGCCATTTCTAGGTTTATTTACAACAGTATTTGTCTGTTTGAAGCCTTGAATTATGCAGAACACGTAATTTTTCTTCTGTTAGTGGTTTTGGCAATTTCAGACAGATTTATTTTGTTTGTACATATTTATCACGATATTCCTCTTTGCCACCGTTGTCTCCTTACCTTTACGTCCCATATTACCTGCGAGTTCACAATCGGCTCAATAACTTTGAGCACACTGTCTCGAGGCATAGCATAAACACAACTGCTATGTGGTAGGGGCGTGTAGGGTATATCTAACCATCTTTCTCTCTGTTCGTTTGGGTACGTTCGAATACTTATATGCTCCAATAAGAGGGACAATAGAATAAATACAATACAGATTGTGTAATAAATTCATTCAAAGTGATATTTTAAATATTGTTTCTGAGACACAAAAAGTTGATGTTTACGTGTTTAACAATTCAATGCTGCCAAATAAATATTACAGTATTTATAGTACGTGCAATGTTACAGTTTATATTATTTATTATTATTATTATTATTATTATTATTATTATTATTATTATTATTATTATTATTATTATTATTATTATTATTATTATTATTATTATTATTATTATTATTATTATTATTATTATTATTATTATTATTATTATTATTATTATTATTATTATTATTATTATTATTATTATTATTATTATTATTATTATTATTATTATTATTATTATTATTATTATTATTATTATTATTATTATTATTATTATTATTATTATTATTATTATTATTATTATTATTATTATTATTATTATTATTATTATTATTATTATTATTATTATTATTATTATTATTATTATTATTATTATTATTATTATTATTATTATTATTATTATTATTATTATTATTATTATTATTATTATTATTATTGTTATTGTTATTGTTATTGTTATTGTTATTGTTATTGTTATTGTTATTGTTATTGTTATTGTTATTGTTATTATTATTATTATTATTATTATTATTATTATTATTATTATTATTATTATTATTATTATTATTATTATTATTATTATTATTATTATTATTATTATTATTATTATTATTATTATTATTATTATTATTATTATTATTATTATTATTATTATTATTATTATTATTATTATTATTATTATTATTATTATTATTATTATTATTATTATTATTATTATTATTATTATTATTATTATTATTATTATTATTATTATTATTATTATTATTATTATTATTATTATTATTATTATTATTATTATTTATCCAGATTTATGAACCCTATTTTACACAGTGGTATATTAGGGTTAGAGTTGATACATAAAAATACACAATTTTAACAAAAAATATTTTAAATACTAGAAGGAAGAAAATATGTTATAATCTGATGCATATTAATTTAAACTATTTCAGACGTTTAAACACTGAGTTTATAAACATCATGAAGTACTTATACTGTTGTGGCTTCATTAGCAAAGATGTGAGCGGAGCAGAAAATTCAGTTCCTAGAGAGTCTAGCTTGAATATTAATTCTTGTCTTTCTCTCCAGAAAATGGGACAACAGAAAAGGAGATGAACCACAGTTTGAAATTCTTCACCACACATGCACTCAGGGTTGGATGTTAAGTGAAAGCGTGATAAGAATTCACCAAATTTACCATGTACACTTAAAAATTGTGTCAAAACAAAATTTGGTACAAGAGTTTCCCATTTTCCTCTGTCATATACACTAGGGAAAAATAATGTTTTTGTTAAACTTCCATTTGGAGTTGTTAGCCATTGTTGGTTCCATTCTTCAAGAATATGTTGATGTATTATTCTCCTTACAGTAGAAATAGGACATAAAGAGTATGTGACAGGAAGATTGGATTCTGCAGCCTTCTTAGCCAACCAATCAGCTCTCTCGTTACCTAAAATTCTACTGTGTCCTTTAACCCATCCCATGCAAATATGTCCTGGATGGTTTTGAAGCAAGGTTCTGATTTCATGTGCTAATGAATTTAAATTGTATTTATCATTAATAGTTAGTAGAGCTGATTGTGAATCACTAAGAATACGGGCACTGTTCCCATTAACAGTACACCATTTTATAGCTTCTTTAATTGCTAAGAGCTCCGACTGGAATACAGAACATTCAGGTGACAATTTAAACATGGAGTGAGTTAGTTCCGTTTGGTTTTCATAAACAAAAGCACATCCTACTGCAGATATATTATCTTCAAATTGGTAACGCGAACCGTCTGTATATATGTAATAATCATGAAAATTACATATCTCCTTTAAACAGGTTACAAAACTTGATGGGTGTCCTGCTGTGGTAGGATGCTCCGGGATTTGTAGTTTTAAGTGAGACAGATAAGACTCACATTCACGTTCATGTCTTAAATTCATAATAGTTGCTGTTGATAAACCAGTGAGAGCCAAAGGTTCGATGTTAGCTATAATCTGAGCTGCATCAGTGGAAATTGTACGATATCCTATAATTATGCGAAGGAGGAATATAGGTTATATTATTCGAATACTTCTGTCGGTCTCTGTAAGTTAGTTTCTGTTCCTGCAAAAATTATTCGACAGCCATCAAACTGTAAACAACTTACAAAAAGATTCATAGAAACAATATTCTTGATAAAAGATACAGCAATTCTAGACCGGTATGGATAATTAGACATATAAACTAAATATACAACACCTATACCTATTACGCAACGGGAATAGGTGCGTGGTTTATAATCGTAGACCAACATAAGAGAGCCGTCAATAACAAAAGCCTGTGTCACTTTCGAAAGCAATTGAAGTATGATTGTGAAGACAAAAGAACGTCTAATGGCTACTAAGAAGCGGGAGTGCAAGCGCAATGCAGAAGTTGAAGTAAACAAATTCAAAACATGCATATGTATGTAGTCCACGCGTCTACTGCAGGGTTAAAAAGAAAGTACAGCTTTCAATTTTATATCAAATAAACTTTAAAAGACAGAAACACATGTCATGCACCCTTAAGATAAAGGAGAGCTTGAAATATTACTATCATTTAGGGCATTAATATTTAATAACAACTGATGAGGTGGCTCTTTGTGTCATTTAAATGCAGTAAAGAAGGATCTTTAAACCATATTTCTTTCGCAATTACATTTTATAGTTTATGTTACCACGCGTATTTCGTTTTTGTGCTGCAGTAATCCATGTTGAGGGATTTAATCTCGAAATAATGCTAATTTATCTTTATCCACTATTTTTCTCGCTTCTTTTACAGCACACAGTGGAAGTAAATATTTGAACGTTTCTGCTGCAAATAGCTGTTTTTCTATTAAGAATTATTCTTGGAGATGTGCATATTATTCGTGATGCTGCATATTTCATAAATATGTACGGTCTTCAATGTCCACACCGATTAAATACAAGTATACAAATTGCTTTTTTATTATCCTTAATGAAAAGTGGAATTTTGCGACTTGGTAATGAATTTCAAGGCTTTCATTTAACCTGGATTAATTTTTATCACAGTGTGTTAATTCTATATTACGACAGTCTAAAATTTTAATAAGAGCAGGATATTGTAATAATTTATTTGCTCTAGATTAAATCAAATTGTAAAACTTCATCAAAAAAAAACGCAGATTAATGAATTACAAGAATTTACAAGTATTTTACTCGAAATTCTATTTGATTTTTAAAGAAAGCCACGCTGAAATATTTTATATTTATAATTTTGTTTTCTTCAAAATGTATGATAATCTCGGAATATTCAATAAAGAATTAATTAGAAAATTTCATAGTGGACATCGAGTCACTTTAATAATCATTACTGAAATGTTATTTAAAACTAGAAGTTAGTCAAAAATTTAACTAATGAAAAATACTAAGAGAATCAACTCAAAATTTTTTTTTAAAATTCCAATTGGCATTACAGTATTCTGGTTAGAATTATTTAAATTCTCATACAAGTCTCTAAATGTTGCTAATATTAATTAATAAAAAACGCAGAATCAATTAACACAATAATTACAAAATACGCTACTGGTGAAAATTAATGGTTATTCCACCTAGCCGTGAAAGGTTTGGATAGGTAGATTCTGAGTAAATCTTCAATACCATAGCCGGGATTTGAACCACGGATCTCCCGATCCTCGTCGGTTGCTCCTAACCATTGAGATACCATGGCGTGAGGTTACATTTCCGAACTGACGCGTATTTTCCCGGTAAACCAGGAGGGGCTCTCATATACAATAAAATACGCACCGTTTGTGACGACTTACGATGCTGTAAGTTCGTAAGTCCCTTCATAGTTCCACAGAAATTAATCGTTCCTCTACACTAGCCGTGTTTAGGGAGAAATACAAGTCTGTTGGAAAGTATACTCTCGGTCACGGTAGCTCAGTGTTTAAGAGCAGCCGAACGGAGGTCGGCAGATCCTTGGTTCAAATCGCGACAATGACATTGAATTTTTCATTCTCATTCTACCTATCCAAATAAACCATTTCTTTGTTTATTTTTCAGGATTTTCTTTCAGTTAAACAGGTTTTTAATAATAGCCCTATATTACTGTTGTTTTTTAAATACAAAATAAAATTCTCTTGTTTTTTATTGATAGATTATTGTTTAAATGACTCAACTAGTATAAATAGAACATTTTCACCTGGGAGAGCAACATTTCTATGATGCTAAAGTTAATGCTTGAAGTCTTTTTGTTGGAAAGTGGTGTCTGGTACATTAACCATTACATACAACAGAATTTTTTTCTTAATTTTCTTTAACCAGTACTTAAGATGCCCCTTACATGTTTTTGTTTGCTGAAAGTTTTCATGCACCACGCTTAATATTATCTCACACAACTTGATAAATGTTTCAGAAACTTGTCGATACTTGCAAATGTGAAAAGCTGTGATATACAAATAAATTTGTCATGAAAAATAGAGCAGAGAAGTACAATTAAAAACCAGTTATTTTACCATTTCCTTAAACAGTTAAGAAACTAGATATTTCATTAAATATTAGGCGTGTCTGCCTCAGGTTCAATAGGTACCGAGTTCAAGTCTCGGCCAGGATGAGTTATCTGCATAAGCCGTTTTCCTGCTTTTTCCCTTATCCTGAAAGGTGAATGTTGGGTAACCTAGTGTTAAAGGATGTTAATTACGCATACTGATTAGTAAAAGTGATTGACTAAATTAGTACATCATTCAATAAATTTATTTGTTCACCATAACATAATATAGATATATATTATGTTTTACAAACATAAAAAAAATTGTCACAAAATTGTCATTCATCCTCTCTCTCTCTCTCTCTCTCTCTCTCTCTCTCTCTCTCTCTCTCTCTCTCTCTCTCTCTCTCTCTCTCTCTCTCTCTCTCTCTCTCTCTCTCTCTCTCTCTCTCTCTCTCTCTCTCTCTCTCTCTCTCTCTCTCTCTCTCTCTCTCTCTCTCTCTCTCCTCTCTCTCTCTCTCTCTCTCTCTCTCTCTCTCTCTCTCTCTCTCACACACACACACACACACACACATACACACATACAAAACATAATCTATTCAAAATCATTGAGTTGTCATCAAATATTCATCTGACTATAATAGGCTCTGCTTAACAAGAGTTTAGTCAGTTTAGATTTAAACTTAGCAGCTGACACAGTTTTTTAGGCTTTCCGGGATCTTGTTAAGCAGTTTTGGACCAAAGTATTGGGGCGTATGTTCAAAAAGTTTTGGTCTCTGACCTTTAACAATATAGTTATTCCTTCCCCTTGATTCATATGTGTGGATATCGGAATTAGTGGAGGTAGTATTCCTGTTATGTACAAGAGTATTGTGCAGAATAAATATGCAGGGAAGAGTAAGTATGTTTAATTTTTTTAAATAGATATTGAAACGAATAATAGGAAATGCGACGTTTAAAATAGTTTCATACTAATATAAGAACAGATAAGGGTTTCAAAACTGCCTGATTTTTATATGTGCTGTGGTGTTTAGTAACAATCAATTTTAAACAATAAATCTATGTGCAGGTTAACATTTCCGTAAAACCTCTATCTCCGTTTTTTATAATGATGAGTTCCGCAAACTGAATTCTTTAATGAAAATGATCATACACATGTTAAAAAATTTAATAAATAGTTTGTTTCTAATATTTGGTATTTATTTTGAACATAGTAGTATACATTTCATCCCTTAATGTAAATAACGTTCATTTGAGTCAGCTGTCCACGATTGGTGGAATTTAAACGGGTGTTTTGTGATTGGCTCGTGAAACAACGTCGAGGCTACTTTGTTTCTGCAGGCCGGCACTGAGTTGTTGAACATCGAAGAGTTTGGCTGTGTGTTGTTTACAATTCTTGTGTTTATTTCGTTAAGTGTTGGATAATGGAACCTTTCTATTCGTTACTGCTAGCCATTGGAATGACTAATGAGGGAAATACTTTCGACATTCTGAGGTCACTACCCGTGGAAATAAGTAAGTGTGCATTCAGTGTTTCATTCTTTATTTATTTAGCTGTGCAATAAATGCGAAAATAATGTGTGAGCAGTAATGATTAAAATTAACTGAAGTGTTGAACAAAATTGCCCCAATAATTCACAAGCGAGAAATCACACACCACACACAAAGTTTCCAAATTTGAAGGAGGGTAGGAGTAGGGCTTTTGGGGCATGCCAACATTACACATATGGCAACTGGTAGGGTGGCTGTAGGGAGTGTACGTTGGGAGGGAATGCTGTGCAGTGGCGGTGTACTCTCGGTTATGCTGTATCTCAATGTTTCTCAATTTATACATCTGGATTTGAAACAATGCTTAATCAATAAAAAGCCTATCTACATGTCAATTCTATGGTGTTAATATACCTCTGAAACCACTCAAAATACTACCCTCTTTTCCCATAATCTGTGCATTTTAATTTGTACCTAAATGACACTTTACAATATTAATAGAATATTTATTGAGGTACTAAGCTTTTACAATTTTTGGACTGCCCTGTGTTTTGACCCACAACGTGTTTTATTTCTTTATTTGAATTGTTCAACCTCTACTTGCTTATCACTAGGGGGCGGATTTTGCCCTATTTTAGTATTTTATTCCTTTGTTCAGAAACGTAGGCTTTTAAGTTGTGTACACGTTTCCTACAATTATTAGCCTAATTTCTTAGTTTTATAGTGCCTATAAGTGCTTGTTTCATACGTTTGTGCCTATTCTGCTTCTTAGTGCTTAAAATTGCCTTTTCAGCCAGTTTCTTCTGCTTGTAATTTGTGACAACAGCTTTTGCATTTGTTGGTTTCAACCTGAAGTTTTCGGGGAAGAGAAATTTCTTACTGCTGCACATTGGATATACAAAAAGGGGTTTATTATGGACACACATCTGTGCAAATTGGCCCAAAACTGACAATACCAAATTTAGTTTTCTTGTCTTAAAATTAATATAGACATACTTCAATCATATAAAGTTTTTTAGTGTCACTACAGAAACCATCACATGACTATTTAAATAACCTTACACCTGTATCGTAGCTGCTATTACATAATTTATCCTCAGATTTTTCAGATTTCATATTTTCTACATTTTCCTAAATTCAAAAGGTTCCACAGGATGCACTTTTCTATTAATCTTTGATATTCTAAACATGCCTCTAAGGGCAGCTGCATATTAAGTGTACCCATTTACATTGTTGTTTTTGTTATTTGTATTGAAAATAATTATAATGCTTACTTCTTACTGAAAACGCTTAGGAAAATAGAAATTGTTAAATAGGTATGATTATGTTTTCTTTCGTTAATATGGCGAAGACAAGTTTTTCAAATAGGTACAGGTCATTAATAGGTTAAAATGGGTGTAGAAACTTATACCACAAGCATTAATTTTTAAAATTAGAATATGTGGGACATTTTGAAAATCGCCTGTAATTTAGACATAAGCTGTTAATTCTTCAGAAACTATTGTAACTAGAATGCTGAAACTTGGTATTATTTCATTCTTGATCGGTCACAAAAATAAATGGTATAAATTTGAAACAAATCTAACAGAAGCTTCAGATATTTCCATTTTCACCCTTAAGATTCACCCCAAACCCATGTTTTTGTTTTTTGACATAGTTAATTACTCCACACATTTCTGCACATTATGGTTCTTAGTGAAGTGGATTTATATGTATTTTAATTATACGGCAATATCTGTTATGTTAACTTGCTGTGGAGCCATTTATGAATTTTGGAATAACTGTAGAACTATTTGGCATAAGGAGGTGCAAAATAGTAATGTGTTTAGCGAATTTGTTGCAGCATATGTTGCAATGATTTATAATGCATTTTAGCAGCCATTTTACTAAAATTATGAATTTCTAATTGTTTACTTAGCAAATTTTTAGTACCTATTTTGCCCCTTTTTAGTACCTTTTTGCCTGCCTATTTCACACATTTTTAGTGTCTATAAATCCGCTCCCTACTTATCACTAAAGAGAATTTGGTTAACATTGTTCAAAGTAGTTCTTGATATAAATTTTAATAATAAATCTTGCTCCACTAAATGTCTGAAGACATTTAAATTTTGTTAGGAAAACTCAATGCCCAACATAGCATATTATGTAAGTTAAATAGTAAATTTATAGTTGCACGTAATGCATTACAGTCGAAAATTATTCACCTCTCATTAAAATGTTTATTGAATGATTTTTTATCGCCTTTAAAGCTTAGATACCATACCATAAATACAAAATCTTACATACTCCTCGCTTTGGAGTTGCAATTTCTCATACCCCATTATATTTAACCCAGGTTGTGTATTGAATGGAGCATTTTAAAACTTGGGATCTATATTTTTGTTTCCCTTTATACCTTCTATCATTTATCCTAGTTTTTCTCATTAGTTTTCCCTGTTTTCCAAAGCGATTTTTGTCTTACCTTGCCAATAAATTTTCCCAGTTTTCTTATGTTTTCTTCTGATCTTATATTCAATATTCTTTTGCCTCTTATTTCATTTGGTATGCTTTCCCACTTATGCAAAAGAAATTCGTTTCTGCATTATTTTGTTTTTTGACAGTCAAAAATATAATGCCAAGTACTCCCACATTGGATATCTTCCCTTCATATATCCATTCCTTATATCCCTTAAGTATATTACTCCTCCTATAAACCATGCCAACTCTTCTCTCCCTTTTCTATTCTTGCACTATCTAACCATAATGAACCCATACCTATTTCCTGTAAAATCTTTTGAATTTTATATATCCAAGTCTCTCTCCCCTTTATTTCAGTGTGTGCTACCAAACACTGTTTAACAGTACTTTCCTAATCCAAATTCCATATTCCGAGCCAATATTACAGAATTCTTTCCATCACCTATCTCCATTTCCTTGAGCTGATTATATTTTCTGGCCTAGAAAATATTGCAATAATTTAGTGCACACCTCGGTAGCATGGTGGTAGTGTATTTGCCTCACATTCAAGAGGTCCCTAATTTGAAACTTGGTCAGGGTGAGTTACCTGGATAAGGTTTTTTCCAGGGGTTTCCCTTATCCGGAAAGATGAATGTCGAGTAACTCTAATCTCTATGGACCCTGGACTCATTTGAGCATCATTCACCCATTCCATTCATCGTCCAATATGACTTAACGTTGGAGGACGTAAATTACCAAAAAAAAAAAAAGTAATATGGGTGATTGAAAGTAAGCATAAGTCAATATTTATCTAGCACAAGAACATACCAAATTTCTGTCAATATTTTAACCCTTATATTTTAAATACATTGACCTCTAAATAAAGCCTTAAACCTGACAATGTGTACATTGTATAAAAGGAATTTGTTTACTTTTCTATACTTTATTTACTTCATTGCCTTTCAAAGATAACATTCTTATTATTATACATAATTGTCTTCAAGTCGATAAAGCAATAATTTTCTTTAAATCTAATAATTTTTATTTATATGGATTGTTATTGAAATATAATTTGAAGGTGGATTTAATTGTAATTTTTTTAAAGATTATTAAAATGATTTATAGCTCTAGAAAAATCGTAATGAGAATGGAAGATCTAATAGGGTCAAAACCACATTCAAATGGTGATCTTTTTTCTCGCTCTTTAATGCTTTTTTTTATGAAAAAATATAGAAAAAAATGGAATCCATGTAATGCTTTAAAAATAGAATCGAGAAGTTGGGCAAAAAAAGAATTGGCGGCTCTTGTTTTGCTTTACTTTTAACTTTGTTCATCTTATTGTTTTTAAAAAGTTGATAAAACTGATCCAAAATTTGTTTTCTTCCATTATTCAGTTCTGTTCTTTCTTTTAAAGCGTTGGTTTTACTAGGTGATTGAACCATAATTTTGGAATTATGTTTGGATATGATTGTTTATGTATGGTTTAGTTATACTAAGATTTTGAATTTTTGTTCTTCTAATTAAAGCAAGTTAATACATTATGATATATTTATTTATTTGTACAGTATTCATTACAAATTCAGTACAATAAAATTTAACATAGAACATGCTGTATTATACCTCCTGTACAAATACATGAAATTGCTGACCTTAAGATTTACTTCCTGACCCAGGTCCCCTGGCTATAAGCCTTTGGTTTTCCTGAGCAGCTTGATGCCATTTCTTCTTGACCTTTTCTTTTATCCTAATCCACTTTTCTCTTATCCTATATAAGAAATCTCCTATACATCTATTTTTCTTTTCTCCCATCCCCGTTAGCATGCGTACCGCCAATATCTCTTTGCTCTCACTGTCCCATTTCTTATCCCATATTTTTCTGCTGTAATTTGTTAGCTCCTTACATTCTATTAGGTAATGAACAGTGCTTTCTTCATCTCCACAAAATTCACATATTCCTACCTCATTATTTCTCAACCCTTTTAAGTATAATATTCCTACCCTCATCCATGCTATGCCTTCTCTTCCAGTTTTGCCACATTGATCTATATATCTTTCCCTACCCCACTCTGTCTTTAATTGCTTGTATTTTTTATTTATTTATTTGTGTACTAAGCTATTACAACTGTTGAGCTGATCACCAGTATTTGGCCCAGGCCATTAATTGGTGAGCAGCCCATTGAATTACAAAATGTGTAGTACACTACTTACATTTCTATTACTACTACCATTACTACTATTGCTTACACACTATTGTTCATTTCCTTTTTTCACAGTCCACTTCCATTTATTTTTCACTTTATCTAAGAACTGACCTACATTCTTGAGATTTTTATCTATAATTTTACATATATCAGGACTTCGCTTAATTTTTCTCCAGATATACTCTTTTCGCCAAATCTCTGTTTCCCTGCATTCGAAAAGGATATGTTCCACATCTTCCTTACCCCCACACAATGGGCACTTGTCTTTCACAAACCCATTCCGCTGCCCTTTTAGCCTCCACACTCCTGCTCTCAGCCATGCTATCCCCTTCCTTTCTTCATTAATGGTTTTATCTATATACTGCTCCCTTCCCCAGCCACTTTTTAACTCAACATAATATACCAATGACCTCTTTTCACCTAACTGGCTGAACAGTTTTTGAATCTCTATATCTTCAAATCTTTTTCTAACACCCTTCCAGAAACCTTTATAATTTCTCTCTCTTTTTCTCCAAATATCCCCTAAGCCATTATTTTCTAAATTGTTTCGTAGAGTGCTTGCCCAGCCCGAGCTTTGCAGACTTGCTTCTTGATATTTTAAACATTGTTGCAATAAGAGTCCTTCATCTAAATTCAAGATCCTATGCCAGTATTTCAAGGCTCTTTCCATTATTAACCCTTTCCTTGTTACTCTCCCCATTTCAATTTGAGCAACTTCGTTTGCTGTTGCCATTGGCAGCCCCAAAACTTCCTTACAGAACATCCTGTGTATCTGATCCACAACTTCCCACCCATTCTCAAGCCCCCATATTTCAATGCCATATAGCATTCTGGCCTCGACTACAGAACTATATACTCTTTCCAACCATTTCATCTCCATCTCTGGCATTTTATATAGACACCCTCTCACAGCCATCATTGCTGCTTTCCCTTTTGCCAGTGCTGATTTCTTTTGTTTTTCCCATTTGCCTCCTGCATCCAATTTTAATCCTAAGTAAGTACAGTCACGCACTACTTTGTATTCAGCTTCTCCCTTCTTCCACTTTTCATATTTACTCAATTTAGTTCCTTTTTTAAATACTACAATTTGGGTTTTTTCGCTGTTTACCTTTAAGCCCCACTCTGAACAGTATTTCTCCACCTCTTGCAAAGATATTTTTAACCCATTAACAGTAATGGACATTATTACCAAATCGTCTGCAAAAAGTAAACCTGGGACTTGTAAGTTGTTTATTACTGGTATGAGACTATTATTCTTACTTATATTTTGTAATACATCATCAATAAATAAATTGAATAAAATTGGACTTAGCTTGCACCCTTGCCTTAGTCCTTTTCCCTCCAGTTGTATTTCTTCAGTTAGTTAATTGCTTGTAACATTTCAAAGATTTCTTTTCTTCTATACTTTCCCACATCTCTTGCCTATGTCTTGTAGTCTAGCTCTCACTTCCTTCCAAAAACTGCTATAATTTGTCTCCTATGCTCTCCATAGGTCTCCCATGCCTATCTTTAATATCATTCTTTCCAATTCCGCCCACCAACTATTAGTATTTTCAATGCTTTTCTGTTGCTTCATGCACAGATTCAATAATCCCCCTTTTTGCCCTTTAATACACTTATACCAGAATTTCAATATTCTCTCTATTATTATTCCTCTCCTTTTTGTATTACCTAGCTTTAGTAATGCCACCTCTCTTGGTGCCGATTTTGGCAGCCCTAGTAGTTCTTTGCAAAACAATCCATACATAATACTTTATACAACCTTGTAATATTAATTTCACAGGTGTTTTCCCTCTTCCTACACTTCAATCATTACAGCTGAGGAAGATAACACCAGGGGGATCAAGTATTCCTTTATGTCATAAATACTATAAGAACTTTCTCAATTCCTTTATTAAACAACCTTGTATGTAGCTTGTTTCCTTATGTTGCATCTTGAACACCTCAGGAAAATTGGCCGTATACATTTATCGCACATCATTATGACTATTATGTGTTTCAAATGGGAAGAGTTCTCGCCTTTAGCGAATCACATGCGTTAGAGCCTTCAGCGCTGCTCCCAATCTTTTAATATTTCTCTCTCACACACTCTTGGCGCTAGACATAGGGAAGCGCAAACTGAATTTTCCAAAGTTTTATGATAATGCAGTTGTTGAAATCCTAATTACAACATGGATATTCGTATATTATGCACATGTTTTAAGTATATAGCTTAAGAATAATTATAGTTTATGAATTACTTATTTTTCTAATCAAACGGAAATGCCAGCGGTGCATCCATATAGCTGTGAATGTTACTTACGTTAACAGATAATTCGTCATTGGCATTGTCTTCTTCGTCTGAGTATTGCAAATTTATGACGATAGGTTCAAAAATCATATCACGTTCTATTTCTTTCCAAAAGTCGTCCCTTGTAGTTTATCTGATGTCTCACGCAGTTTTCCCAGCCTTGTGTCCCTTGTCAATTTCTTTGTGAATGTCGTTCAGTTTGAGTCAGTTTAAAAGTATTATTTTTGTTTGCAACATAATTTGAGCCCATATTAACTCAATTGGATTGTTCTGGCAGTGGTAAAGGGGAAGGTGGTTTATAATAAATACGTCGTATGGCTCCTACATATTGTGACTGCTTTGCGTCTATTCACGAACAGAGTTTAAGAAATATCTAGAGATATTTTCAATGCGCTGGTGTTTACAACACCACTCGAGGAGTTCAGTCTTAAGTAATTCCATGCGCACCGGAAAGCTTGCAAGCATTGACTTTTAAAATTTTTGCAGCCTGCATCGGTGAAATTGCTTTGACCATGAGCGTGCCATTGCGAGATCGAGTACATGATTTTACAGGACCATCATTATTATCTAGACGCTTCTGAATGATAAATGGATTCACCGTAGTAAATGTTTGACCTTTCTCGGTTCTAAAAATGACCAAATAGCGAGGACCACAAGACTCAGCTATTTCCTTTCCATTTATCTTAACAGTTTTGTTGATTTTATCAGTTCCCATAGCGATATCCTCCACCATTGCGAACGTCTCCGATGGCATGCTCACATCCTGGGCGCCACCCCGGCTTAGGTGAGAGTCCTGGCCTAGACCTTGCTCACCTCAGGGTCTCACCTCGCAATATATAGACCGAGGGACCCAGTCACCTTTAGGAGTGTTATTGTCTGTGTACTCAACGCAAGTGCACGGCGGCCGCTTTCTTTGAGGAACCCTCATAATCGTTTAACAACATGGACCCTCCTCCTGACGGTCCTCTCTACAAGGTTGCAGCATTTTAACATCACCGTCTTGCACCTAATGAAACAGAACAACTGGTGTTGGAACTTTGGCAACTGAGACTGCACGCGGAGTAGACATGCAACTGTCATTTTCAGAAAATCGGGGTTGCTATTGGTCCCCAACGTCAGTGTTCCATTTCTGAAGTGTGGAGATAGATTTATGACGGTCATTAGTGGGCGGAAAGGTCAGGTCCTTTGAGGTCCCTTTGAGTGGGAACTGCACACACGTTAAAAAAACAGACTTTACAACTCATGCAATGGCCCCTTCACGGAACTGACCTTTATCAGTGGATACAATCACAGTCCTACAAGATAACCAGGAGCTGGGGGTTACGCCTTACCCAGTCACCCCTGCGCTTCCCACTCTGCCAACTCGCGCTAGGTTATCCTTCAGACGTGTGTTCAGGGAGGTTAGGGTCAAACACGATAGATTTGGCTTGGGACACCGGGATCGCCAATTTCTGTACCTACTGCAGAGGGCACCTGGGGAGGGGGCACTCGTGAGGAAACTTCATATTCCAACACCGAGTGTATTCAGAGCAAGCATCATATGAACGAGATAATACAGCACGAAGTGTTTTTTATCTACAAAGAAGTAATTTCTACACAGAGAAATTGTTTTTTTTTTTTTTTTTTTTCCTCAATGTTTGATATTTAATTTCTCTTTATATAATTCATTTATAAAAAATAAAATATGCATAGATATTTACCTCGGCTATATAATATTCTTGAGAAAATTCACTCAGAGAGGCAAGAAAAAATCTATTATATGAAACACGTAAGTAGGAAGTGATTGGCGGTTTCAGCGCACATCAAAGAAAAGGGGGGAGGGGACCACCCACATGTGTTTTTATAAGGTTCCCACGCCCCCTCGATCAATTAATCATCCCAACCCCTAGGCTGTTATTACATTAAATTCGGCAGCAAGCTGACACTATCTTTTCAAAAAATGATTATTTTATATCTTTTCAAAAAAAAATGTTTATTTTATGTGCTCATTATTAATCTCTGCTACCTTTTCTAACTCATGTCATTTTTCTTTGTTGTTTCATGAATTTATAAGATATTCCTAATTATATACAATTATCATTGCTTCATGATTATACCCTTAATCATTATTATTTCAGGCAAACAAAGATGCATCCAAGGAAAATTTGGATCAACAAATTGACTATGTCTGGCAGAAAACATAAAGCCCCCGACAGCAGGCATGAATCTCGGCCTCCATTGTCGATTTTGCCGGGGGTGGATTATATCATCCAGCCAGCACCGGGCTTTGGAGATTTGTGTTCTTGCGAAAATTGTGGATACAGGATTGCACTCGACTGGCTTGAAAACTCTAATTCTGGTATGTAATACTTCCTGAATGCATGCAACTATGAGCTTCTTTCAGCAGATTGTCTCAGTTATTTAATTTTTTCATCGTATCTTCCGGTCGGAGATAGGTCACTCTATTGTAACTTTTTAACTAAGAACCTGAAGATAGGCGAATTTCTACTCAAATAAACTCTAATTGAGATCATCAAGTGTATAGTTACTTTTGTATATCTTTATTTATTTTTTTAATATTCTTAATTTTTTTTTCTCTCATGTGCTTTGTATAGCAGATAAAGAATAATTGTAAACTGCAAAATGAATAAGTTTTTTTTTTTTTTTTTCAGTAGACATAGTCTCTGTAGCAATTATATTAGAAAGCTAAATATCAATAAGGATATAATGCGCAATATGCTTATCTTCATTTACAAACCTCAGTCAACTAAGAAATAGAGTATAATCGAATGATATTTGTTTCAAGCATTTGGTGCTGCATGATAGAGTGCACAGTAATAATACATTGCCATATATGGGAGGGAATTTGCCATTAATAATTATTATTATTTATTTCATTACACCATTGCTGGTATTAAATCTATTTTCACTAGCTTTACTTTTACAGGTTGTTTAGCTAGTTATATGATTAATTTCCCTGTTTTCAGAGCCAGGGTCAATGCCATACCCCAAAGCCGAATGGTGCGACTGCATATACAGGATTCGACTCTGTGAGCTGCTTCATCCCCTGCCATGTAAGTACTTCTTTTTCTACTTGCATGAATTAGAAGCAAGCATTCTTTACATTAGCGCACTTTAACATATATATTATACTACTTGCGCTTTATTTATTATCATTACACAATGAATGTTATTATTTACATATATCTATGATCAATATGACTGGTTTTCTTTATTTTTGGGTAATGGCTATATGTTTCTTTTATAAAAGATGGTGAATCAATGTCCATGCAGCAGGGGCTCCAGCGACCACCAACAACTGAGGTTTCATCTCGAGATTGCGAGAGGCCCCGTCACACCAACAGTGAAGAACAGGACCTCCCTCCGGCAACCGCCAGGAGCACTAGAAACCCGAGGGAGGAGAAGGCAGTGGCGGATGACATCTTCCATGCAAAGAAAAATGAAATTTTAGAAAACCTAGGCTGTGTTGAAGGCCAAGCAAGTTCAAAGACTTTGTTCGCAATCCACTTGCTGGTGAACAGCGCAACAGAACATAATCCTCTTTGCGCTTCAGGGTATATCGAGTTCTGGGATGAGTTTTTTTATGTACTTTTAATAGTTGAGTGTTTTTATTTTATCTTACTTTTTAACTTTGTGTAGCTTTTAGTTCTTAGAGTTGACTTCGGGCCCAAATGACCTTGTTGTCGACTGGCCCTAAAACACTACACACTCACTCGAGTTTCCTGCATGCATCAAGCGCAAGTTAACATTAAGAACAATGATGATTTTTGTTTCGCTTGGTGCATGCTGGCTGCAAAATATCCAGCCGGGGTAAATAGATTCCGACCTTCATCGTACCCAGGAGATTTCCTATTCAAAGCATTCAGTTATGAGGGAATTATAATAATTTGAATCGCGCACAACGTGCGAACAAGATTGTTCTTAGTCTACAAAATTTCACCTATAACTCTGTTCTCATCTTACAGTGCAACACATGATATCTCTCACACTGGTCGTCTCATCTTATACACACACAATCTGGGCCAGTTTCTTGGAATCTCTGGGTACTGCATAGCTTGTGGTGAAATCCATGCACAGAAAGTCTTGTCACTGTATGGCGTAGTTTGTATCCTCCCTGTGTCCATTCACGGCTTGTCATGGCATCAGTAGCATAGAATTCGTCCTATATTTTGCATTTTTTCTCGTGTAGTTCACGCAGCTGGTCCAGATAGGCTGGAGTCGTTGGCAGTAAGAGCTTCAGTTGCAGGTCTTCTATGAAGAAAGGTTCTCTGACTAGCTCATATACAAGTCGAGAGGGCGTGTATTTGGAGAGACAAAACACTTTTTTTTTTATTAGACACATGATGCCGCTCTTGGGTCTGCCCTTTGGGCCCTGTTCTGCCAGGACATTGATTGCGTAGTGTGTGTTTACTAGGGTCCACTCATTTGTTAGAAAGGTCAACTTCAAGAATACTATGTCGTAAGGTATAAAGAAATTTTTGGGAACATGTGTTACTGTTGTTTTGAAACCTTCTATATTCCAGTTCAAGGTCCGTATTATAGAATTCTTTAGTGTTATTTGTGTCTCATTTGTAGAGCTTGAGGCGGTTCTGCCCGTTTGAACCTGATTGAGTGGTACCTCGTTCACTCAACACCTCATAATTAGCTGGATGGCGGTTTGGGACAAAGGGATGAGGGTACTAGTAGGAAAAGGTGTTTCATTCAATGTAGCTCAGCATGAATCTCTTATCAGTGATTTCAGGGGTGGGTAACGTAGGTCCTGACTATAGTTGGAGTGAACAGAAACACCTTGTCTTGTAGAGATGCAGGTTTATTGTCCTTAGTGTGTTGCATGCTTGCCACGGTCTGCGTCATCTGTAGTATGCAGTTTGCGACGTCTCGCATCTTGTTGTCTTATATTGCACCTGTCCTTACGTGCGCGTCATTTATATCCCTATGCCTTTAAGTCTGTAAGCGTTGTATGTCCATCACACGTGTATGATGCCTGCCGTTCTGACGACAGTTATACATGTGTGACATGTGCTGTTCTGACCATGAGTGTTTCTTCACGAAAACGGCCCACTTCAGCCATGTTACTTTTTTTCCCCACTTACTCTGATTTTGGAACTTTGCGAAGATCATGTGAATAATAATTTCTCTCTGATAGGTTATACAAAATTTGCGTGGGTTGGTTCATCGTACTCATTTCTTATGCTAAGGCATGCACGATAAGCGTCTGTTCAAATCTGTATCTTCATTGTGAAGGTCACGTCCATTTTCCTTTCTAAAGATTTTGAGCGGAAGTGGACTCCGCCAGAACATCGCCTTTCATAGCCTCGGGCAATATTGAACAAAAGAATGCAGGGTTGGGTTCCGGAGCCTACTAGAAGGTGAATGCCCCGTCTACATAGAATTTCAAAATAACAAATGTACTACACTCTGTTTGTCTCCCATTTACTCTTATTGTATTTTTATTACGTATTTATTGTTTATGATTACTAAAATCAATGTGTATCTAATTTATATTGTTTTATATCTCCTGTCGGTAGTTTTGTCTGATAGAGCCAGTTTCAAGTTCCGCTCTGTTGTCCTGAAAGGAACAAAAGAAGCGGAACCATCTGATTATTACCCCTGCTGGCCTAAATGCTGCTTCGTTTACATTTTCTAAGAAGCTGAAAGGGACTCCAAGCTTAAAAGCTTTCGTACTTCTATTAGTCCCCAGTTCCTCGCATATCACATTCTCTGTAATTCCTTGTTTTGCTATATACCTTTCCACAGCGTCGGAGATGGTGTGAGGTTTCAGTCTACCAACGTAGAGTCAGGCCATCTTGTCTGTTGCTTGTATTTCATCATCCGTCGGAGCGGCACCAGTTACGACCGGTTGCTCTCTCGCCGGTTGTCTCTGTCTTCTGCTGGTTACTTGCTGCCACTGTCCCTCATCTACATCTTGATTCCTGTTCCTGTATGCTTGTCGTTGGAATTTTGCTTCCGTTCCCTGTGTTATGGTCCGTTGGTTTTATGGACATGGGCCTCTGTTGTGGTTTTGCTTCTTCTTTCTGTGTACTTTTAATTTCTTCATTTATCAGGTGTTGTATGGTACTTGTGAATGATTCCATCATTTTCCTCATGGTGTGCATGATGTTAGTAATTGTTTTCTGCAACGTGTTGTAGTCAGGCGTTCAGTTGAAGTTGCTGGCTGTGCTGCTAGGTGTCATATCAAGAGCGCTGAAGCTTGCTGTTGATGTCAATAGATGGTGCCACTTGTCTTGTAGCCCATCTGTCTCCTTCCTCTGTTGGAGCGGCTTCTTGTTCTCCGTTAACCTCACTCCATGATTTGATTACATCTTTGTTCTTTGCGCATTTCATGCAGTCTTTTTCATACCAATAATATATTCTTCCAGTGTACTTACCGCGGAAAAGATGTCTTTCTTTAACTCAGTGAGATATCCATCCTTTTCCGCTATTTTTCTCAAACTTTGTCGATCATTTTCTACTTAGTCGTCTAGACTGGACGCCATCTTAACACCCTCAGTTATGAGAGAATTACATTCCCCTTCCCGCTCAATCAAATTCAGCATTTTGAAAAGCAAAATCCGGATTTATCTATAGCTCTATTTGCTGTGAATGCTAACAACTCAGTGGAGTCTATTCGCAAACCATCAGAGAGGTTGGCTAGCCAGGTTAACCTGCTGATCGTCGATAATGGGGATAAGTCTCATTATTGCCTCAGTGTCCAATGTGTCTCTTATTCTTAAACTTAAGAGACACATTGGAAATAGAAATTTGAGTCCTGCAGCAATTAGTCCACACGCTAAATGCAAAACAGCAACAAGTAGCGTAAACGAAAAAACAAACATGCAAAACTTTGAAAACGTTGTAAATCTATCAAATCAAAATTTCTCCACAAAAGAATTAGGTCTTCTAAACAAAGGATTAAAAACTTGCGTAAGTTTTTCGAACGAAATTGAGGACTACATTGCAGATACAAACATTTCGGCACAGTGTCTACCAGTATCAAAACAAAATCCACTTAAAAGCCAATGTGAAAATATTTTGGAAGAAATAAAAATCAGATCCGTTCAGAAGAGCAAACAAAATATTATCCATTCATTGAAACAAAAAAACGTCATATACACCAAGGCAGACAAAGGTAACAAAATAGTCATAATGGATAAATCTGATTACCTTGAAAAAATGGAAGAAATGCTAACAGTGAATATGAAACCATTAACAAAAATCCATTAACAGCTTGCATAAAATCATTTGAAAAAACAATAGCAAAATCAAGTATAATATCAAACAAATATGCAGTTAAACCAGATAACCCAACCTTACCTAGACTTTATGGCTTACCCAAAATACACAAACCATCCATAACAATGAGACCTATAGTTAGCAGTATAAATTCACCAACATACAAACTTGCAAAATGGCTAGCAAACAAATTCAACTCATTTCCAAAATTCGATAGCCTAAGCATCAAAAACACCTATGAACTTATAGAACACATTAAGGATACTGAACTAAATGAAGAAGACGCACTAGTCTCATTTGACGTTAAATCACTGTTTCCCAGCATACCAGTTAAACAACTCCCAACATTGATAGAAAAATGGCTCAAATCACTTGGAATGTCATCACTTGAAATTTCAGATTATATCGAACTTACCAAATTATGCATAGAACAGAATTTCTTCCAGTTTCAAACAAAATATTTCCATCAAACTTCTGGTTTAGCAATGGGCAACCCCTCATCACCCTTCCTGGCCGATCTGTACATGAGTGCACTAGAAATAAGGATCACTAAAGGTTTCCCATGGATGTTCAAACTCTGGCAAAGATATGTAGATGACATATTTGCCATAGTGCCAAAAAAACACATCAGTGATGCACTAAAACTTTTAAATATTCAAGAAAAAAGCATCAAGTTCACTGTAGAAGTTGAAAAAGACGAGTATTTACCATTTTTAGATCTAAAAATAATCAGAAATAAAAATAGAATAAACTTTGGCATTTACAGAAAACCAACACAGACAGACAACTACATAAAAGCTAATGGCTACAATCCCAGATCCCACAAACAGGCAATCTTTAATAGTTTAGCACACAGACTGGTCAATATCCCTCTCACAGCAGAAGAATACAAAATAGAATACAACAAAATTATTGAAATAGCACAGAAAAATGACTTTCCCAAATCACTAGTAGACAAAAAAGTGAACTTAGCAAAAAAGAAGAAACTACTAAAGGAAACCACAACCCTCTCAGCTACAGAAACTAAAATGATCTTCAAAAAATTCACTTACCATCCATGGGCCTTTGATAAATTCAAAAAAGTCTTCAAAAAACAAAACATACAGCTAGCTCCAGTGAACCATTACTCCTTAAAAAACCTAATTTGCTCAAACATCAAAGATGCCATTCCATCTAACAAAAAATCTGGTATATATCAAATTGAATGCTGTGACTGTAGTCAAATTTATATTGGAAAAACCAAAAGAAATTTAGAAACAAGAGCAAAGGAACACTTTAGGAACATAAAATACAAACAATTAGAAAAATCAGCAGTTGCCACGCATTTTTGGTAAAAAAACCACAACATAACTCCAGAACCAAAATTACTAAAACATACAACAGGAAAAGAAGAACTGTCCACATGGGAACAAATCTTTATTTCAAAAAATAGGAACAAAGTATTCAATTTCGACATCCCCCAGAAAGATTTGTTCAGCAAGTTCCTCGAACCGCCACCAGAGGAGACCGAAGACAAAATATTGCCAGCTACACCAATGAGAACTAGTTGATGTCTGGCTGAAGATAGAGGGAAGGCCTCAGAAACCGGTTCCGGGAAAATTTAAAAGTGAGTGTTGTTTTGTGTTATTAATCGACTCCCAATTAACTAAAATTTATACAACACTGTTTTCAACACTTCCATGAAAGGATTAATTGATTACCAGTTTCGCGAACAAAAGCAGATATGTCTTGCATTATAAATTCTTGCAGCAGTGCTTAGAATTAGTGCTGTTGTTGAGACATATTCATCGGGTGGTATCATATGACCAAGCTAAATGGCTTATGGCTTATATTGACCTTAATGTCGAGAAATAAGCCAGGGAAACTTCTAAGCTTGGTCAAAATCTCTGCAAGAAAATGAACAACGCTGTGTATGGCAAGTTTATGGAATATTTATTTATTTAATTTATTTGTAAATGTTTGTATTTAATATTTTTGTAAATACCTATATGTAAATACTTTTTTTCAATATTATACACTAAAAACTTAATTTTTATGGGATAGGTTTTTGAAAAAAATAAATGCATATATATATTTTGAAATTCAGTGTCCTTTATTTCAATGTAATTGTTTTACAATAAATTCCTTGTCAATCCACTGGCTATTAGGGAATCCGTACTTCACTAGAATCCTGTTTCCTTGACGCCTTAAGATCTTCTCAACCAAATAAGTGTTAAGAAATAATGTAGAGTGAAGTTCATAGCTGTAGAAGGCTCCCTTTATTTTCTCGCCATCGTTATCCTGTAAAATGTAAGTAGCAGGATTGGTTTCCTTCACCTTAGCAACTTGGAAGATTTCAAAACTCAAGTTAGCTTCAAATCCTTTTTCAAAATGTCCTGTATTTTTTAGATATCCTCATAATCACCAACACTAAACTTCCTGACACTCCTTTTCTCTCTTGGTGGCTGATCATGGTTATAAATAGACAAAAGAAGATCATTGTTCTGCACTTCATGAGGCTTCATCCAGATAGTGGTGTGGTAAGTATCATTGTACTTTGCAATGATTTTAGGCAAAGATCTAGCCACTTTTAGGAACCTTTAGCTAGAAACTCTCGATACATCATATTCTTCAAAGTTCTTATTAACTGTTCCACAGCTGCAGCCTTGACATTCGTATAAGTACTGTAGTAATTGATATTATACTTTGTCATTAAATTCTTGAAGTGATGGTTATAAAATTCTTTCCCATTGTCACTGTATATTCCTGGGAGGTGTTTTCATATCTTATATCCTCCATAGCCTTTGAAACTTGGAGCCCCGATTTGGTCTTCAGTGGCTTGGCATATGCCATTTTAGAGTAGAAGTTGACAGCAATATGGATAAAGTTGAAATTCTTGTGAATACTTGCATGTGGTATCATTTCCACCAGGTCAATCTGCACCAGATCGTGTAGTCCTTTGCTGAAACTTGGAGCTCCGATTTGGTCTTCAGTGGCTTGGCATATGCCATTTTAGAGTAGAAGTTGACAGCAATATGCATATAGTTGAAATTCTTGTGAATACTTGCATGTGGTATCATTTCCACCAGATCAATCTGCACCAGATCGTGTAGTCCTTTGCTGATAATCTTGCAACGTAAAAATTTCCTCTGTGCAGGAGCATGAAGCTCGCTAGCTATATTTTGCTTTACTTCTGTCATGCTGTAATTTTAGTCGATTTCAGTTCTTGAATTATCCTCAATTTCTTGGGTATGATTGTTATTCCCTGCGTCCCTAGGTGCAACTAGAAGCCTCAGACGATGTACCAGGTCGTAGGGATTGTTCCAATAGATGCAGTCTTGCTCTGTGCCAGGACGATGCTCCTTCCACTCCAATCGTAAATCTTGTGTTTCTTCACTAATGGTCGTATAACACTTTTATACTTGTAGCAATTGCCTGCCCTCAACTGTCCATGTTTGCTGTAGTTTTTCCAATGCACCAGAGTTGATCTCAGTATTTTGCTATAAGTATCCATATCCCCTTCTGTATAGGCATGCATCACAGAGATCCTCTTAAAAAGGAGTTCACTTAATCCAGATGTAACCTCATACGCTTCTTCGCCTACTCGAATTCGATTATTAATAAAGTCAATGATCTTGTTTCCCAGCATGTAGCTGACATCTTCCTATCTCATTCCATATGATGCATCTAATTCATTTTTGTCCTTTCTAGATTTCCTCTTTTTTCATCCTCAATTGACTCATTGTTTTTCTGGCTTTCTTCCACCTTTGCAGTAGGTGTATTCTTTTTCTGGAGTTGTAATATATCTTGCAGCGATTCTGTTACTTGTTGAAGTAACTTACTCCTTACTCTCTGGGTATCGAACTTTTGGCCTTGGAATGCTTGGGTATAGATTCCTTTGGTCTTATGCTTTCACTGTCCATTGTGCAGATGGCCTCATACTAAGAGATTAAATTCATTTATAGTAAAGGTGCAGGGGAGAGTTCATATTTAAGCACTAACTCTGTGTAAGGTACCTCGATCCAATACGCGAGTTGTAGGTGTAGTGAATGATATGCGATCGCCCTTTTTAATGATTACAGGAATCTTATTTATTGAGATGGTAATGTCGGTTTTTTGATAAGGAAGTATAGGCTCGCCGCTCAATTCTTGCTCGGGCACTATAATAGCGCACAATAAGAGACTTCCGACTATTCTAAATGAATAGTATCCGGCGGCAGTAGAAAGTATGTACGCAGCGTTACCAGACCTCATTGGAGACCTGATTAATGATATCCATGTTCTCAATGAATCCACTGCTTTAGCGATCTGTTCGGTAATTGCTTTTGCACGTTCAAAATTGGTATTAATCTCATTGATCTGGTTACTCATTTCTTGATAGCGCATTACATCTATTTTCTAGTGCTTAATGGACTTCTTGGCCTTGTGTAATAGAATTCCTCAGCGAGTCATTTTCTTTTGTAGAGTGCGTTAGTGCATCCACCATATTGCTAGTTTTGTTCGAATGTTTTTCTAATTGCTTTCAGCTGCTTGTCTATCTGTGTCCCAATTTCCCTAGTAACAAATTTGTTTAACTGATTCCGTGTCTCGCTTATTTTTGGAATAATCATGCCTCGGAGAAATCTTTTTTTACAGCATCCAGATCTCCGACAGGATCTGCTATATCAGTGGTTCGCTTTTTGCCGAATATAATGTTGCCATTATTATCTTGCGGCTGCATGCGAGAGTTCATGTACTCGGTGATGAACTTTCTATTTGCTACATCATCGTGGACAGGATCTAATAATACTTTCAATCTAGCATTATTACCGTGTTTGGGTTGATGCCACGTTTCCTGAAAAGTGGCGAGAAGCTACCATTATACCTATCTTGAAAGCTGGCAAGGACAGTCACCTCCCTTCTAGCTACCGCCCTATTTCCCTCACCAGTTGCGTATGCAAGGTGATGGAACGCATGATAAATGGGCGGTTGGTATGGTGGCTGGAAACGCACAACCTACTGAATAACATCCAGTGCGGTTTCCGACGACGCCGTTCAACAGTGGATCATCTTGTGTCCATGTCGACACAGATTATGAACGGATTTCTTAAGAACTGTCAAACAGTCGGAATATTTTTTGACCTCGAAAAGGCTTATGATACGTGTTGGCGGGCAGGGTTGCTACGTACTCTGCACACGTGGAATATACGTGGACGCCTACCACTCTTCCTTCAGGAATTCCTGAAAGACCGCGTATTCCGAGTAAGGGTTGGCTCGGTTTTTTCGAACCTTTTTGTTCAGGAGAACGGTGTACCACAGGGGTCGGTACTAAGTGTTACGTTGTTTGCTATTGCGATTAATTCTATCTCGAAATGTGTACCTCCAGGTGTCTCGTCATGCCTATTTGTAGACGACTTTGCCGTCTACTGTACATCTCAGCGCACTCCGTTTTTAGAGCGCCGTCTTCAGACCACCTTGGACAACCTTAAGAGTTGGAGTTTAAAAAACGGCTTCCGTTTTTCCGCTGAGAAAACCATCTGTGTAAACTTCTGGCGTCAGCAGAGTCGACCACCTCCAAGGCTCCGGCTAGGCGCTGATCTACTACCTTTTGCGGATGAGACGAGGTTCCTTGGATTGATATTTGATAGAAAACTTAGTTGGTCGTCGCATATAGCACAACTGAAAGCACGATGTGACCGATCTTTGAATATCTTGCGGGTACTAAGTGGAAAATCGTGGGGAGCGGATCGTGCAGTGTTATTGCGACTTTATCGGGCACTCATCCGTTCCAAATTAGACTATGGTAGTATCGTTTATGGCTCAGCACGACCATCTGTGCTGAAGAGATTAGACACAGTCCATAACTGTGGCATACGTATAGCTGTTGGGGCATTTCCAACGAGCCGAGTTATAAGCCTGTATGCTGAGTCTGCAGAACCTCCTCTGCACTACAGGCGCAACATGTTATTAGCCAATTATGGCTGTGGACTTAATTGCATGCCCACACATCCATCGTTTACGCCGTTCTTTAATACCTACATGGACGTGCGTTATAGGAACACTACTATTAAACCAAAGCCACCTGGTTTTCGTTTCCGGGAGCTCCTTAGACATCTTGATACTGACATGCCCAAGATGTATCCTAGGGGGGAGAGGACATACCCTCCTTGGTTGTGCAGAGCGTCCCCGGTTGATCTGGGCATGACTAAATATGATAAATCTACCATGTCTATGTCTAGTATCCGCACATGTTTTTTAGAATTTTTATCCCGATATGAGGACCATTTTGTAATTTATACTGATGGCTCCAAGAACTCAAATGGCGTTGGTTGTGCTTACGTGTGTGGAACCGAACCCTATACATTCGGATTCCACACTAGCACTTCCATTTTTACTGCAGAGCTTTATGCAATATACCGGGCCATTTTACACGTACGCCGACGAAAGTTGGGGGACTGCTTAATCCTGAGTGATTCCCTCAGTGCTCTTCAAAGCCTACGGTAGCTGTACAACTACCACCCTATTGTGCAGCGTATACAGGATGCCCTCCACGTTTTACACGCTTCTGGCGTTAACGTGGTGTGTGCATGGATCCCTGGTCACGTAGGCTTGCGGGGGAATGAAATGGCGGATTCAGCAGCCAAGACGGCTATCATGAAGCCCAGGGTTCGAATACCATCTGTGACATCGGAAGACTTTAGGGCCGAATTGCGGAGAGCTGTGCAAACCTGCTGGCAGGAAGAGTGGTCTGCTCTCCGCAATAATAAACTTAGATCTGTCAAAGAACTTCCGATTCCCTGGGTTACCTCCTGTCGGTCATCTCGTCGCGAGGAGGTGAGTTTGGCTCGGTTACGAATTGGGCACTGCATTTTTACTCATAGTTTTCTTTTTAAAAAGGAGCCTTCTCCACTATGTCCGTTTTGTAATGAAGCGTTGTCTGTACGACACGTGCTGCTAGAGTGTTTTCACCTAGCAGACCTTAGGACGTCTCTGCAGCTGCCGGTCAGCTTTGCAGAAATATTAGCGGACGATAACGCAGTAGTGAAGAAGGTTTTTAGGTTCTTTTCGAGATTAGATTTTAGGACTTAGCAAATAGAATTTATGGTTTTTGGATGACATTTTTTTTCCCAACGTGTATGTATTTTTTGTCTTTTTTTCTTTTTTTAACACATTTATGGTGTTTTAGAATAATTTATATCTGGCTTTTGCCATGACCAGTTTCCTTTAAAAAGGGCGCTGATGACCTCTGTAGTTGAGCGCCCTTATACTCATCATCATCATCATCTAGCATTATCAATAACAGTTATTTTCTTGGTCTCTCTTGAAAATATAATTTGAAATCAAAACATGGATCATAGCTTTAAAGTTAGTCTCAGTTCTTCCGGTATTCTGCTGTGAGAACAATCATCCTATTTTCGAGTGCATCCACATATCGCTTAGTGCTCGCATAATTATTTTTCAGGATCCTGAGCAATGCATAGTGTCTTGTTCCTGAATTGATAATTTCCTTTTCCATCTCTGTTTATAATAAAGTGAAGTGATCTTTTGGTCAGGTGAGCTCCTCGTGCTCCGAGCCTGTCAATGCTCATGATGAACTTCAAATGACATTTTCCTTCTTTCCTACTTTAATATATACATGAAATCCATTCCTATATTGACCATCTTCATAGGGAATTCGGGAACTATCGTTACAAAAGTTCCCGTCTGTTCCACTCTTCCAGACACCTTTGCACAAATCTTTAGTCTGCATATGTCATGTCGGTGTTTACATAATCGTAATATATATGTTTCAAGTTTAAATTATCTTGCCTAAAGAGAATAATCATATTCGTATTATCGCGAATTAACTGTTTCGAGACTTTAGCATAGGACTGTGCAAAATATATTGAGTCCACGTTACGATGTCTACCCATGCTGTAAAAGGAGGCAATCTTTCCCTGCTTTTCAGTGATGACGTCATCAATTATAAAGATTGGGTTTTCTTTAACATCGGTGGGATGTAATACGCTTTCTCCATCATAGGTTTTTACTTCGATGCCCTCCATGCTTCCAAGCAGTTTTATGAGATATTGATGCTTAGGCTGATAAGGGGACTTGAAGTACATCTGCACATTTTCAAAGCGCAAGCCATTTTCATGAAACAGCCAATTCAGTAATACATTGGTTCCTGCATTGGAGCTCCCTAGAATAAGAGCTCTGACGTTAGAATGAAATAGCTTCCCGTGGCGTTCGCGTCTGAAATCGCTTTAAAAGTCTAGCACTTGAAAAGGTAGAGAGCAAGCTTGCTTCACAAGCTCCATCTTAACGACTAACTTTTAAGTGCATTCCTAATGTTTATATATACAGAAAAAGAAAATGACGGATATTATGGGCGCTGAAATTCCTCAAAGGAGGTGCTAGATCTGAAAAATTCGATAAATGCTGATTGAATATCATAAAATAGATTGGTTTATGATGAGGGCTAGGAGGAATAAGGCCTCAAGAGGATCGGAGATACTTAACTTCCTTATTAACCGTTCAGCGTTTGAAGTACATTTACCCGGTTAGAGATATTGCAGACCTGGGACAAAACTAAAAAACGCCTCAAGAGAGGGGACCCAGGAGTTAATTCTTTGGATGAGGCTTGTAAACTTCACGACATAGCCTACGCAAAGCACAAGGATTCCGCCTCGAGAAATATTGCTGATAAAATCTTAGTAGAGAAGGCCTGGAAAAGAGTTCAATTTTCGGACGGTAGTTTAGGGGAAAAGTTGGCTGCAAGGCTGGTAACATCAATTATGAAGGGCAAGGTAGTTTTTGGTGCAGGATCACGGAAAAATAAGCATGGTGGGCTTCTGCCTCTCATACCAATTATTGCAGCTAGAGGTGCAGCTCAAATTGCAGCAGCAGTGAATAAGAAGAAACGTGCAGAAATGACCTGACATAATAGAGAGAGCAAAAGAAAAAGGTCTCCGAGGGAGGACAAGTGATAAAAAGAAGAGAACTGGTGGTTTTCTGGCAGCATCTTTAGCTGTTGCCTCCAAAATTGCCAGAGCCATAAAAGGAAATAAGGCTACTAAACGAAATTGAAGAGAAGGAAGCATTCCCAGAATAAGAAACAGGCCTCAAAAACCTCAGGTCGGGGGCTATACTTGTCCTTGGAAAAAGCCTTAAGTAACATAGAGCTTGCACTATATCCTCGTCGTTTAAAAATTTTCCATTTTAGAGTTGTATATATGCTCGATAAGTTACCTTCAAAGCCGTATCGCCAAGAGAGAATATTGTGAATCTTGATTCCTCTGATAATGAAGGAAGGCATTGGGTAGTTATAAAGAAGGAGAGCAATATTTCATTTTATTTCGGTAGCTTTGAAAACTTGAAACCTCCAAAAGAAGTAGAAAGCTATCTCACAGGGGTTAAGTTGATGTCTAATACAAGAACATATCAGAATTTTAGATCAGTCATCTGCGGACACTTGTGCTTGCAATTTCTATCACAATAAGTTGCACTATTGCTGTTATCGGGAATGATTCTGATCTTACCACCTACCTGCCTGAATCCCCCTCTGAGGATTGATCCCAAAGGCTATTATAAAATTGCTCTTCTGAATTTTGAAACCTTCTATTCCACTCCCATTGTAGACGAAAGCAATATTCTCTTCCATTACATTTTCAATGACGCCCTCAAGGTCACTGATATTGCTTGAATTGGATGAAAACGCCTTCTTTATTCGGCCTAATAATATTACAGTGAAGTCTGAATCAAGTGTCCCTTTGCTATTGAGTTTTCTAAGGAACGTTCTATTGGATCTCTTTTAGGATTCAGTGAAAACATAGTTATTGCTCTTAATCAACTGAATGGATCCGATTTCCTAGTAAACATATTTAAGGTGAGCATCATTCGAATTGAGTGCAGTATTGCTACAGGCTCTTTCATTGATGATAAAAGAGGACACTCCATCTATGAATTTTTTAATTCTGTCGCTCTAAGATATCACATTTCGCAAGAGCCTCCAAACCCTATTTACCTACCTATCATAGACACCAACTTTAGCGATCAAATCACGCTTCGAGTGGTTGACCAGAACGAGGATAGTATCAATTTTAGAAACGAGGATATAGGCATACGTCTTCACATTCGTCGAAATAGGAATAGATTTTAGAAGAAAAAGCCACGGTAAATGATAGACCGCTGCACCTTGCATTTAGAACCATGGACCTACATACTCAACCAGCTGTTCCGCAAACAAGTTCCTTTATATGGAACGTTGCAACAACTTCGAAACTGGAGAAACAGAGATTTGTTATTGTGGGCGCCCACACGTCAAGAGCAAGTAATGCAGTGAAGGACTTTTCAGAGTTTGATCATTGTAAAATTATTAATTTGAGGCTTTATCTCAATAGCGACTGTTATCCCTATCATGACATGAACTTAAGATTTTGAGAATTCAAGGTTTGCAACTTCATACGAAATGTATACAAAGTTTCAAAATTCTTACTATGGAAAAGACAATTACCCTCTATTGAAGAGAAAAGATTTGCTTAAACATGCGGCGATATTTGTCATAGACTGCTCGCATCAGCCGGAGGAGGTTGTGAGTGGCGCTGTCAGTATTAGACTTAAATTCAAGCTAGTGCAAATATACCTGTATTACCTGATAATTCATGACAGAGTTTTCACATACAAGCACCTGACTCATGTGATGCAGTCCTTAATTTAATTCTGGAAAGGATTATTTTAATGAAGGCTAATAATAGGAAATCCAATGAATAATAAAGATATATAAGATAAAAATCATTTTCTTTTTCATTTCATATTGTACATTTCCAGTACCGTCCTTCACCAGCTCCTTGTCCCTGCATATTCTATTTCATTACAATGAACTAGATTGGTTAAATGTCTTTGGATATAATATTCTAACTTCTTTGATCGAGAAAATTCACAAAAAATTAAATGTATTTCGCCGTTATTTAGAACTGTATTCAAAAGTCTGATTCTTTCATCTTCCAAAAACACAATGACATTAAAGGAATATACAATGTTTTCAGTGTAATCACTACACTTATAGTTCTTCCCTTTGAAGAGTGCTTCAAGTTCCTGAAGACTGTTTCTAATTATTTCCCAGTCTTGCGCTGTCATATACGCAAAATTGTCACTGTTTCTGTTCTTTATGATCACAGATGGGATGTGACAGATTAAACCTATGTTAACACCATAAGTTTTAGAAATGTAAACATCATGGAGCATGGTAGCTGGCGAGATGCTTCTCGCTCTTTCTTACGAGGGGCACTGTGAAGGTTTAGATTTAGTCCGTTATTTCTAATGCTTTCAAATGTTGAAACGTCTGGGCACGCGGGAGCTACTTGCATGACTCTTGGGGGTAGCCGGCGACGTCATTCGCTCTTCTAGGAGTGTCAGCCTCCTTTGGAGATCAGAAAAATTATTTTTGACTGCCTTTATTTCGCGGTTTCCTTATAGGGGATCTTAAACAGACCACATTGCATGTGTTAAATAGAATAACGTTACCTTCTTGAAAAAGAATAAGACTTGATAGATGAAACACTTTCTTTAATGTATATGACGAGAATACTTACATTGATGCTTTGAGGGCTTCCGTTTGCATGCTCGGAGTACGCACTGGAGTAGCATTCTCATTAGTTTCACCAGCCTGGTCTGCCGGGATGTCATCTAAAGGCTGAGTAGATCTTTCCGCATTGGGTACATCCTTTTCATCCTCATCACTGATGTCATCATCAGTAACACACCACGGATCTCAAACTGGCCTTCGAAGTCTCTAAAAACTGTTTTTAAATGGAGTTAGATATTTCAATGTTTAAAAAAAGGAAAGAGGTCTTAATTTCTTTTTCAGTTCCACTTACTTTGGCCGGCTCTGCATGCCTGATTCACACTGCAATACTCATTGCAGCGGAAGAAGGAGTACATATGGTCATGAACCTCGAGCTGCGTGCACAATGTGGTATGCGTATCGCCGTTACAAAATTCTTAGTGATGCAGCTCCTCGTGACTTTAAGTAAGTCCACCAATCTCATCAAATCCACTTTGTTCTTGCTCATGAACTGACTGTTCCCTAGAAAAATGAATATTTTTTCAGATTACTTTTGCTAGTTAAATGAAAATGGATTATCAATAAAAAAATAATATTAATTATTATACTTGCATGTATCGCTTTCTATAGACTGGACAGTTCTCCGTACATACTTCGCGAGAACACATCTGATCATGGTATGGAGGTCTTTTGCAAACAATTGAATGCATAAGACCGTTGTATAACCCTTCTGATGATACGCGTAATGATACGCCTCCTGTGCACACTCACTATCCATATCTGAACTATCAGACATAGCAAATAAATACACTGAAAGAATCCACGAACTGATATGACGCTCCAATCTCCGGTGTCTTGCATACACTCTGTCAACAGTGTTGGGGATTTCAGGAGTGGGGGAAGCGTTGCATATCCATGGCCAGAGTTAAAGTAGAATGGAGGGTTTTCCGATCGTCCATTGGACGCCTAGGGCAAAGACACTTTTATAATACTGTTAAACGTACTCATCTGCATGGGAACCAAATCCAGAGTCAACGATAAATTTCGAACGCACCTTAAAAATGACATTTTAGTTTCGTATGTGCATGGGAGCATATATGGCTGGGGACTAAATAAATGGCTTCGATGCGAACTGATCACTGCATACAATGGTCGAGTTGGGACATGTTCATTCCTGTCCGGATGACAGATGTGCCTACCCCACATTCTGTCAAAGCACCATTCTGTCAGTGGGTGCATCTGGTATTCTCACCCCGCAAAAGACGTGGGAATGGGACATTGATTTGGTTTGAAATAATTGGCATCTTGAACACGTATAGACCTGCCCCAGAAGTAGGGGAGCAACACAATTTTTCGTTCATACAGGTGCAACATCATGGTATGTAGGCGGTGTATCTCTTGACATAAGAAAAGACACAATCTTTGATAGATTGCAATTTACGATACCCATTAATTATAAAAACGTTACAGTGAACAATACCGACCCCCTTATACATTACAGCTTAGGGGATGGGTGATTGCTTGAGGGGATGTAGCAATGTTATAAGTACACATCCGATGTCGTGGGTGCTCCCCCCTTCCACCTTTATCACTCTCACATTCCTTTGTTCTTTTGTTCCTATCTACACCTGTCCAGCTCCGTGGAGGCCCTCCTTCCACCTGCCCCACCCTATCACCAGCGTCGCGACGCTGCATGACCTTGAATTTGATCGTGAAGCCCCAAAATATTCCTACTAGCATATGTGCGACTATGTATATATAATATTGTTACTTTGTGGGTTCGTGAAATTAAAAGTCCAGGTTGCAGGAATTCAAAATGCTCTTTATTTCCGTAGAAACGCTCTCTTTGTACACCCATTTGCAGCAAGCTAACGTAACATAAACCAACACAATCTCTCGTCACTTCTGCACACGTATATAAACAGAAGAGTTCACTTTCAAATCAAAGCTGCAGGCACACGATTATCAGTTCCGGTTACGACTCTCCCTCACTGGCGATCCGCGGCTTCTTTTATAGTTCCGCTCACTGTTCGAGAAATTACCGTTATTTTCTGTAACAATCAAGACGGCGCTAGAAAGACGAACCTTCCAGTTATCTGTCTTTATCTGTTTTGGCAAGCCTTTTATCTCCGCGCTGCACTTTCTGTTCCTTTGTGTGCGCCGCGCTATCGCAATAATGGTTTCGCGACAGTATGTGTACATATATCAAAGCCAAAAATAGTTTCAAAATTGCTTTCCTAATCTATTTATAAAGCAGTACGAACTCCTCATTTTATCATTTTTTTTCGTTCATTTCATTGGAGGTAGGGTTAGGTTTTCTTGCTTCAAAGAGGAAACTATTTCATGTAAATCTTAGGTAAAACTTCTAAAATTAGTGCTGAGGCAAGGATTTACAGTATAGACGTTATAACATGCAAGTACATTATTTTCATTACAATGCTTCAAGTAGATTTTTAAAGGGTATCAGTTGCGGGTTAATTACATTTGCAATTTAGTAAAGACAGGTTTTAAGTATATTTTAATGATATATTATTTCAGATGCCCTGTGCCGTGGCGTAGCGGGCTAAGGCAGCATGCCTTGATCCCTGGCCACGGAAAGCGGCCCGGGTTCGATCCCACCCATGGGGTGCAGATTTTAGATCCCAGGTATAGGATCAGTGCCGACCCAGCATCGTGAGGAAAGTGAGGAGCTTACGCTAGGTAAGCGGCCCTGGTCACGGAAACCAACATTCCGGCTGGGGGATGCCGAGATGCAGACCACGTCTCCTCCCCGTATCGGTTGGATTATGGCCCCCCTCTGCCGTGCATAAGTGGGCGTGAGGTCGGCCGTCAGGTTGGTAGGCTTGGCCCTCTAAGGGCTGTCGCGCCATGGATTATTATTATTAATTATTATTATTATTATTATTATTATTATTATTATTATTATTATTATTATTATTATTATTATTATTATTATTATTATTATTATTATTATTATTATTATTATTATTATTATTATTATTATTATTATTATTATTATTATTATTATTATTATTATTATTATTATTATTATTATTATTATTATTATTATTATTATTATTATTATTATTATTATTATTATTATTATTATTATTATTATTATTATTATTATTATTATTATTATTATTATTATTATTATTATTATTATTATTATTATTATTATTATTATTATTATTATTATTATTATTATTATTATTATTATTATTATTATTATTATTATTATTATTATTATTATTATTATTATTATTATTATTATTATTATTATTATTATTATTATTGCTACTACTACTTCAGATAACATAACTTATTTACTTTTAATCATTAACTAAGGGTGCTAATTAGACATGTTTATTATCTTATTGCTGTTATTAGCACGGTGTTTGGCGCAGCTGCTTGCTAAGACGGGTTCAATTTTCGGTACAGGAGTGGGGATTACCTTCCGCTGGAAGAACTGTTCTGAGGTGTAAAGACTGTTTAGTTAACGTGTGTGCCGTTTGGCCGCCTCTATTGACGAACCCTTATAATCGTTTTACAAGACCGGCCCTCCTTCTCCCAGTCCTTCCTGCAAGGTTCCTTATAATATTCAAAGTGCTATATTTGAAACCCAGCTCCTTTAGAAGGCCGCGCAAAGTGTACTGCCCATAAAGAAAATCACCAGTTCATCTAAGGTAGACGCTCTCCCTTTTGCATAGGATCTGTAAATTTCTCGGCGAATCAAATCGCATGTGAAATTATCGAAACGTTAGAGAAACGTTTCCTTTTGTTTTCATACTTGATCGGTGTCTCTGGTATTCCATTCGTCACAATTTTTCTTTCTGTATTTTTGTGAATACCCAGAATTTATCACATTGATTGCATGACCCCTTACCAAGATTATTTTTCAGCATATATTTGTGCATTCAAAACAAGCGCTTGAATTTGCTTGGAAAGATTTCGCGTTATAACTTTATTTTTTTAGGCTTCTCCAGTAACATAACTCGGCCCACCAACACTTTCCAATTCATTCATACAATTGTCTTCACTTTGATTATTTTCACTTGACTGAAAGTTATCTACTACTTCATTTGCCTTTACCACTGCATTTCCCTCCCACGGTCTCTATATCGTGACACACAACGAATTTCTGCACTTAATGAAACAGATCAACTGAAAGTTGGGACTTTGGCAACTGAGACTCCACGTGGAGTAAACATGCGACTGTCATTTCCAGAAAATCAGGGTTGCTATTGGTCCTCAACGACAGTGTTCTATTTCTGAAGTGTGGAGATAGTTTTATGACGGTCATTAGTGGGCGGTCGGGTTAGTTTCTTTTGAGAAGCAACTGCACTTTGAGAGGCGTTGACTAGACAGACTTTACTCAGTACTTGAGGGAAAAGTATCAGCTCCATGTGGCGAAGACCACATTCACAGGGCTAGTGGTTTGGGACGTTAGCCACATCACCCTTCAATACTACTCATAACGTCCGTTTGGGCAGAGATGGTGGGGGGCACTAGTCCGTAGCCCTTCATTGCGTTTTTGGGTTTTTATTATCATACTGAGGAATGTAAGCGTCACATAAAATTACACCCAGTTTTTTCCTAGTAATAATTCTGTTTTCAACACAGCGTTTTACTGTTTTACATTAAAATATTTATTAATTTGTCAGCCATGGCTGCTGCAAAGACCACACATAACATAATGTCGCGAACCCGATCGCGATAATGCGGCTTGGCACACAAAGGAACTGATAGGTTTCAGGTAGATAACGAGCTTGCATAAGTAGATAAACAAAGCGCTTGAGATGAAAGACAACGAAACAATCAAACTGAGATGAATGGAGATTCCTGGTAATATCTTGATTATTCGGTTTCTTTATTCTTCTGGAAGAGTCTCGATTTACGAAATAGGTATTTAAGGACGTGACGGCTAGCAAAGAGTCAGTTGTGAAAGTGTTCTGAAATGACAGTCAGCTGTGTTGTTGTAACGAGAGCTAAGGATGTAATCTGTTGTCACTGTTTGTTATTGTGATCGACCTTGGTAGACTGATGGTGTATGTAACGTAATGCTGTTGTAATCTATAAGAGTATTTCTATGGAAATAAAGGAAATTTTTAATTTCTGCAACTCGGCCTTTGAATTCTACGAACCCACAAAGTCACAATATGTTATCATTTAATGGAATGGCAATATAATGCTCTTCTGTTAAGCTGTCAGGTCTATTTATTCTTAGCATGATATACTCTTCTAAACTCTTTATTTGACTATCTCTTATAGATTTTTTCTCTTTGCTGTATAACACCTTAGTCGTACCACTGCTTTAGCCAGTGTTTTGTTTTTTGCATGGAATGTAACCTGCATGTACATTATATGTTCTTGCCAGTGCATGTTCTTCTAGTTCTTTTATTTTCAATGCCTCTCATACCATTCCTCTCCTTCTTACTGCATTGTCAGTATATCCGCCTTTTAATTTTGATAATTTTATCTGCTTCTACATAATGATCTTTCAATAACAACTACTAAATTTGCTCTTCATTGCTTGCAACTCTGTAGTTTTTAGTACATTTTTGAAGAAATGAGACAAAATAGCTCCAAAAACATTTATGTAAAGTTCTAAAGAGTTTTCCGGCCTAAAATGTACCTTTTAAATTGCTTGATCTATCGGAAGGAAGTATGCAACAAAACATACTATTTAAGCGGTTTTCCCAATATTATCTATTGTTCCACCACAATCATTGCAGGAGCAAAGGAAAGTGCTGTCTGGAATTTAGTGTGTTTGTCACTTTATAATTAAAGAAGAAATCAGTTTTCTGTGGTTCCCTAATTGAATTAAAATAAATCACTCGGTAAGAAGATCGAATAACAAGTAATTTAGACTTAGTGCATTTTCTTACTATTGTGCTTCATTTTTCAAAGATTATTTAATTATTTCAGGCATGCCAACAGTTAAACTCACTCTTCCTACAGTTTCTGATCCAACATTTTGGACCTTAACAATGCATGCAAGTATTTAGATTGGCATGGCAAGTAATTTGTTAAAAACATGACAATGGATCAAGAGTGATTCATACAAGGTAAACCCATTTTGTCGTTTGCTAGTAGTTGGACATTTAATGGTGCCTAAGGCTACAAACTTAGGGGCGACATCGAATTTTCTTGTGACGCTGGAATTATCCATCCTGTTTGTTCTAACGAATAATTTGTTACAAATTTAAAACGAATGCAATTTATATTTTTATATTTTCTGTGGAGGTAGTCTTAAATAATAATATACCAAATCCTGCAAATCAAATTTCCACAGAACTTAAACTTAGGTTCTTTATTTCCTGCTTGACCTTGGACTTTGTTGACGACTTGTTATATTTTGCCTAGGATTAAATTTGTCTTTTGTGATCATTTAGCTAACATTCTTCTATTCTATCCGTCTGTGGTGGTATTTAGTTAAGATTTTAGCCAGCTATAGAACATTGTCCTTAAATTTTAGAACTTTAATGTAAATTTATATTGAGGAATTAATCCCTAAAAGATTAATCCTTTTAAATACGAGGGCTGTTCAATAAAGAATTATTATTATTTTTTTTTTTTTTTTTTTTTTTTTTTTTTTGACAACGTACCTTTACTCATTCTCATAATTTTGATGGTTCTTCTCAAAATATTCTCCCCTGAATGCGATGCACTTGTCCCAGCGTTTCTGCCAGTCTTCAAAGACGTACTGGAAACCATTTTTATAAAGATCCTTCAAAATCGCCTCCGCAGCCTTCACCACTGCTTCTGATGATGAATAATGGCTCGCATGAAGGCGTTTCTTCAAGTTAGGGATTAGAAAGATGTCACATGTGGTTAAATCCGGACTATAGGGAGGGTGATGGATGCACTTCACGTTGATTTTTGCAAGATATTCTGCAACAACGTTGGCAATATGCGGCCGCGCGTTATCGTGGTGCAGCATTCAGCCTGCTTCACGGAAATGTGATCTTTTACACCTGATATGGACTTGCAATGTTTTCAGGACATCCCTGTAGTATTGTCCAGTTACTGATGTGTGTGCAGGTACAACATACTGATAAACCATTCCATTAATACCAAAGAATGAGATGAGCATAAGTTTCCCAGCAGAAGCAACCACTTTTGCTTTTTGTGGGTTGGTGATGAAGGAGATTTCCACACTGAGCTTTGCTGTTTGCTCTCAGGATCAAAGTGATGTAGCCAAGTTCCATCAGCAGTGATTACGTTTGAAAGAAACTGCGGATCTTCCTCTAACATCAACTTTAACTGCATGTTACCTCCATTGCAGCGGTAGGCGATACTGAACATGTTTGAACTTGCCTGGTTCTCACAGGCGGGAACCAGAAGTACCAACAATGAAACTACTAGGACGTGTTTGTTTCACATTAAGCTAACAAAATAAGATTGAATTTTAATGCGAAAAATTATGACCGTAAAAAATTATCATTCTTTATTGAACAGCCCTCGTACATTACTCTGGTATATGGGTGATTTTAATTAATTAGAGCCAACTGAAAAATTCAATGCCATGGTCGGGAATTGAACCACGGATCTCCTGGATTCCGTCCAGTCGCTCTAACCTCTTGAGCTACCATGGCCAACATGCCGGCGGGACCGGAGTAATGTATTTAAATGAATTAATTCTTTAGGGATTAATTTTTCAATATACATTTACATTAAAAATATTCAGCGCTAAAAATCCTGGTATTTAAGTACTTACAATAGTAATTCGCCACAAATGTGTATCTCAAATATGAGAAGTCTAAGGTGGTTTACCGGGAAAATATGAGTCAATTGGAGAGTTTTATGTCGCGTCGGCATGTTGGCCATGGTAGCTCAAGATGCTAGAGTGACTGGGTGGAAACCAGGAGATCCGTGGTTCAAATCCCGGCCTTGGCATTGAATTTTTCAGTTGACTCTAATTAATTTTAGAGCTTTAAGGTTTGCTTTTTTTTTTCTTTTTTTTAATGCAGGGTACGACTGGATGCTCAAAATTTTTCTCGGCTCTCATCAGGTAGCCCGGGTTTGATCCCAGGTGACCGCAAAGTGAGATTTTTGGTGGACAACACGGTGCTAGAGTGGGTTTTCTCCGGGATCTCCGTTTTCCCCCGCCAACTTATTCCACCGGTGCTCCATCTTCACCTCATGTATCATCAGTGTCACATGTAGCAAAATCGGGCGTTGAACATTACACATTTATTTTTCAAAAGTTTGCCTCTTTGGTAGAAAATTTCTTGTAGATTTATAATTTTTGAAATGTTCATTTATTAGTTAGAACTTCTGTTTAGGATTTTCAGTATACATTTTAGAAAGTAAATAGTGGAATTATTTGTATTTAATAGAAAATAGAAGTTTGGGAAACCCCATTCAGCATCTTAGGTTACTTTATTGCTTGTATTTTAACTACATATCCTGCACCTGCAACACTTAATATCTGACGTACTTGACCTTTCTATGCTGAGTGAACTGAAATACAGCGTCTATTTTATTTATATCTTACATGGCTCTTAAAATTAATAACCATTCTATTTATATTAATCAACTTTTCGAACTAAATGCTTAGCACCTTGTTTACGTATGTGCTAATTCATATGTAGGATGATTCAAGTGCTTGAGTTAGCAGCTGTCTGAAAATTTAAAACTGAAATAACTTCCTGAATTATTTTTTCAACTTATTTCATTCCGAATACCACATGCATTCCAACAATGCATTGTTACGTGGTTACTGAAGAACATTTATTCCTAATAGTTTGCTTCTAGACTTGCGAGATAGTAATTGATACTTTGCTTAATCCAGATCAATATTTTTTCAGCTATGAAGAAATCGTGCAGGAGTAAGCTACAGTCACAGGTCTCGACATATTGATTACTGCGTACAGAAATGCTGTAAATATTGTAAATATTGTAAATAAAGGATAATAAATTATTATACTAAATGGATACCGCGTTATTATTTGAAAAATGAAAATATTTACTTCACCCAAATATTCTCTTTCTAATGTTTTATTCCTCCTCTTTTGGTGGAGCATGAGCAAATTCGTGAGCTCCACAACAAGCCAGGGCAGGGGAAGACAAGACAGGTGTTACTGGTGTGACGTCACCTCCGTCAGCTCTAACCGCAAAATATGCCCCTGAACGAAAGGCAGGTTAGCGTGTGATGTCACCGCACTGATTTCTGCTGCCCAGGGAGGAAGGAAGCAGTTTGGTGTGTTGGGGTTCCGACAGCGTAGGAAAGACAGGAAACGTATCGGGTATTAATAATAATACGTTGTAATATTAATGCTGACTGCTTTAATTACACAATTGTACACGGTTTATAAACAATTACATTTTGGCTCTGTCCTATGAGAAAATATATACAACTTCAATTAGAGCCAACTGAAAAATTCAATATCACGGCTGGGATTTGAACTACGGATCTCCTGGATTCCGTCCAGTTGCTCTAACCTCTTGAGCTACCATGGCCAACATGCTGACGCGACCGGAGTAATGTATTTAAAAGGATTAATTCTTTATGGATTAATTTTTAAATACACATTTACATTAAAAACATTCAGTGATAAAAATCCTATATAAGTACTTACAATAGTAATTCGCCACAAATGTGTATCTCGAATATGAGAACTCTAAGGTGGTTTACCGGTAAAATATAATGAGTCAATTGGAGAGTTTAATGTCGCGTTGGCATGTTGGCCATGGTAGCTCAAGGGGTTAGAGCGACTGGACGGAAACCAGGAGATCCGTCGTTCAATTACATTTTACGGTTACATTTTGGCTCTGTCCTATGAGAAAATATATACAACTTCAATTCGTAGTTTATCTGAAGGTCAGGCACGTTATAAAGTAAATAAAATAAAATATAAAGTAATTTTCTCTGCAAATTAGAGGAGACCCATTCAAAACAAAGTTACGTGGACATTTTCCAACACTTTCTGTTTCGTTTTTCTTTAACTAGTTTATCAATGTCAGGACGTAATGTCTAAGAAATTTGTAATCGAAGGTTGCGTGTTAGATTCTGATACAACAGGGTACTTCGGGGTTTGGACTTAGCTAATTTCATAACAGAAAAAAAAAATTGTTCGCACACATATATCGAGCCAAACATACACAATGTCCGTGCGGCAAGAGAATACAACCTCAGAAATCTGTTTTGGGGGACATTCTTGTTAAAATCAGCCAAGTCTTTCTTGTTTGTATATTTGTCCTTCAATAAATAGTCACATTGTAAATTTAAGAGTTCCATTTGCTACGTGGCAACTACAATTTTGTCATCGGGTGCGCTACACCTGAGTGGTTAGACTGCCTGGATCTCACCAAGGTGGCCTCGGTTCGATCCCAGGCGACCGCAAAGTGATATTTGTGATGGACAACACGGTGCTGGGGCGGGTTTTCTCCGGGTCCTCCGGTTTCACAGAATTCCATCAATTGTTTCATCATCTTTCCTATCATATCATCTCGCCATATTTCTGTCACCTACTTCTCTCACTCAAACCAGCCATCGGGATGATCACCCATCCTGATTTTCTCTCTCTGTCTGATCCAGAGATTCCGTTCCTCAACCCGACACCTATGGGCATATGGGTTAAGAGGAACAAGAATATCCTGACACCACGTAGTGGTAAAGAGGGCAGTTAAAGAAGAAATAAAGATTTTGTAACTATATGTAAAAAGCATTCTAAGATATTTTCGGTTCTTTACATTGTTCTTGTCTACTATCACGTATTGCACACGCTACTTCAGATCTGTGAATTATTTCTCCTCGCTCCAAACTGAACAAAATGCGGTCAGTCCGCTGAACTGGATTTACCCCGTAGCGTTGTGCAACTATTCTAACGTACAAAGGGATACCTACTTACCTAAAAGACGGGGCATGTGAGTTTCTCCTTGTATCCAATGGCTCTGGAGGTATCTCTGTTATTGAACTTTATTTGAAAAATTCATTTGAGCAGCTACTCATTTCAGTGTGACTGGTTGCATATGAAGCAAGGGATATTTTGTCCCTTATTCCTTCACATGTCGAACACCGTATGACGTCGGGTGGTATTTTTCTTTTAGTAAGGCCAATGAGTACCTAGAAAGAATGGCTATCAGTGACACCCTTTCCTCTCGGACTGTCCACCTTCCCTTACTCTAGCATTCACAAATTTGTGACACACAGGTTTTAACAGCCCAGGTGAGTTATGATTACTGCTCAATACGTCAAATTAGGGTGCCAAATTCGTCATCATTTTTATAACGTACAACATGTAATACAATAGATAGGGTCAACATGAAAAATTCAATGCCATGGCCGGGATTTGAACCATGGATCTCCTGGTTTCCGTCCAGTCGCTCTAACCCATATAGCTACCATGGCAAACATGTCGTTCTGACATTAAATTCTCCATTTGACTCACACATTTCCCCGGTAGACCACTAGGAGCTCTCGCATCCGAGATACACCGTTTGTGGCGATGTACTCTCGTAAGTACTTAAGTCTCAGGCTTCATCATTTAGCTCTTATTATTTTAGTTAATTGATGGACATTAATCATTTCTTCGCACTGACCGTATATAGGCCAAGGCTTTTGATAGAGTCAACATGAAAAGTTCAGTGCCATTGCCGGAGATCCCCTAGTGGTTTACCGGGGAAATATATGAGTCAAATGGAGAATTTAATGTCAGGACGGCACGTTGGCCATGGTAGCTCAATGGGTTAGAGCGATTGGACGTAAACCAGGAGATCCGAGGTTCAAATCCCGGCCATGGCATTGAATTTTTCATGTTGACTCTATCAAAACCCTTAGCCTATATACGGCTAGTGTGACGAAATGATTAATTTCAATCAATTAACAAAAATGTAATACAATGTTTGATAGTCGTAACTATAAACACAAGATTCAAATAGTTGAAGGACCTAAGGCGGAGGCAACCTTACAGCAAAGCCCGCCTGGGTAGCGTGGTGATAGTATGTCTGCCTCACGTTCAAGAGGTCTCGAGTTCGAATCTCGGTTAGGATGAGTTACTTAGATAAGGTTTTCCCCAGGGTTTTCCCTTATCCTGAAAGACGAATGTTGGGTAACTCTAAGTTCTATGGACCCTGGGCTCATTTAAGCATCATTTTACCCATTCCATTCATCGTCCAATATGACAATGTTGGAGGACGTAAATTACACATGTTTAAGCGCAGAGGTTCCACCCCATTAGGCCTGAACCCGTAGGAACAGGACCTGGGCCTCTTCTACCAGTGAGTATCCGAGCTGTCCCAAAGGGCGCGCGGCGTCCCCCGTGGCTTTTTCCATAGGGCAAGACCTTGATACCTAACAAGCCCCCCATCTGGTCCTAAGGACACAAGACGGGATGGAAGTGGATACGCCACTTACGCGCGTCAACACCAAAGGTGAAGACTACCGAGAACCTCGGTGGGGCCACCTGGTGATCTAGCACACCTTCTACTAGCTTTGCAGGCTAGCACCCGGGAGAATTAATGGCTTCCCTCAACCCCGTCCGGAGACGTACCCGATTCCCACGGGTATTGGGAACCACTGCCCCCTCGAGTCCATCCCAATCCGAACAACTCCCGAAGGAGGGGCTCAGATGTTCGGCCCGAGGTTCCTCTAGTAACGTCAGAGGTACCACGAGTGCTAAGGGTCCGCAGCGCCCGCACCACGGCCGCTGAAGGGGACGCATCCCCTCCCCTACGGGAACGTAAATTACACACAAAAAACATACAGCAAGGACTCAAATACATTGTAATATTTCATTCCCTGGTACAATTTTTGCAGTTAGTATGCTACGAAACTTGGTCGGGTGTTAAACGCACACACGAAGGCGTGAAATCAAATCTCAAATTCCATTAGTAATTATCATAATGAATACAAAACGCAACTTAACATAAATGTTGGAAATGCCGTTAATTTGTATCATAACATCTACGATATAATTTTAACTAATATTAACATTACTTATTATTTACAGTTTTATGTCACAAGTTGTCTGGATGCATTTTATCCCGCTACATCTTTATAGCTCCTAACACATTGAAGTTCATGACAGGTCTTTTGCACGTTTCTCGAAATCACTAATCCTCTTTTCTTCCCTATTTTCTAATTTTGTAACATTTCCTGTTTGCACGTTATATCTACGTTTTATAAATATGCGATATTAAAACAAAAATATCCTTAAAAATTAATTTTAAGTTTTTTGCACTAAAAATACTTTTTACGATGCAGATTACACTGTCCTGCGACATTTTCCTGGTTTTGATGGTTACAATGGAAGCAAACTAGCTCATTTCGAAAATGATAAAAGTTTTTGCGTAGTACGTATCATTTTTATGAAATTTCATACTATTTATATATTGGAAATTATATATAATTGCAGTATTTTCAAATCTTATTTTCTGGAAACCTTACGTGATAGAAAAAAATGGAAAGCGCCATTCCAATTAGCATACCCAAGTTAAAATGATCTCTACTGTCGCAAATGTTGCACTCTGTATTTATTTTATACGTAATGCAAGTATTGTACACCAAAAACAGTATTTTCAAAATTTATTTTTGATTTGTGAGAAAACCTTGTGTGATAAAGAAAAATGTAAAGACCATACAATTTAGCAAGTCAAATATGACCATTCAGTTTGCAAACCAGAGAAGAAAAATTTTATTTCGCAGAACAGTGTTATCAGTTATGTTTTTTCTCTAAGCTTCTAATGTTCTAAAAATATATCCTTGTTAGATGTTTAAGGTATTTTAATGGAAAATTAAGTGTATTCATTGAATTTTTTAGGAATACCATATAAAGCTACTTTTATTCTTAGAGAATTTAATGAGAATTTGAAGACTATATGAAGGAGGGTAGAACTTAAAGGTAGAAGAAGCTGAACATCAAAAACACAAAAGCTGAGGTGTTCATGGAATAATTAAGTCAGGTTTGGAACAAAAATATGTTTCAGTCATAAAAAGTAATACAAAATTTACTCGTTCAGATCAAAAAACTGAAATGTAGAAGCTTAAATTCATTTCGTCGCCGAACTTGAACCCACGACCTTGAGAGCTGGAGGTTAACAAGTTACCCCTAAACCACAGAGGGCGACAGAAGGCATGTGACGTGCCGCTTGTTTCTTGGAACATGGGTTTGTAGTCAAATGACTCACAAATCTGTATTGTCAGGAAGAAATGGTTAGCTTTTATCATCTTTTTCGAGTGGTTTATTGTTTGGACCTTTTCTTAATGGCTTTCTTTGAGAGACTTCCGTGTGCAAGATGTTGTGGTTACAATTTCGAATTTGTAGAGTGAAGTGCCTTAAGAAAAAACATTAGAACAAGGGACTATGATTCTATTGTGGACCTGACTAGAAAGCAAACCGCAGTAAGTCTAAAGATACCAAGAAATGTGGGAGAATAAATGACAGATAAGTGGTGCATGTTTAATGTTGCAGTAACTGTGAATGAAATATATAGCAACAAGAACACAAAGCCAAATTACAGGTATCTCTATAAGAGTTTAAAATGAAACAGTTTATTCAATTAAATGCAACTACATATTTACTTTTAAACAATATTTTGAGAAATGGCCGAGGTTAAAAGTAGTGCTTGTTATTATTATTATTACACGCTTAGTCATTTTTGTTCACGTGGAATATTGTTCTGTTTTTCTTTTACTGTTTTATTCTGTTGTTAGGCACAAATACAGCTTATATATTTTAAATATATTCAGCAACCTAAAATAAGCCCATTTGTAAAGGTATTTTAAGATTTAATTGCCCTCTATTCTATATTTTGAACCTTAACGTACAGCATTGTGTTCAAACTACGTGTTACAGAACATTTACATACTTGCTTTCTAATTTAGCCTTAATGCAAATAAAATGCTCTAAAATTAAAAATGCACCTATGAAAAAAAAATGTAAACGTTGCAATGCACTGTTTTGATTTGAGCTTCTTGATTATCTATTTGAAAACTCTCTTAAATGGTTAAATACTGATTATATGATGAACATTTGTGCGAACATTTGCAGTAAAATTGAAACAGTTACGAGAAGAAGAGGTTTTAGAAGAATTGTATAACCGGGACTATGACCCTTACATGGACATGATAAGGATGAAATATGTAACATATTTAAAGATACCAAGAATTTGAAGGTGTATCTTTCCGGCTTGATTTATCTAGCTGTTGGAGTTTTGTTGTATTTATCCATTACGAGTGAAGATATTCTTAGAATTAGTTTTGTACCATTAAACATTATCATTAAGCTAAGTAAAGGAGAATTCCGAAAACTAATTTAACCCTTGTTCAGAAAATAATATATTTTCAAACTACAGAACATCTGAATATGTGCTTTTAAATTCCCTTAATGCAAATTCTGTACACTAAAATTGGTATTGCACCTCTAAAAACCTTAAATTTCGGTGCTTTTATTTGAATTGTTTCACTTTTTATTACGGTGCTAATGTAATATAAATACAGTGTACAAAATTTAAATTATTTATGTCCATTTGATTCAATGATAATTTCTTTGTCCTCGATTTAATAAAACAGTATATTCTAATAAAAAGAACCCACACATTTCAAGCAGTTCATTAAATCTTGCCTAAAATTTTGTTTTAATTTTACAGCTCATTAAAAACAAAAATATACGTTGGAACATTTCAACACTCGAACGTATATTGTTTTTTCAAAATTTGCTAATATTGAAAATATTTGATAAACCTGACTAATTAACAATTTCACAAGGGCACAAAAATCACTTCAGTAATAATTTCTCAAATGTTATTGAAAGCTGCAACTTCACTGGCGAATATTTTGAGTTTTAGAGTATTTTAAGTAATTAACATTTTAAAGGCAAGTAACTTACAAAAAATATGCATTTTATTATTCTAATATAGGATTATTTAAATACTTGCATATAAGTCTAAATTATGCCGAATTAGTTCACCAAAAATGTAGAATCAGCGTATAAGACAGGAATATTCTATTAAACAAATTAATTTCTTTCCTCTTTGTCACTTTATTCCTCCAATTTCACATATGCTTAATACCAATGCTATATTACACTATCAAGTTCATTTCAAAATTCTTCTTACTCAATGCACCTCAGCTGTTCCTACATATAGTACATATACGTCATTATTCAAACTTATTTTGGCACATTTTTGCAAGAAGCTATGCGCTGCTCTAAACATCAAGGATGCATTATTGTCTTGCACAACAAATGTTTCGAAAACTTGGAAATTCTTGCAAATGGGAAACTGTGTGATGTAGAAACATGCATATCTCTCATCAAACGGGGCAGATAAGACACGTGTAATTTTATTGGAAAACCAATTCATTAATCGCATATTGATTAAAATAAATTATTCACAAAAACAACGCACGAAAATAATCAAACAAAATTATGTTCGGCAACCCCCATACAAATATACAAAACTCAACATTCGAAATTTTTGCATGCTAATGATAGCTAATGGTTTCAACACACCCACAGAGTACTGATAAAATTTAGAATTTCTGTTTGACCACACAAAAAATCGATGCTTAAATTAACATTTGGATAGAAACAAATGCTTTGAGTTTTATAGATTAGATTGATTTGCGTTCAATAGGTTCACTTGTAGCCAGAAAAGGCTGAGAACATTGAACATGTCCAGAGGTATAAAGTTTAATAGCATATATATGTACAAAAGTTAATATAAGACACATATTATAGTATACAGGCAATATGAACAACATTATGGAAAACAAAGCAGGGATAATTATATATGATACAAAATCAAACACTTATAATTCAGCTTTCACTTGGCTTATGCCAGTACGTCTCAACCATTTCTTGTTATTTCTTAAATACATATACATTAAAAGTAAACTTTCAACATGTATCAAAGATTTATTGGTAATGATTTGTCATTGGAACAGTTAGATACTACTTACAGAGCTACAGAAGCATTATCGGGATAATTTGTCATTCAAATAATCTTGTACAGAATAAAAAGATTTTGAGCAAAGAACTCTCTATCAGCATTTCTAAAAGCACCGAAATTATCAATTTTTTCTTTAAGAACATTAGGAAGTGCGCCAAATATTTTGATAGTTTCATAATACACAACTTTCTGGAAGCAAGAAAGTTTAGCACTGGGATAATGGATATTATACTTTTGTCTAGTGTTTATTCTGTGAATTACATTATTTGTTGCAAATAAGGCACGATTGCATACAAAGAATTTTAGTATCAAGAATATATACACGCAAGGAAGCATTAATATATTCAATCTTCTAAAAAGATCTTTACAGGAGCATCTGTTGTGGGTGTTAGTAATGATTCTTATAACCTTCTTTTGCATAAGAAATGTTCTTTTTTACTTTCTACTGAGTTTCCCCAAAATAATATGTCGTATTCCATAATAGAGTTAAAGTATGCATAATATACTAATTTAAGTGTGTCAATAGAACTCACATTAACCAGCTCTCGGATAGCATAATAGGCAGAGCTGAGTTTAGGTAAGATGTAATTTATGTGAACTTTCCAATCTAAACATCTGTCCATTTGAATGCCCAGAAATTTCAAATATATTTCAAATATAATCATGGATTCCGCAAATGTAAAAAATTAATTAACTCAAAACCGTAATAAAAATTTGTTTATTTGGATCACTGTAGTCAAAATTCATCCCTTCCTATAAACTACCAAAATTAATTTGGGTAATTCTATTCTGATTGGTGGTATTTAAACACTGCTTTCTGATTGGCTGGTGAAAGTTGTTTTGCAACGGCGAGGCTAGTTTGTTTCTGCAGGCCGCCGACATTCTGCTGTTTAACCTCGATAAGTGCGGCTATGTGTTGTTTACAGTGCTAGTGCTTATTTGGTTAAGTGTTGGATAATGGAGCCTTTCTACTCTCTCGTGCTAGCCATGGGAATGACTAACAACGAGGGAAATGCTGACAATTTCGACATCCTGAGGAGACTACCCGTGGAAATTAGCTTCATTATTCTGAGGTTAGTGATGCATTGGTGTTTACTACAATAGTGTAAGGACGGAAATTATCTACATTCAAGTGTTTCATTTGTACAGCGTAGTTGTTTACCATTGTAGATAAATTTGGTTAACAGTTACATAACAGAAAATCCTGATACTACATTCAGTAAGCATATATGTTCTAACTGGTGCAAATTTTAATTCTAAATCAGTTTTGCTCATCTTCTCTGAGTAAAAAAGTTCAACAAACAAGAGCGCTTAGCTGACATGAAATGAAAATCTAAAACGGAATTTAAATTTTTCCCATCCGTATTTTAATCCAAGCATAAGTTTTATATATTTTCTCGGTAGAAAATATGTACATGCCACATGTAAACATGTCACTGTGTAAATCAAGTCATCGTTTCTTACCCTGGGATTTTACATTAATTTTTGAAGTTGCTTATTACTTTCTTAATTTCAATATATTCTGGTTTAAGCAATGTTTAAATATTTACGTGCATCACTAAATCGTTTAGCAGTAGTATAATCGTAAGTAAACATAAGTGAAAAATATTTCTAGGGAAGTAACTAAAGCATTTTGATTCACACAGTGAATTATGAAAAAGTTGAACAACTGATAATTTTTTTTTATTTACATTAGCATTCAATATTAGTGACGTTGTGGCAATTCTCGCAAGGAATATAAGAGCTCTTGAGGAAAGTTATGTAGTGTTGGAAGAGAAAGCACAAGATCTAGGATTGGTAGTGAACGTTAGTAGAACCAAATATATGAAGATGGGAGGTGATGGGCATGCAAGAAGAAGAGAACCTACAGTTAAATTACATGAGAAAGAATACCAAAGAGTGGAAAAATTTAAATACCTGCGATCTATAGTAATAGTAGATAATGAAACATCAGCGGAAATTCAAGAAAGAATAGCAAGTGGTAACAGATGTTTCTATGCCTTGCAGAATATGTTTAAATCAAGGAACGTCAGTAGGAATATAAAATTAAAATATAAACAACTGTAGTGAGACCAATAGTAATGTAGACAGCTGGGTGTTGGCAATTAGGAGAGAACAATGGTTATTACGGTGGGAAAGGAAGATTTTGAGAAATATATTTGGAGTGATAAGAGACTTGGATGGGTGGAGAATGCGGACTAACTTGGAGTTACAGTGCCTATTTGGACAACCAAATATAGTAGTAAAAATTAAACAGGGAGGAATAAGGTGAATTGGCCATGTGCAGAAGATGCCGGAAAGCAGTGTAGTTAAGAACATATGCCCACCTTGGTAGCGTGGTGGTAGCATGTCTGCCCCACGTTCAAGAGGTCCCGAGTTCGAATCTTGGTCAGGGTGAGTTACCTGGATGAGGTTTTTCAGGGGTTTTCCCTTATCCTGAAAGACGAATGTCGGGTAACTCTAAGCTCTATGGACACTGGGCAGAAGGAGAATAGGAAGACCCAGGAAAAGATGGGTAGATTTTGTCGAAGACGACTTGAGAAAGTTTGGGGTTAAAGGCTGGAGAAGAAAAGCAGAGGACTGAGTAGAATGGAAGAGGGTGGTTAGGGAGGCCAAGGGCCTACATGGCCTGTAGCGCGATTATCATTCAATATTAGACAAAAGTATACAAGCACCGTATGCTAAATGTCTGTTATTGTAGAATATAGGAGTTATAAAATATTTAAATACATAAAGCTTATTCAATTTTCCATTCAGCATTACTATAATTCATGGAAGATGTTTGAATATTTCTGTATATTTTGGTATTAATATTTGTTTTACAGGTAAAAGACATTAGTAATTGCTTGGATATATAATATTACTTTATGGTGTATAAGGTTATAAATTACTTCTAATTTATGTAAGGAGCTAATAAATTACACACGTCATTATGGTAATTATTAATGTGAATACTTTAAATAGTGCCCTGTGTTAACTCAAGCAAGCTCAAACTTCGTTATAATGATCGGGGTGCATACTTAATGTAGGTATACAGAAAAGGTTCGCCAAACACGTTGCATCATTGCATTTGAGTTACATTTATTTACAATAGTGTTGAAGTAAACGAGTGCTAGCTATAAGAAATAGCTTCATAATACTGAGGAAAGAACACTTGTTCTTGACATTAGATTCTATTATTATATACATCGCTGGCATTGAATTAATCATACACTTAAGGCACCTGGCTTTACTACTTGGTGTCTTTTACCGATTAACCTCAGAAAATACATTACAGTAGGTTAGTAATAATGAAGTCACCATGACATGCAATTTGTCCTGTAGATATTTTGATATTTCACTTGTTCATTATTTACATCCATGGTGTAAATATTTTAATAAGGGGAAATATCATCTACTTAACTTTCAAGACTTGAAAACATTCTATGTATGGTGGAACTTTCGACATTTTATGAATACACATTGATTCTCAATCTGGCCGTTCATTTTATTTTCACGGCTAGTAACTTCGCAAAAAAATGACTGTGCCTTAAGTTTTTTAAATTTCCCTACATTCTTAGATAAATTTATTTAAACAATATCCTTTTAACATTTATGAGCATTTTCTTTCTGTGATTCTGATGATGGAATATAAAATATTTATCAAGTGTAAACAGTGTACAAAACATTTCAGAAAGTAATGTAATACATTTATAGATAGAGTCAACATGAAAAATTCAATGCCATGGCCGGGATTTGAACTACGGATCTCCTGGTTTCCGTCCAGTCGCTCTAACCCATTGAGCTACTATGGCCAACGTGCCGTCCTGACATTAAATTCTCCTACTGGACGGAAACCAGGAGATCCGTGGTTCAAATCACGGTAATGGCATTGAATTTTTCATGTTGACTCTATAAAAATCTTAGGCAATATATGGCTAGTGTAAAGAAATGATTAATTTCCATCAACTAACTAAAATAATAAGAGTTAAATGATGAAGCCTGTGACTCAAGTACTGACAATACTAAGTCGCCACAAGCGGTGTACCCGAATGCGAGAGCCTCTAGAGGTTTACCGGGGAAATATACGAGTCAACTGGAGAATTTAATGTCAGGACGGCACGTTGGTCATGGTAGCTCAATTGGTTAGAGCGACTGGACCGAAACCAGGAGATCCGTGGTTCAAATCACGGTAATGGCATTGAATTTTTAATGTTGAATCTATCAAAAGCCTTAGCCAATATACGGCTAGTGTAAAGAAATGATTAACTTCCATCAATTAACTAAAATAATACATTTATGTTACCTCTTCAGGGAATTAGGGAAACTCAACATTCAAATATTTCTGCCAGTAAACGCAGTAAATTGGGTGCATTAGGCGAATTTATGCAATAAATAATTAGGCAAATATTTTACTCGCCTGTTTATTTAAAACATGGTTTCTTGAAATGGTATAACTTAAATCGTCCTTACAGGTGGCTTGCTTCCCGAGAAAAACTTGAGCATTATCTATATATTTGATTTAATAAAAATGATTTTACATGCTCCTTACTCAATATTTAGTTTTTAATACTCTCCTTAAAATTTGTTGAGACACATACGATTAAATTAACCAAATGATCCTTGCTTACTAATACAGCTTGTATAATTTTAAAACAGTTGAATTCCATAAGAAAGAATCATAATATTTTAACCACTACTTTATTGTTGAGCAGCATTTTTTGTAACTGCAAATAATCTTTCTGTCAGAAGTTTTTAATTTCTATCTTGCGGAGTAAATTTCATAGGAGAAAATGTACGGAATGATTTAATGTTACTAGCAAAATATTTCGTTAAAAAATTATAAACTCGCAATCTTGTGTAGCTTAATTTAATTTACAGAATATTTAAGTCAAGATTATATGGCGAAAATAGGCAAAGGATTACACATTTAGCTTTTGATGCAGTTTTACTTCCTCTTTAATTTTGTTTGTGTATTCCTTTGGTCCCTTATAAGCAAAACTCGTGTACATTGTACACATAGTCATGGAACGTGCACTTTCATTAATATTACATTCATTCCGAAATAGTAACATTTTTTTATTCGGATTAGTTTTAAGCTATTAGCTAGTCCATCCATATCGGCCGCATTCCTCGTATTACGATAATCACGGCAAGGTCTGTTATGACAATTGTGTATTTATTAGAAAGAGTAAGAATTTTTGTTTTAAATAATAGCGTACAGAAATGAAGGGGCCCTACACTATAAATAATAAACGTGGCTCCGTTTTCTAGTGTAAACACTTGCTTTCTATGCACTGGATTACCCAAAAAGGTTCGTATGGTAACAAGCAGTAAAATGCAGAAGTTACTTTTTAATCCATTTTGGTTAAGCAGACTTTTAAAGCTTCTTAGTGCAGAGCAAGCAGAGGTAAGTTCTGCTAACACTTTTGGTTTTTTCTCCAGCTGAGTTCTTCTTATATTGTAGCATGAGTTTTGTGTCGGATACTCTACTTACAGTATAATTGCTGTATCCCATTAATTCATTTAGTTTCTTATGTTTTGTTTTGAATTGAATGACGTCTGTTTTTTTTTTTTTTTTTTTTTCGAGCTTTAATGATGGCTTATTTGTTTCAAATGAACTATTTAGCTGCTCAAATGTTTGATTCACAGTGTCTCTTATTTGCTGATGTGACTTTTCAGATATAAGTACATTAGTATTACCTGTAATGCGCCAAAATTGTTGACTGTTTGCTAAATTATGTGGCAAGTTCTTTAAACCCATTAAAACTAACAAAAGCAATATACTAGGACACCTTTAGTAATAACGCCTGGTTTAGAAGCAAAACCATTTATCCTGGCTTTCTGAATTCTATTTATTAAGTAAAATCTGAACCAATTTATAGAGATTTCACTAAAATAAAATTTTAACTCAAGCTGTAGAAAGCCTTGTGACCTATATTGCAAAATGCATTAGGTAAGTCACAAAATATTGCTAATGGTGGCTCCTTTTTGTCCAAGGCTGTTACTACTTTAAAAGTATTCATATTTTTATATTTTTGTTGAAATTCAACTCCCAATTAGGATTATAAGTGAATGTTTAACTTTCTGTATTTTATTACCCTATTGTATACGGCTTTCTCCCATTGGAAGTTAGGTTGCTGCCTCCATTTTCATATAGAACCTTAAAAATTGTTTCATTTCAATGTCCGTGCCAAAACTTGAAGTACTTGCTATAGTTACTTACCCCATCTCAACCATGAGAGGTTTTTCTTCGTAACCAGATACTAATCTTTCCGATTTCTGTGGAAGTTGTGGAGGCCATTTGTAATTTACAATTAATTTTGGGATACGTCTCTTTTCGAATTTTAAGTACAGTTTGCTTCGGAGCTATTTGCGTTGCATTTTGCTTAATTAACTACTTTATTTACAATATTTAATTAAGCAGTGTTACTGTTTGGATTATTTCTCCATGTTTTAGTTTTTACACTGTTTAAGTTCTATTATGAATTCATCAAAATTAGTGAGCAATCCTTTCTTTCTCTTCGTTACTTACTCTACCTGTTTTAAAATATACTTTGATGTTTGTGACATTACTATTGATATATAGATAGTAAGAACAGGTTTGTTTTATTTGCTAGGAACTTCCTTTAGCTAAAGCAATCCAGGATTTTACCTTTATCTGTTATGAACTTATTGTTTCCTTAGAAAAAAATAGTTTCAACTGATAGAACAATAACTATGAGGAATTCATCAAATTTCTCATTTACTTGAGACCTGCATTAGATAAAAATCCATCTGATTTAATATTAGTTTAAATTTTTATGCTCATCGCTGATAAATAATTTATTCTTGCTGAAATTTTACTTTTGTTTGATTATTATGGAAGACGCCAACAGTATTTAGACATAGGATCCACATGCTATTATAAGTTAAATGTATGCAGTACGAAATGGGGTTAGCCATATATTTGATTTATATTAGTATGTATTCACAGGAATATTTTGGCCCAGTAGGAAATTTGCAAATATTTCTGCGTAACTGAATGCTGGCGACTGGTTTCTAGAGCTAATTAACTAGTTGTCAGTCTCGACGACAGGGTGCTAGAGAGGATGGTTTTTCTCTCAACACTTCTCTCCCCTCTTTACCCACAAACCCCTTATCAAAGTGTCAGCCTGGACTTCTAAATTACATGCAACGCTGTTGGTAAATACCTCTGTTTTTTAAACCATGGAAGAGTTTTTACATTTCGGAAAAATCTAAAGTTCGTTGAAGAACAAGGTTTCCTCTAAACAACTTTTTTCAATCGACAAGCTTTTTCTAAATATGGTATGTTAAAGCATCCCCTAACCACAATGTCATAAATATCTTAGGATACACTTAGTCTGTTTAGTTAACTCGTGTGCACGTCGGCCGACTCCTTTGACGAACCCTTATAATCGTTTTACAAGTCCTGCCCTCCACGCAGACCTTTCTGCAAGGTTGCCACCTTTCTCAATACATCATGGGTATCGTACGAGTCTTCGTCTAAATAAATCATCTTATGTCCGTTCTGCGAAACTTCCTTAGCTTTGAACAATTCTACTTGATTCCATAATAACCCTTAACTTATTCAATGTGCAGTATTTGAAACCCAGCTCCTTTAGGAGGCCCCACAAAATGCAGTGCCCATAAGGAAAATCACATAATTCTTGCAAATTTGCAACCAATTCGACTAAGGTGGGCGCTCTCCCTTTTGCATAGAATCTGTAAATTTCTCGACGAATTAAATCGCATGTGAAATTATCTACTTTAGAGAATCGTTTCCTTTTGTTTTCACACTTGATCAGCGTCTTTGGTATTCCTTTCGCCACAATTTTTCTTGCTGTATTTCTGTGAATACCCAGAATTTATCATCAGGTTCATTGCATGACCCCTTACCAAGATTATTTGTCAGCATATATTTATGTGTTCAAAACAAGCGCTTGAATTTGCTTAGAAACAGTTCCCGTTATAGCTTTGTGTTTTTTAGGCTTTTCTAGTAATATAACTCGGCCCAGTTATTCATACTATCCTTACTTTGATTATTTTCACGTGACTGAAAGTTATCTACTACTTCATTTGCATTTACTACTGCATTTCCCTCCCACTGTCTCGACATCGTAACACACAACGAATTTCTACACGTAATGAAACAGATCAACTGGAAGTTGGAACTTTGGCAATTGAGACTCCACGTGGAGTAGACATGCGACTGTCACTTCAAGAAAATCAAGGTTGCTGTTCCATTTCTGAAGTGTGGAGATAGATTTATGACGGTCATTAGTGGGCGGGAGGATCAGGTTCCTTTGAGTCCGAATTGCACACCCGTTGACTAGACAGACTTTACCGGGTTGGAGGGGTGAAGAATGTTAGGCCCGTGTTTAGAGCTGAAAATACCCAGGATTGCCGTTGTTTAAAATAATATTTAAAAGGAAAAGGACTTCAAGCTGATTTCACTGTACTAACTAGTCATTTAGTTTACTTATTGATATTTTCAAATAAATTTTAAATAATTAATGTATCCTATTATTATGTCACAACGCTTCATAACATAACTGAAAAGAGATATATTACCTATGCTGTTATGGTATAGTACTTATACTACCCACAAGAACTAAATGTATTATTAGCATAATATCCAAGGCAAGCTCAGTAAAACATCAATACAATTTTAAAAGGGTTAAGTTGCATCAATGTGCATGAATTTGCGAGGTATATTTACTTGCAAATTAAAGAAGCACTTTGGATATTCTGGTAGTTAATAATTATTTGTAAGCAAAGTTTGCACGTTAGAGCTTTGTTCATTGCAATCGTGAGCTGATATATCCTAAAACATTTTCCTATATTCTATGGCAGCTACAGGTGGTGAATTTCAGTTGGTTTAACAAAGCAGTAAATACTTCAAAATAAAGGAAACAAACTAGGGAATTAAAGAAAATTTAGAAAGGAAAAACTATTACTCTTTTTAACTGCTGGAAACTTTTTACGAGGATGTCTGCTAATTTTAAAAGTTTGAATAAAGTTAAGCAGTGAAATTTTTTTTTGGGGGGGGGGGTTCTGTTAAGCAAAATTAAAATAAACAATCACATACATTCCGCATAATAATTAAATGTCATAACTTGAGAACTTCTGAAAGGTTAGAAATACTGTTAGGTATATATTACAAGTATGAATGGAAATCCATGTTAGGTTCGATACCCACGGTAATGTTAAACGCTAATAAGTTTATAAAACTACACTAACTAAAACACTGTGTAACTTCTATAAATATCCGCTTAATTAACACGCATAAGAAGCACGTTTGCACAGTCTAAGCTAATAGAAGGTACTGCAGTTCTAAGGACACAAGAAGAATATTGCAACAGCGCGTTAAGCTGGTGAACGTATTAAGAAGGACCACCCCATATGTTTAAGGCTGGAAGACCCCAAGGCAACTAGAGTGCTCAGGTAGGCCATTCCGGAGAGTCGCGCTGCCATTGGCTAACGCGCATGACGTCACTGAGAATACAGTTCAACCGCGAGAGTTAAACACTAGCCCCTCAGTATGTGTTATTTAAGCTCTGCTACGTGTAATATCGGAAGGAATAAACATCCACTTGTGTATTATAATGAAGGTTCTTTCCAGCAGTTGTATTAAGAGTTTAAAACATGTTACTATTCATATGTACTTAATCAGTGTAGCTCAAGAAAATGACGAAGCAACCCATTGAAGATTTTTCTTTGCTGCAAGTTTCCTGATCATTTCTGCCTTCGCTCTTTTGTTTAAGTGCCTAATTCTAATGAAGGTTCTTGTCCTCACATTAAGAGAGATCACTTTGTGATGAATTTCGGGATACTTGGAATTTATTATAGAAATTAAGTTTTGCATCACTCCATTACACTTCGCAGCACTTTGTCCATGGAAGCTGCAAAATGTTACTTCTGTACCTTGTTCTGCCGTTTCAAAACACTGTTTTCTTTCTTCAGGGCTTGCATCTGAGTCTTTAGTCTAATTATTTCCTCTTCAGCAACAACAGAGTGGTCAGGAGCTACCTCCGTGCTGGTCGACGGGTCAATTTTTTTTTTTTGGGGGGGGGAGATAAAGATACTATAGTAGACAGCGCCCTCTTTCGCACCGGCGATGTCTTGCTGATGTTGCCTATTAATAAAAACAGTTTTATATTATCTTTATTATTATTATTCCACGCATCAAACTTTTCTTATAAAAAAGGAGCGAATAAACTCAGTGTACACATAGAAACAAATACATAAATGGAATGTGTATCTGATAATTACCTGCAAATTGGTTTTGCTGGTACTTGCTACTACCGCCTCAAATACATCCCCATGCCAATTAGGAATTTTCTATTACGGTACAGCGTCGCCCTTTAATTTTCTTTTCAGCGGCAAACCTAACAGCTCGTTTTTTAAATCCCGTTCATAGTTTTCGGGCAGGAAGTGATCGGAACAAATCCTTGCATTATTCACATTAACCGGATCAGCCCTTTTACAGCGTAAAACCCACTTGCGCTGTAGTTCTCGATCTTTAGGCAAACAATGGAAAATCACATTCGTAGTTTTATACGAAGCATGTTTGCTTTCAGCAACAGCGCAATGGTTTTCATAATGTTACGACAAAAAACACAGTCAATAACTACAATAGCTCATAAGCAACTGCATCTCGTTTATTTCATCAGAAGGATTGTGGAATTTGCATGCATCAGCGCCTTATCTTATAATGTGCAATCATAATATTGCATTACGCACATTCACGTGTAAGCGATCTTGCGTTGTATTCTCAGTGACGTCACGCCCCTTAGTCAGCAGTGACAGTGTTTTGCGCGGGAATGGTCTGCCCTGGGAAGACCCTTATAATTGCTTACATGTGAAAATGTGTGGTCAGAAGGGAAAGTGCCAGCCTCGGTAGCGTGGTGGTAGCATGTCTGCCTCACGTTCAAGAGGTCCCGAGTTCGAATCTCGGTCAGGGCGAGTTACCTGGATAAGGGTTTTTCCAGGCTTTTTCCTTATCCTGAAAGACGAATGCCAGGTAACTCTAAGCTCTACGGACTCTGGGCTCATTTGAGCATCATTTCACCCACTCCATTCCGATATGACTTAACGTTGGAGGACGTAAATCGCAATTAAAAAAAAAGGAAAGCTTTGATGCCAACGGGATGGAATGCTCGCGGTTACTAAACATACTTGCTTATATTTTAGCAATTTTTAATAGACGCGTTATGCGAAAATATTTTAAACATTTGCTGAGTCTTCAGATCACAATGACCTGAAGAAATCAAGGCTGTAACAGCTTGCTGGTTTTGTAAGTATAAAATAAACTATGTAAAATAATTAATTTCATTAAGATTGAAAACAGTTCTTGACAGAAGTTTCATCATATTGAAAGTAAACCAATGAAAGAATTTCGTTTTATATAGATAATATATTTTAAATTTTAATTGATGAGTGTCATGTAAATAAATACACGTGCCATATTTTCAGTATAAAATGAAGTTTAATTATAGAAAACATACAAATGTAAGCTTCAATTTTTACATTTTGGTATTAATTATAATATTTCAGTGTTCTCATTATCTTAATTTTGTTGTTAGGATGCTGGATCCACGTTCGTTGTTATCTGCTGCACTGGTAAGCACGAAATGGCTTCGTCTGATCAAGTCTGATGCGATCCTGAGGTCCAGAGTCAGACAACAGATCATCAGGGAGAGAATGACTCGCATGTATCCCTTTAGTGTCACAGTTGTGAGAGATAACCATCAGGAGCCACAGCATCTGTCTCGGTTGAACATCTCTCACAGACTCACGTTGTCTGCAGTGTCTGGTAAGTAAATATTAGTAATGAACTCACTAACGATGTTGTAGTACAAACAAAAATGGTGTAAGGATATGCTGTCTGCCTCACATACAAGAGGCCCCAAGTTAGGATATAATACCTGGATTAACTAATTTAGAGGTTCCCAGTGCTCTTTTGAGAACTCATTCCATACATCGTCCAATACGACCTGAGTGGTTTGGGAACGTTAAATCTTAAACAGAAAACAATTTTTAAAATGGTCATTGCAGAAGTTTCTAGATCTAAAAACTGAACACATTATTTTGACATTTGTCAGGCAACGTTTCATAGTATAATCGTCCAAACATAAAAATATTTTCACTACAATATTTCCAGTAGATTGTTAAGACTATCAGTTGCTGCATTAATTTAACTTTGTGAAATGAGGCTCCATACGTAAAGTAAATACACGCTTTTTACACAATCATACTTATACTCCAATCAATATTACTGTGGTATAATGATAACGTTTTGTGAGTCTTTTTCATTTAAAAAAAAGTGTTTTTATTTCAATTGCACATGCTTATAGTGAGGAATATGTACATCATAGAAATTATGTAACATACCTGATGTTTCAAGCGTTTAAGTAGTAATCAAACTAAAACATTACAATTGCTATGGCTTATATTGCAGCCATGGTTTAACCCCAAAACATAAACCTCTAGCATAATAACAAACCATTAATAATTGAGGAAAATAGTACATCTGTGATTTAATACTCAAGTAAGTATATCATAAATCCACGGCACTGAGATTTGAGATTTATTTACGCATTTATACGTAAAATCTTCTTATAGCTGCTCTCTCCAAGCCTCCAAATCAGCGTTATTCTAAACCAGGTTTATTTTAGCTTTCAAATGTTTATTAAACACATTCTTATCTCCCTTCTTTCTTATTATATTCGTCAATATAATTTTCCTTTAGGTGATGACCTTTAATTTTGATATAACAAGGAAATTCTCAAGTAGGAGCATACATTATTTGTTTGTCCTGAAATCTGGTTCTAACGTCATTAAACATCATCTATTAAATTGGCTTCTCATTATTTTAAAGCCGTTCTCACGATTAATTCATAGCAGTTATTTAAGCTTAAAATAAGTTTAATAATTCTGTAAAAAAGAACTTAAAGAAAGACTGATTTATATGGATAATATGTGCCTTCTATTTTTACGTATCTAAAACAACTACACGAAAAGACAGATGCTTATTAAACTAAGGATGTGTTCTGCAAATAGGTAATATCTATAGGTCTACTATGTTCATTAATGCAGCAATGGAAAATAAAGTTAAATCTGGGGGTGTTTGTCAATGACGAACTCCAGTTATGTCTCTTAACAGCTGTTTCTAAGTTTATACGAAATATTTTTGCACAATGAAAACATAGAATAAGAAGCATAATTTAGTCTTAATGCATTTTCCTTGACTTCCCTTCCATTATTCAACAATTCTTTGGTTATTTCAGGCATGCCAATATTTTAACTACTCTTCCTCTATCTTCTCATCCAACATCTTGGACTTCAACAATGCATGTAAGTATTTATTTATAATGATATAGCTATAGACAGATCCAAGTAGCTCAGTAAGGCTATGGGGAATGTGATGTTAGGGGATATATCACTGGTAGATGAAAGTTTAAAGCTTTGACACCCTTTATAGTGTTTAATGCAGCTAACCTTTTAATGTGAGTGATGAATAAATGCCAAGTTCTTAGTTACGTGGTATTTAGCCAATTTTCCTATACATTTTCTTAGTATTGCCATTCATTTTTTAAAGATTCTTTCATTGTTTCAGGCATGCAATACTTTAACCCATTCATTCTACAACTTCTAATCCAAATTTTTGAACACTAACAGTGCATGTAAATATTTCAATTAGCACAGCAAATAATTTGTTAATGGCATGACAATGGTTCAAGGCTTCATGGTCTGAAGTTCACTGGTAGATGGAAAATTTACTGGTGCTTAAGACTGCAAAGTTTGGTGCCACGTTAGATTTTCTTGTGACTGTAGAAGTGGCTTGACATAAACAGTGTTAAGAACAAAGTGCCCATTCACTTCTTTCTTGTTATCTCTGTTCCTTATATTCCTAAAAACCGTAACTCATTACCAGGGAGCGGGCTTTTAGTATGGCCTTGACAGCACCGCGGAGACAATACACAGCCCACTCTGTTTCAAATGTTCCAGGGCTGTTCAGTAAAGAATGATCACTTCTTTTTGACAACGTACCTTTACTCACACTCATAATTTTGATGGTCCTTCTCAAAATAGTCTCCCCTGAATGCGATGCACTTGTCCCAGCGTTTCTGCCAGTCTTCAAAGACATGCTGGAAACCATTTTGAGATATCCTTCAAAATCGCCTCCGCAGCCTTCACCACTGCTTCCGATGATCGGTAATGCCTCCCACGAAGACGTTTCTTCAAGTTAGGGAATAGAAAGTCCCATGGGGCTAAATCTGGACTATAGGGAGGGTGAGGGATGCACTTCACTTTGATTTTTGCAAGATATTCAGCAACATTTGCAATATGCAGCCGCGCATTATCGAGGTGCAGCATCCAGCCTGCTTCCCGGAAATGTGGTCTTTTGCACCTGATATGGACTTGCAGTGTTTTCAGGACATCCCTGTAGTATTGTCCAGCTACAGATGTGTGTGTAGGTACAACATGCTGATAAGCCATTCCATGAATATCAAGGAATGAGATGACCATCACCTTCCCAGCAGAAGCAAGCACTTTTGCTTTTTAGGGGGTTAGCGATGAAGGAAATTTCCACACTGAGCTTTGCTGTTTGCTCTCAGGATCAAAAAATGATGTAGCCAACTTTCATCAGCAGTGATTACGTTTGAAAGAAACTCCGGATCTTCCTCTAACATCTACTTTAACTGCATGTTACCTCCATTGCAGTGGTAGGCGATTGAACATGTCTGAAATTGCCTGGTTCTCACAAACAGGAACCAGAAGTACCAACAATGAAACTACTACGGCGTGTTTGTTTCACATTAAGCTAACAGAATATAATATGATTGAATTTTAGTGCGAAAAATTATCACCGTAAAAAAATTATGATCGTTCTTTATTGAACAGCCCTCAGGGGCAGTAATAACTGAAATGTTTAGCAATTGGTAGTATGTAGGTAGTAAAAGGCTTTTCGATTCACGTGATGGTTTCGCCATTTGTGAAGAAATATTCCCTGCCAAATTATTCCACAAGCAACGGCGACTGTGGTGATTTGAATTTTCGTTGCTTTCGGTATGTAGCCCAAACTGACTTGTGTAGCGGTGGGTGTAATTGTTCCTCAGACCTCGCGCTACCTGATCTCTATACTCCGTGCTGTTAGTGCCATTCCTCTGCTTACTTCCTGGAACCTCTCTCCCTCCTCATGACGTAACAGTCAAAGTGGGCCAAGCCTGCCAAACCGACTGCCGGCCTAACGCCAACATATACAAGTTAGAGGATCATCCAACCGATACGGAGAGGATATGTGGTCAGGATATCGGCACCCCCAGCCGGAAATTTGACTTTCCTGACCAGAGTTCTCGATTTCTCCCACGATGCTGACTGGGCACCCATCCCATAACCCCATTGCAACAACGCCCTGGCCCACTACTCCGCGGCTCAGGACTGTATTCACGTACAGAATATTCCCAGGACTTATCAGCTTATTGTGAGGAATACTAAATGCATTAAAATTTTTGTTAATTGATGAAAATTAATCATTTCTTCTCACTAGCCGTATATAGGCTAAGGTTTTTGATAGATAGTCAACATTAAAAATTCAATGCCATGGCCGGGATTTGAACCACGGATGAAATATCAGGACGGCATGTTGTCATGGTAGCTCAATGGGTTAGAGCGGCTGGACGGAAACTAGGAGATTCGTAGTTCAAATTCCGGCCATGGCATTGAATTGTTCATGTTGACTATCAAAAATATATTAGTTTTAACATTTCTAATCACATTTTGGCATTGTCAGATCTTCAGTTACACCTTTTCTGTGGATGTAGCTCATAATCAAATAAAAATATGCTAATATATTGCAAATCTAATCTCCACGGAACGAATTCCCTTATTATATTTCAGTTTGACATTGGCATTCCCTATTTTAATAAATTTAATCTTTCTGTAGGTACGTTGAGAACATTTACTCTGCTAATACAGCTAAGAGTACAACTGATAGTGATGCCCATAATGTTATTATGAGAATAACCTTCAAGATCCTTTAGTTCATAATATCAAGATCTTGGCAAGAAGACTGCAGCAATAATTTAAAGGGTAGATAAGTTAACTTTTTTAGGACTATACTACGTCAACAAAGCAAAGAATCTTGTACATATTTGAGTATATTTTATGAAAATAAGTGACCTTCGAGTGACCTAATCCTCTCCTAAAGTTTCGAAAACACAAAACTGCTGCTGCTACGTTTGTTTACATCGAATTTTTCAACGGAACTTTCATTATGCCAGTTCTGTATGTTCATACCGACATTGCACGTTCATTTAAGATCCTTTTCATACTACTTCGTTGCAAAAAGTATTTAATATATGTTATATTCATACTTTTATCATCGTAATCGATGTCCTCAATCTAATCCTTATATTTTCTTTGATTGCAGCATTCGTTAGACCAGAGCCTGTAAAGAGCAGCAAGACTTTTGTTCCAGTGGGACGCCAATTTACATTCAAAGGGACTAAAGTTCAGCGAACTGCCACGATCAAGAGCAGCACTGTTGACAAACATAAGTCGAGCAAACCTCAAGTGAGGTTAAGGATATAAGTTGCTTGTGAGGTAAGGTATTATGCATGTTTCGACCTTTTCACATTCTAATGTCTTTGTTTTTGTTGGTTTGCTTCTTTTTTACACTCCTGTAATTTCTGAAATTTGCTTCAATCAGCTCAAACATTCTTAAATACACAGTTTTGTCAGGAAAAACAAATAACTTTTTTTATATATGGAAATAGCTACTATGTACATTCTTGTTACATTTTGCAATCCTAATTACTTCGTCAGTTTGAGCTTTTTGTATAACAAACTTATGCATCATTTTTCTTTTTATCTTGAAGTTGAGTTCTTAACTTCACGCTCGACCTCTTTTGTTCATGCATTGGGTCCCTACCACGAGCAAAGCTAGTTTTAATCTTAAATTTGCTTTTTGTGATCATTTAGCTCGCGTTCTTCTATTTCATGCATTTGTAGGACCTGTGGTGATTTACAGTTAAGATTTTAGCCAGCTATAGAAAGAGTTCTCAAATATTTTAGTTGTAAGTGCTTATTCTTTCATTGTTTAAGTACCTAAAGCAAGTTATAAATGGATGCCTAAAGGTTTGCCCTTTCTCTTAGAGGTTTTCTTACACTTTTGTAACTTTGAAATGGACTTCTATGTGTAACATTCATTTTGAATTTTCAGTGCACATTTTCAAATGTGACTACAGAACATCTGTATCTATTTATTTAAACAATTATTCAAAATGACTATGAAAACCCCACTCAGAGTCTTAGCTTTCTGTGTTGCTTTTGTTTTTAATTATGAATCAAGTATGTGCAGCCTGGAACCACGTGATACGTGTTGTAATTTTCTATTCCATTCTGAAAGAATTGAAATGCAGTCTTAGCTTTCTGTGTTGCTTTTATTTTCAATTTTGAATCAAGTAAGCCTGGAACCAAGTGTTAAATGGTGTGTAAGATTGCTCAAATGCTTAAGTTAGGAGCTATATGAAATGTTAAAACTATCACAGCCTTCTGAATTGTGTTTTCATCGTTATTTCTTTCCTGAGTATAATTTATCCTTAATAGCCTGCTTCTTAGATCTGAGAGATAGTAATTGATGGTTGATAAAGCTGTTAAATACTATTTATTCAACTGTATTTGGATTTCCTTCCTAAGTCACAATGCTTAATCCAGCAACTTACTGTTTCAGGTTTGCAGCAGTCATCCAGAAGTGTGCTACAGTCAGACGTTTCAACATATTGTAGTAATGTGTAAATAAATGCTGTAAATATTGTAAATAAAAGATAATAAATTATTTTAACAGAATATCGTGTTATTATTTGAGTAAATTAAAGTATTTACCCCACCCAAATATCCTGTCCCTGTGCTTTAGATGGAGTATGAGCAATGAGCCAAAGTATTGCACTAAAATGATTGTGTGGCAGCTTCATGTGATGAGCCTTTAGTAGCAGAAACTCTGGGTCAAAATGTCGTCACTTTGATGAAGATCGTTTCGACCTTGCTCTTGCTAAACTCGTTAAATAACCCTATTGTTGACACTTGGTTTTAAGTACTTGGGATGCACTTACACAATGTAAAGCTGTTTGTGCAGGGTCAAACTTACTAAGAGAAATGGAGAGGTGGGTGTCAGGAAAAGAAAGTTTGGAACACAACTTATTGACCGAAAAAGAATATTTTTGTTGGGTCTTGCTTCTACCTACTGATAATAAAAGTACTCTTGAAAGAGTATCTTAATGTAATTTGTAACTTGGAGGGAGATTTTATCATGAGTAGAGCTGACAATTCTCTTCTAATTTTGTTTTATATCAAGTCACACCGTGGGCAAGTTTGCACTGTACTAACCAGCACTACCTGCGTAACAATGGGAGCAAGAAATAGCTAACCTGACTTGTTGAAATGGGCGACATCAGAACACAATTGTGTTGTTGAACGTAGCGTGTCATTATCGTTCAGAAATTGACATTTTTTTAAAAAAAATTTACGTCATCCAACGTTCATATCCAACGATGAATGAGTTAGGTGAAATGATGCTGAAATGAGTCCGCGGTCCATGTAGCTTAGAGTTACCCGACAGGACCTCTTGAACGCGAGCCACACATACTACCATATACGCTACCGAGGCGGGCTTGGACATGTACTTAATAGAAACACACGTTTTCAAATTTTAATATTGAAAGATACTGCTGGTTTTCTGTAGTGGAAACGAGCATATAAGATAGGCCTATAGTATTGATCGATATCCCAGGCATTTCTGATGCTATCCGGTCATCAAATACGCGGCTTATGATTAAGATAGTCACCATTTTATTCTTGGGTTTATTGCCTTTAGAGGGTCTCTTAGGCATGCTACCTTACTTGGACGAACTAAATTGAAATTTTTCAGAAATAGTAATGCTTCGAACTACATTTATCAGGTGCACTTGAGCTTGGTCCGATATTGCTCCACATTCTCACGTTAATGGTTGCCCATGCAGGAAAATAATTTCCTTATGCAGTCATGTATCTCAACGTGTACGATTCCTGCTAACGTTTGGCTTTTAGAAAGGCCAATAGGACGAAGATTGGATGAGTTTGTGATAAACTACTTGTAACAGTCCAGGTAAGTTATCATTAATACTTAGTTTCTTCGTATTAAGGGTGCCAAATTATTTGCCACTGTCTTTTAGTGAACATTAGTAAACATTTTTGTAAAACAGCAAAAATGAAAGTTGAGAATGACTACGATGCGCGCAATCATTCACCAGGATCTCAAGGACATTCTAATAGATGTTATCTTGTAACTGCATATTGAAAACCATGGCCTCCTAACTGAAATTTACAAATTAACTGTAATCAGAATTCTAGGTCAGTACGCGTACAGTACTATTGTGCGTTTCAAATGGGAAGGTGTTTGTCCTTGAGCGCTACTAGGTGAGCAACCAATCGGAGTTCTGCGGTGTTGTAAAGCATTCCCCCTAAGTGGTGCATGACGAGCGGCAGACTAATCAATCTCCAATAAATACTATTCGCGCTAAGACAGAAATTCAGATTTTGCTGAAAAAGCTGACCTATGAGAAAGGAGAGAGTAATGTATTTAACATAACCGTATAAAGCCCATATTCTTAGCTCAAATGGTTTTCCTAATGTAAATAAAGTAGATGCCATTATATTGTAACAATGCATTGCGACGTAAGTACTGTAATGAATATCATTATTGGTTGGCATGTATGCGTGAACGTATATTTGAAATTACTCAGAATTGAAACGTAAACATTTGACATGACGTGATAAAAGAAATATGTACTTTGAATAAGCCAAGGTGTTTGTTAAACTCGATGAGAAGAAAGGATACACTTCTTTCTAGTCTGGTTACATTATATCCTTGTTTATGAATGGTTCGTAATCTCTATTTAGTCTAGAGAGTTCAAAGCAGAATTATTCAGTTACTCTTCCATGAAAACGTGTATCAGCTGGATCAATGAGACTCAATCCACCTTCCTCCCACCCCTTACTACTGCTAGAATAATCCAATAGAGTTAATGTGAGCTCAAATTATGCTGCAAACGGAAATAATATTTTTAAACTAACTGACGTTGAACGACTTATTCACGAAGAAATTGACGAGGAACACAACAAGACGGGAAAACTGCGTGAGACATCAGATAAACTACAAGACGACGACTTTTGGAAAGAAATAGCACATGATGAGATTATGGGTGCTATCATCATAAATTTGCAGTGCCCAGAGTTTGAAGCCAATGATGAATTTTCTCTTACCGTAAGTCGCCACAAATGGTGCGTGTCTCATAGCATATGAGAACCCTTAGTGGTCTATCGGGAAACATACGAGTCAGTTGGAGAATTTAATGTCATGTTGGCCATGGTAGCTAAATGGTTATGGCAACCGTACGGAGAGCGGGAGTTCCGTGGTTCAAATCTATGCTGTAAATCTATCTATATCTATGTCCAAACTTACTATGCCGTAAATACTTAAGTCCCAGGCTTTATAGTTAAACACTATCTTATTCAGGTAAATTGGTGGAAATAATTATTTCTTCCACACTAGCCGTGTGTAGGCTAAGGTTTGAATGAGTAGAGCCAGACTGGAAAATTCAATGCCATAGCCGGGATTTGAACCACGGACCTCTCGCTCTCCGTGCAGTTGCTCTAAACCACTGAGCTACTATGGCCAGTAAGTCGACATGACATTAAATTCTTCAAATGACTAGTATGTTTCCCGGTAGATCTCATATGCTATGAGACACGCACCTTCTGTGACGACTTACTCTGCTGTAAGTACTTAAGTCCCAGACTTCATAGTTAAACCACTATGTTATTCAGGTAAATTGATGGAAATAATCATTTCTTCCACACTAGCCATGTGTAGGCTAAGGTTTGAATGAGTTAAGGAAACATACGAGTCAGTTGGAGAATTTAGTGTCATGTCGGCATGTTGGCCATAGTAGCTCAGTGGTTTAGAGCAACCGCACGGAGAGCGGGAGGTCCGTGGTTCAAATCCCGGCTATGGCATTGAATTTTTCAGTCTGGCTCTACTCATTCAAACCTTATTTATTAATTAATACCTATCTTAAATTAATGTAGGAGTAGCATACAAAGCAATGCTTGTCCTTAATACATTTCATATAAATCATAAAACATAAGAAAAAACAAAAGCACAGTATGTAATAATCTATGTATCAAAATGATATTTACGAAGTACCTCGTGTCTTGTATTCATCTATTTCAACGTTTTAAAGCCCGCCTCTGTAGCATGAGTGGTCCAGAGGTCAAGAGGTCCAGAGCTCGATCTTGATCAGGGTTTGTTATCTGGATAAAGTTTTAATCCAGGGGTTTCCTTTATCCTGAAAGATGAATGTCGGATAGCTCTATGAGCCCCGGGATCATTTGAACATCACTTCACCTATTTCATTCATCATTCAATTTGACTTAACGTTGGAGAAGGTAAGTTAAAGGAAACCATATTTAATTAGTTATACATGAACGGCATCCTTTAGCCTAATGCCAGTTTTTTCTCTCCAATCCTGCATGGACTTATTAGGAATAGAGCAACGACAAAACACGATATGATACACGCTCTCTTTTTCTTACAATTTCCACATTGCTACTCCCTTGAATCGTGATTTCCCGTTACTATTCATTCATTACATATATTGTTTTTCTAGAAATGATTTGCCCGCCTCGGTAGCGTAGATGGTAGTATGTCTACCTCACGTTCAAGAGGTCCCGAGTTTGAATCTCGGTCAGGGTGAGTTACTTGATAAGGTCTTATCCGGAGTTTTCCCATATCCTGAAAGACGAATGTCGGGTAACTCTAAGCTCCATGGACTCCGGACTCATCTAAGCATCATTTCACCCATTTCATTTAACGTCCGTTATGACGTAACGTTGGAGGACGTGAATTACACATAAAAATAGAAATGATTTCATTTTTAGTGCACTTAAAGTTTCTGTAAAGTTTATTGCATCATTGACGTAAGGAGCAGTCGCAGATTTTCTCTTTCTTTCAGAGGCAATCATGACGTAGCACGTTATAAATATATAATGGCATTTGATGTTTACAATTCTAACGCTATGAAGAGCTAATTTTGGAGAATCAGTGCCCTTGAATAGGCTCTATATTTTCCCCCTCCTAATTTTTCCTCCTAAAATGTTTTTGCCTACTTGATGGAGTTTCGTTTAGTTAGGTTTGTAATACACATTTAACTAAAAGAAAAGTTTTCAGATCATTCCCATATACATATATACGAGCGCTCGAATATTGTTCTAAAAGTACTCTTTTGGATAAGGGGACCACAAAGCTTGTATTTGCACTGAAATCTCAGAATGGAATTTTTTCTCTACTTACTGTATTTAAGTAGTGGAGAAAGTAAAACTATCAATAGTTAACCACCTACAGATCATGTACATATTTCTTAACTATTTGCCTGTATAGAAAGTGAGTTTATTCCCTCAAAAATAAAGATTTTGTAATATAAATAGAAAAAAATTCTAAGATCGCTTCCGTTTTTGCACTGTTCGTGTCTATTATCACGTACTACGTACGCCACTTCAAATCTGGGAACTGCCACTCATTACTTGGAGCTTGAACTGCCGTCCGTTGAACTGGATTTACCCCTAGCGTTCTGCAACTCTTCTAACACAGGAAGGGATATCTGCTTACCTAACACACTGGTAGATTTTCCACACGAGTTTCTCCTTGTATCCCTTAGCTCTGGAGATCTGTTTAGTATTGCACTTAATTTGATACATTAATTTGAGCCGTTACTCACTTCAGACGAAACCCAATACAATAAACATAAAAGACCACTGTCCATTTTTGATAGGACCATCGGGATAGGAGACCCAGAAATAGACATCCAAGAGTATCTAAACACACCCGTAAGACTTCCATAGAAATAGTAAGATTACCCATGACTTTATACCACAACCTGACGTTTAGTAGTCTACAAAGTCCTTGCTCTTAGTCAAGGCGGATCTGGTGGGGAGGCATCCCCCTCCCCAAAATCCCAAAATTCGGAGTACTTAAGCTATAAACTAGGAATCGGCTACAAATCTTACGGTATCATTTCGAAACAACCTGTATAACTTAAATATTATGTAACTCCTAACACACTTAAATTCATGACAGATCTTTTGCACGTTTCTCGAAGTCTCTAATATTTTCTCTCCCGTAATTTCCTATTTTATAAATGTTTCAAATGTGCGAGTTAGATCTACGTTTTATATATAGGTGATATTCAAACAAAAATGTTCTTATAAAATAAATTGGGCTTAAATTGCTTCTTCTTACTGAATTTCATGTTAGTTTAACAATACATAGGACAGGGGAAAATGTAAACAAGCAGAGACGCGGAATATAAACGCATGTTTTATATATGTGAAAGGGAATGTAATATTCGCTTCAAAAATGAAATGCAATGGGCTATTGTTAACTTAAGCTTCGTCACGCTCAGGGCACTGAAATTGATCTATCTTATTTGCTTTTTTTACCAACACGAGGATCATGAGTATAGCTGTGACAACTTCCACAGATCTCATCTAGGTATCAAGTATGACAATATTCTTATGATAAAATTTAGACAAATTGCCGATGGTTTGTAAGAGGCCATAAGCTACGTTTCAATTTTTTAAATTATTCTTTTAGTTCTTTAACTGCTGTGTTTCCCAGCTTCCTATTTTACATTCAGTGCGAAAGACCACTTATATTTCCGCAGAGACCTCTGTATCAGTTTTGAAGTTATTTTACGCGTTGTAAATCTACGACGTGGAACCACCGGGTTTCCGAAGGAAGCCATGCTAAGGATGTTTACGCCAGAATATGTACGTTGCCCTTCAACAAGCTTGTACCCGTGACCTTGTGAACTGGATGCTAGTAAAGTCTGTTTAGTTAACGCATGTGCAGCTCTGAGTCAAAGGAACCTGAGCCGCCCGCCCACTAATGACCGTCATAAATCTATCTCCACACTTCAGAAATGGAACACTGTCGTTGAGGACCAATAGCAACCCTGATTTTCTCAAAGTGACAGACGCATGTCTACTCCACGTGGAGTCTCAGTTGCCAAAGTTCCAACTTCTAGTTGATCTGTTTCATTACGTGCAGAAATTAGTTGTGTGTCACAATGTGGAGACCGTGGGAGGGAAATGCAGTGGTAAATGCAAATGAAGTAGTAGATTACTTTCAGTCAAGTGAAAATAATCAAAGTGAAGACAGTGTGAATAACTGGGCCGAATTATATTACTGGAAAAGCCTAAAAAAACAATTTTTATAACGGGAACTGTTTCTAAGCAAATTCAAGCGCTTGTTTTGAACACATATAAATATGTGCTGACAAATAATCTTGGTAAGGGGTCGTGCAATGAACCTGATGATAATTGCTGGGTATTCACAGAAATACAGTGAGAAATATTGTGACGAAAGGAATACCAAAGACGCCGATCAAGTGTGAAAACAAAAGGAAATGTTTCTCTAAAGCAGATAATTTCACATGCTATTTAATTTGTCGAGAAATTTATAGATTCTATGCAAAAAGGGGAGCGCCCACCTTAGACAAATTGGTTGCACATTTGCAAGAAATTTGTGATTTTCTTTATGGGCACTGCACTTTGCGCGGTCTCCTAAAGGAGCTGGGTTTCAAATACTGCACATTGAATAAGATAAGGGTTATTATGGAATCCAGTAGACTTGTAGCTTGGCGATATATATATATATATATATATATATATATATATATATATATATATATTTGTCAAAACAAAGGAAGTTTTGCAGGAATGGACATAAGATAATTTATTTAGACGAAACCTTGTACGTTACCCATGACGTATCGAGAAAGGTGGCAACCTTGCAGAACGGTCTGGGTGAAGGAGGGTCGGGGGTTGTAAAGCGATTATAAGGGTTCGTCAAAGGCAGAAGCCGACGTGCACACCAGTTAAAGTCTGTTTAGCCAACGTGTGTGCAGTTCCCAGTCAAAGGGATCTCAAAGGACGGGACCTCCCCGCCCACTAATGACCGTCATAAATCTGTCTCCACACTTCAGAAATGGAACACTGACGTTGGGGACCAATAGCAGCCCCCATTTGTTGAAAATGACAGTTGCATGTCTACTCCGCGTGGAGTCTCAGTTGCCAAATTTCCAACTTCCAGTTGTTCTGTTTCATTAGGTGCAAGACGGTGATGTTAAAATGCTGCAACATTGTAGAAAGGACCGTCAGGAGGAGGGTCCATGTTGTAAAACGATTATGAGGGTTTGTCAAAGAAAGCGGCCGCCGTGCACTTGCGTTGGGTAGACAGACTTTAACTAAACAGACTTTTACTAGTATGCTACCCCTAGGTCATGTGACGTTCCGCTTTTTTGTTAGAAGTGCGGGTGTCTGTTGCATGCAGTGGTTTTACGGTCAAATGAGCCATAAATCTGTATTGTCAGGTTAGCTCTTATCACTTTTTTTCAAGCGACTTGTCATTAGAACCTTGCCTTAATGTAGTGGTAACTGCATATAATGTTATCTTACAAAGCCTTCCACGTGTAAGATGTGTGGTTCAAATTTCGAGTTTCTTGAGTGAAGTACTTTAAAAAATACTTTATAACAATGGACTATGATCCTATTGTGGACCTGACTAGAATTCAAATCGTAATAAATGTAAAGGTAAAAAGAAATAATTGGAGATGCAATGGCAGATAATAAATAAGTGTGCAAGTTTATAGATTTGACATTTGACAGTCAGAGAACTTCCTTTAATTGCATTTAAATGTATAATATTAAACATCTATTTGTATGTAGCACCGAACATTGACATAAATTTTAAGATTTGATTTATGTGACGTATCCCTGATCTCATTATTACTTATTTCAGTATATCATATTATGGTCGAGTTTTACACTGTTCCTGACCACGTGTGTCTAAGTTTAAAATATTGATAATATTCTCCATGCTCCTGTATATTACCTTACACAGTCAATTCTTCTTCTTTACACAACTCTCATTTAAGTTTTGAGTATTTAAGTAAGTCAGCTACAATTCTTTGAAGCAGTATTTCCTGATTCAGAATTTAAAGGAATACTACAATAGTATAAGCAATTTACACAGGTTGAATAAATAATTGATTTAAGTTTATTACTTAAATTGCGTTGTATGAAACAAGTAAAGTATAATTTAATCATCAATTCAAAATGTGTCATCTCAAAAGAAAAATGTGTTTATTGTTTATTCATTAGGTTTCAGTTTAAAATGAAATTATAATTTGTGTAGTTAGGTCATGATACATTTGTCTTTATGTTATATGGAGATGTTACTGCTAATTATTTTATTGTTTGCTTTATTATTTGTTTTGTCAATAGCAGATAAGTCCCTAGATGTACCTAGACAAGTCCCTAGATGTACCTAGATATGTCCCTAGATGTACCTAGACAAGTCCCTAGATGTACCTAGACAAGTCCCTAGATGTACCTAGATAAGTCCCTAGATGTACCTAGATATGTCCCTAGATGTACCTAGAAAAGTCCCTAATGTACTTAGATAAGTCCCTAGATGTATCTAGATGAGGCCCTAGATGTATCTAGATGAGGCCCTAGATGTACCTAGATAAGTTCCTAAATGTACCTAGATAAGTCCCTAGATGTACCTAGAAAATTCCCTATATAAGTCCCTAGATGTACCTACTGCAACAATAGTAAATAAAATATATGACCATAAGAACACAAAAAGTAAGTTACAGGAATACCTATAAGAGTTAAAAACAAAATAGTTTTAATGGATATTTTACTTCTTTTTTTTTTCATTTACGTCTTACAACGTTAAGTAATATCGGACGATGAATGGAACTGGTGAAATGATGCTCAAATGAGTCCAGGGTCCATGGAGCTTAGAGTTACCCAACATTCGTCTTTCAGGATAAGGGAAAACCCCGGAAAAAGCTTATCCAGGTAACGCACCCTGACCGGGATTCGAACTCGGGACGTCTTGAACGTGAGGCAGACGTGCTACCAGGGCGGGCTATTTTACTTATTTGAAGTTAAAAGGAAGTGGTATTAATTATCTTGACACTCTCAGATGTTTTACACCTGTAACTTTTGTTATCTTACAGTATTGTTCTGTTTATCTTTTATATTTTACTTAGTTTTTGGGGGCAAGTAGAAAAGTAGAATTTATACATTGTACATATATGTACATAAGCCCATTTTAGAAGGTATTTTAAGATTTAATTGTGTACTATTCAATATTGTCTTTAAGCTAAGTGAAAAGGGATGCTGAAAATGATTATCAACCTCAAAGTACAGCATAGTGATCTAACTACATGTTACATAACATTTGAATACTTGCTTTCTAGTTTACCCTTAATGCAAATAGTATGTTCTAATATTGAAAATGCAACTATCAAAAAAGAAAGTTGTAATTCACGGTTTTTATTTGAGCTGCTTGATGAGCTTTTTGATATATTTCTTGAATGGTTAAATACCGAATATTTGCAGTAGAATTAGTAAAAGAATATGTTGCATAGCTCAGATTTGAAGTTAGGAGAAGAAAGCGTTTTAAAATAATTGTACAACTAGTACCATGACACATATATGGACCTAATGAGGATGAAACTATAGCATAGTTAAAGATTCCAAGAATATATTTATTAAAGGTATGTTATACTTATGCAATAATACCTATCTACTATTTACGGAATCATATAGGTAGATTCCTAAGAGTTATTTTGATACCATTAAATATTCTCTCTAAGCCGAGTGAAGGAGAATTCCTAAAATTAATTTAACCCTTGTGTTACAAATACAGAACATATGAATATGTGCTCCTTAATTACTATCAATCGAAATGATGTACACTAAAATTGGTAGACTATTTACATTTATTTTTATTTACATTTATTCAACGTAAATTTTGAGGAATTATATGGTAATAAACACTATAGAGTTTTATATGTTTTTTACATCATTTATGATTAATTAGCACATTATCTAATAATGTATTTTTGCTACACTGAGGTTGTCTTGATTCACAATTAGTTTGAATAATGTCATTCATTCTAATGGATTTTGTTTTCTTTCTTCTAAAAAGGTAGCATGGTCAGAGTGGTACCATTAGGTTAATACATATAAAACTAATAAAATCAATCACAGTTTTCTTGCATAAAAAGTAGTACTTAAACTATCAAAAGAAACGATATTACATACTAATTGAATATAAAGACAGCCTGTGAAATTTAAATTGATATGTCTATTTGGTTAATGATATTTTCTTGATCTAGATTTTTTAAAAAAAATCAGCTTACGTTAGTAAAAAATCCCAACTTTAAGAAGATCGCTACATTTTACACAAAATATTATTTTCACTTTTACACCTCATTCTAACATTCGAATTTAAGTATATCATTTTAAAAAGTTTGTTAACATTGAAAATATTTAATAAAACCTGACTAATTAACAATTTCAAAATAGACACAAAGTCAATTTAGTAATCATTTCTGAACTGGCAAATATTTTGAGGTATAGAACTTTTTAAGAAATAAACATTTTTAGGATAAGCTACTGACAAAAAAATAGTAAATTGGAATGTACATTGTATTACTGTACTTAGGATTATTTAAATATTCACTCATACCTTATTGTGCCGGATTAGTGCAACAAAAGTGTAGACAATACTATTTTATTACACAAATTCACTATTTTACACTTTGTCCTTTTATTCACCTAATTTCACAGATACTTAATACCCATGCTGTATGATAGGTACTATTTGGTTCATTTCAAAATTCCTCGTACTTAATATATCAGCAATTCTTACATATGTTGCATGTACTTCATTTATTCAAACTTATTTTGGTACAATTTTGTTTAATATCATGCATTACAATAAGCACCAAGCACATTTTCTCTTGTATAAGAAACTTCGAAATTCTTACAATTATGAAATTACATATGGGATGCACAAACTTACATATCTCTCATAAAATAGAGCAAATAAGCACAGTGAATGTTGGTATCTTGCCGCTCATGTTAGAAAACCATAACATTAATAGTTTATTCATTTAATAAAAATCATTCACAAAAACAACACATGAGAATAAACAAAATTATACATTGCAAACATAAATATAAGAAACACAACATTAAGCTTCTTATATGCTGATGATAACTAATGGTTTCAACAGAAACACTGAAATGGGTGAAAACTTCTCTGCAGTTGGTAATAATAAATTTTGCATTTTCCATTGTACCAAAAAAAAATCCATTTGCATAAACGGAAACTCTTGGGTTTTATAATTGTGGATTATGCAAATTTACAAAATTAGTTAGCTAAAAATATCACACCATTAGGGATTTAAAAACGTAATAAAGGGTTGTTTATTTTGAACACCTTAGTCAAAATTCATCCCTTCCTATAAACTACAAAAAAAAAAAAAATTATTCCAGTAATTGTGTTCTGATTGGTGACATTCAAACACTGCTTTCTGATTGGCTGGTGAAAGTTGTTTTGCAACGGCGAGGCTAGTTTGTTTCTGCAGGCCGACACTCTGTTGTTTAACCTCGATAAGTGTGGCTGTGTGTTGTTTACAGTGCTAGGGCTTATTTGGTTAAGTGTTGGATAATGGAGCCTTTCTACTCTCTACTGCTAGCCATGGGAATAACTAACAACGAGGGAAATGCTGACAATTTCGACATCCTGAGGAGACTACCCGTGGAAATTAGCTTCATTATTCTGAGGTTAGTGATGCTTTGGTGTTTACTGCAATAGTGTGAAGCACGGAAATTATCTGCATTCAAGTGTTTCAGGCAGGTACATAGTTGTATACCATTAGAAGATAAAGTTGGTTAACAGTTACATACCAGGAAATCCTGATATTACATTCATTAATGTTTTGCAATTCATTAAAAGAAAATGTATGTTCTTACTAAATCCTAGTACAAATTTTAATTCTAAATCATTTTCGTTTTTTCAACAGACCTCTAAATTTTGTCTGGAAAAAAGTGTTCAGTAGACAAGATCGCTTAGCTACCATCATAACAGGAAAATTTGAAACTGGATTTCGATTTTCGCATCCGTATTTTAATCCAAACATGCTATGTAAAACATATGTACATACAACTCGTGAACCTGCACTAATCGTCTAAATGAAACCACGGTTTCTTTATCCTGTGATTTTCACGTAATTTTTTAAGTGACTTTCTATTTTCTTGGATTCAAAGTTTTCTGGTGCCTACCTCAGCTGTTTAACAGTAATACAGTCGTAAGAAAGCATAAGTGAAAAACCTTTTTGGAGAAGTAAATAACACATTATGTTAATCATTATATGTGTAAATCCAGTGACATATAAACAAAACCTTTATCATTGATAATTTTTCATTTAATCCACAATATTATTTACGTTAGACAAAGTATATCGGAACCATGTACTAAATTACTGTTTTAATTGAATATATAGGTAGGGATTCCACAGTCTTTAAATACATAAAGCTTTTATGATAATTTGTGCAAAGTATTATAATATTCATGTTTCAGCATTAACATTTATTTTACCAAGAGGCAAGATTTTGTAGTGACAATTATTTATAAAATTCGCATTAATTTCGCGAAAATTTTTGGTGAAGAATTAATGAGTAATGGCACGGCTCAAATGAAAATTAACAGGTAACTATAGTAGCACAATTGTTAAAACCCCTTTTTTCCAAATTAAAACTCTTTATTTGAAATCAGCAGATAGGAGGTAACATGAATAAGATCAAATATCATATAGCAGACATCGCCAAGTTGTGATATTTTCGCTTTTCATACTTGTTCCTTTGTCTGTCACAACTAAGTTATATGTAGAGAAAAATCTCTCACTGTCAGCGTTTGACCTCAGCAACCAAAGACATTGAAGAGACTTTTCACAGAAATTGCGGTAAGAATCAGCTTTTGCCTTCAATGCCAGGAGTCCTGTTACATCTAATCTGTTATCGTTACCATCATGGCTTTAGTTCTTTGTAATAAAGAAGCAAATCAAAATCATAAGTAATACCACTGGTTTTAAATGCATTTAATTGTTTAAATGCTGTCATCACATGATTTAAATCACCTTTACTTGATTTAGTAACTAGCCTAGAAGGTTCAAACAAATGATATAGCCTTTATGGTTATTACATCATCAGTTTCTTTTACATAATGGAGTTTAATTTGGACAAAGTCATACGGCAGCAAACTTTTAGATTCTCTTCTACTGCTTTTCTAACCATGTTATGATCTGTAAGTGCACTTACTCTGTTTCCAAAGTGACCACTCTCCAATATTCCACATTTGATTCTCAGCGAGTTAATTCGGGAGAAAACAAGATGAGCCACAGTTTTTTTTTTTTTTTTTTTTTTTATTGAAATTCCAATATTGGATTCGTTATCATTCTGCAATTTTCAGAAACAAATATTGTTGTAGTTGTATCTTTACAGTATTGCTGCTCTTGGCATCGCAGAATTGAACATTTAACATTTTGCACAGCAAATGTAAGCTTTTCTTTTAGAAAATAAATCGACAATTGCATTAAAATAGCTGACAATGTAAACTACTGAATTAAACCAGCTAGACGAGCGTGTCAGTACAGGCAATTGGAACACTTTTAGCTTCTAAATCTGGTTGGGTTTCAGTGAGGTATTGTTTGTATTCGTTTTTTAACTTTCGGTCATTTCGGAACACATTCTTAAGACCTGAGGGACATTTTCATGTTAATGTAACGTCTGAGAGTAGCTTCCTAGAAGTTCAGTACCCTTAGTCAGTATAATAAAAGTTTTTGCTGTGCACGTTGTGGTATCCAATAAATAACATTTCCAGTTAACATATGACAAACAGTTCACACTATCATGGACCAGTCGGGTGCTGTGGTATCAGTTTATTGTTTCACCGCTTAGCTGTTATTTCAGTACGCATGATGCCACTGTATTGGCTTTGCTAAGTGTTAAATTTTATCTTGCTTTCGTTAAATTTGTAAAAAAAAAAAATTCATGACTTCTAGCTTCATGCTATGAAGACATGAATGTTAAGTTAGGCTTATATTTATGCAATTTGAAATCAATGTAAATTTTTCTATGCAGACTAGATATAATAGCAATTTTCTCGTTTATCACTAATAAAAAAATATTCTCGAGAAAAGGGAAAATTCGCGAAGATTCGAGAAAAAGTCGTTAAAAACAAAAACTCTTGCCCCTATAATACATGAGAAATGGTTTGGACATGTTACTTTTGTAGTGTGTATAATTATAAATTGCTTTTGAAATTAGTGCATTACTTTTCATTTATATAAGTAGGAGATAAGATTGAACCAAATTATCCAAATTCTATCTTTATTGTAGTGTCTCAAGCATGGTCATTATGATCGGAATGTGTACTAAATGTAGGTATGCCAAATATATAATTCGCCAAACAAGTTGCACCAATTTGTAAATTTGCATTTAGTTACATTTCTTCAGAATGCTGCTGAAGTATAAGCATTTGTAATTTATTTCTCATCTTTCCTTTTACATCATCAAATGGAAATACAAAATCAGGATTAAAATTATAAAACCCATCTGGAAAACGCCATATATTCCTAAATCCATAAAATCCTACCATGTTGCTTTCTATTGAATAATAATTCGGTCCCCATACACCTAACCCTAGGTTTTTGTGTATTGGAGGCCCTCTACTCCTTTTTACACATTTTGCTATTTCACCTATCCTGAACTACATTTTTCTCTTAATTATTCTTAGCCATTTCTCTTTCATTTTCCCTAAATAATTCCCTATATTCCTCCTGTTCTTTTCCCCTTTCAATGACAAAACTTTTCTAATTACTACTTCACTCCCCAAATTGTTCCATTTATGTAGCCAGGCCTGCTCTCTCTCCATATCTTTGTTTGACTACAGTATAATATACAATGGAAATCTGCATTCTCTTCTCCACACAATGGTCTTGACCTATACCTTTCAAGTTTCTCACTCTTGTTCTCGCCCAAGCAAAACCTTCTCGCCCTAACTTATTACATATATCTATATATCCTCCCCTTCCCCAGGTTTTTTTTTATTTCTCTATATAACCTCAGTGAGCTTTTGTCACTTTTACTGGCAAAAATATCTTTTCAATATCCCCCAATCTTAACTTCTTTCCAGAAGCATCTATACCCATACTCTGCATTTATCCAAGAATGACCCATACCTATCTGCTTCAACACGTCATTCATTTTATGTGCCCAAGACCCTCCCCAGTAACTTCTCCTTTGAATACCAAAACATTCTTTAAATATATTGCCATTTTCCAAGTTAGCGATTCTGTATAAAATTTCATTGCCCTTGACAAAATTTTAATTTTAGTAGAATGCCTCCCCAGTTCTGAAGTAAAGGAGTATTGATTATAAGATATTTGCTTCATGTTACTTAAAGCAGCGATTTGTTAGTTTACCATTTGTGTCCCAAGCTATTGTTCGCTGGTATTGCAGACACACACTATAGATTTATGGTACATGATTTGCATATACCAACGACCACTGCTACAACGGTGTCTTTATTCATTTATCTTACATTATGCATTAAAATTGAACATTTGTGAAGCATCACCATTTCAAGCAATAACCTCAGAACATGCATTACAATAGGTTAATAATAATGAAATAGCCCTGAATGTGACTGCCCTGTTTATTATTTGCATTCGTGGAGTTACCATTGTGACAATAAATAATGTTCGACTTTCTGTGGTTCATTTTACACCCATGGCTAGAGGTAATGTCATAAATGTATTTAACAGGTATTATTCTAACATGAAAGTGTATTTTCTTTCTGTAATTCTGATGGTGGGATATAAAATGTAGACTGTGCATTTCAGAGAGTCATGTAATCATTTAATGTAACTAGTAACATACTTCCTTAAGATAAATTTAAACTCATAACTTTGAAATTACAGAATATTTGAGGCGAGATTAAATAGCGAAAATAGCCAGTGGATTACATATTTGCCTCTTGCTACTCGGCTACCTCCCCTTTAATTTTATTTGTTCATTTGTTCTCAACGTGGAATAACTCGGGGACGCTGAACACGTCATTGGAGCATACATTATAATTAATAATATGCTTTCCATTAATAATACTCCCGTCTTTTGTCCAGCTTACATAATGTAATAGAAAATAGAAATTTTGATTTTAAGAGTGCACTCACAACATACATTACAGTAGGCAAATAATGATGAATAATCACTAACACGTGGAATCTGGTCTATGTATTGAATACTTACATGAAGTATCTTTTTTAAGAATTCCTTCAGTTATATAGGGAGTGAGCATGTGAAAGTGATAATCTCTCTTGATGTTTTGCTTATTAGGATTGCTAATAGCTTTATTTAACATGGAAAGCTGTTATAAATTTTATTACAGAATAGTAGCATGCTTTCTGGAAGAGTCTGATAATACATTCACATTGGCTGTGTTCTACTGTGATAAAGCACAGCAAGATTTATTGTGATACCACAATTATCTAATATATCCCAATAGGGAATGAATGTATATATCCATTAGCAAGAGTAAGAACCTTTTTGGTTATAAATAATAGCCCACATGAATGGTGGGGCCCAACACTACAAATAAATACTTATGGCTCCTCCTTCTAATGTAACACTTATTTTCTATGCACTGAGTTATCCCAAAATTTTCATATGGCTACAAGGAGTAAGGAGGCAAGGTATACTTTTTCAAATCATTTTAGTTAAGCAGTGTTTTAAAGTCTCTTAGTACAGAGCAAGCTGAGCTAAGTTCTGGTAACAGCTGAGCTCTTTATTGAAGCCCAAAAAAATGTATTGGATACTGCACTTATAGTGTAATTGCTGCATCACAATAGTTCATTTAGTTTCTTATGTTTTCTTTTGAATTGAATTATGTCTATTTTATAGAAACTGCATGATAGCTTCTTCGCTTCAAACCAAATGTTTGGATGCTCAAATGAATAGATAACAAAATTCTGTGATACATTCAGACCTGGTTCAGAAGCATGTGCATTTATCCTGGTTTTGTGCATCCTGAACCAATTTGACGAGTATTACTCGACAGAGCGTTGTGGCGTATTGACCTTCAAGTGACCAGCGCTGCGATGGTACCTTATCTGGTCGATTAGAAGAGTGAAATATCAGTAAATTGACGTACAATAAGTTACGAAGCACAAATAGAGCGATTGGAAGCTGCGTGTGTCTATATGATATGATTTCTCGCCCCTGCCAATATATGACACGTTGCGGTGTAGAAGAGATGGTTATATCTGAACAGAGTATACAGTTTGATTTTTAAAAGAACATACGTGAATGTCATCTGTTTCTCCACGTAGGTAGTGCAATGATTCCCACCAGATCCCCTTTGTTTATCCTCTCAACACCCGAAACATAAACAAGGGTTTGAGTTATCTCACCTCAAGAAAAATATGCACAGTTAATCTGTATTAGCCTACTTTAAAAACAGAAATAAGTTGTTCACACATTCACTGAGTTGTAGGATCTTCACATGTGTGAGTTCTTTTAAATAATTGTTGCACTATGTAACTAATATTCCATACTTACCGTTATTGTTGCTATGCATCGTAAGTTGACATTCCCGCACAATGCGGTATTTCTCCATAGAAACACACATAGGCGATGCACGTTCCAAAATCTAACATTTATCTTCAATTATATTTATTAATATTTCAGCTAATATCTTAACTACTAAAATTCAGATTGATATAAATACACATAGTGCCAATAATAATGTACAACACACAAGTGGTAAGCACATAATGGAATCTCGAGAGTTGAAAAAACTCAGTGCAAGCGCCTCATTTTTACAAACCTTTCCTCGTTCCGTATACATTAGTATCGCAATATACCATTATTAACGTCTTTGTTAATGTTCATATCAACGTTGCCGATATACCGGAATTTTGACCCACACGTACTGACATGGGGCTGTCGCTTTTGGATAAAAGGAATAAGCTGTTCATTGATAAGGGGCAAACTCTCGTCTTCCTGTTGGAAGAATTCTCTAGCTTGACTATGCAATGTAACAACCCAACCGTAAGCCTTGGACCATGATTCTTCAGTCCACCTCTAATGCTAACGCCACTACGTCTTGCTTCCATAAAAACGTATTTTAATTGTGCTTTAACAAAGTAAGGTAACATACACAGCACAACTAGGAAAACCCTGTTTCCCGCATACAACTAGCGATAACTGAGCTGAGGAGTATGTGATTCACCAATGTAACAATTTGGCGACATTTGTTTACGTTACCTTAGCAACGGCCTTCCCTTCTTACTCTTCGCGTGATGACCTTCACGTATCTTCTTCTAAAAATCAGACTATACATACACTGAACTCACCGCGTATGTGCGATAAGATGAGGTAAACATCCCTGTGTTGCCAATTTTTGCCGGTACGCCTTCTCGTTTTGTCATGTAGTACAACTCTCACTAAGATCATAACATTTTAGGTCAAGTGCTAAAAACTTTACAGCCAGCCCTTGTGATGTATATTGTAAAATGCGTAAGATAAATCTCAAAATATTGCTGATAGTAGTTCTGTTACCATCGTTTACTGCTTCAGGAGTTCTCATATTTTACCATTACCTTAGAATAGGACCTATGATTTGAAGTTAGGTTGCTGGTTTCACTTTGATATAGAAGTTTAAACATTGAATGCTACATTGCCTCTGACAAAAGACTGATGCTTACTGCGTTCCTTAGGCCATTTCTTACTTGTTTCTTCCTAACCATGAGAGGTTTTACTTTTGCCTTAAAATCTTTCCTATGTTGTTAGAAGCTGCAGAGTCTACTTCAAATTTACAGATACATTTTGGATACCCTATTTTTCCAACTTTAAATACAGTTTTCGTTGGAGCTATTTACTTTGCTTATTACTAAATTAAGCAAATATGCTTAAGGTATTAACTATGGTAGCATAATTACTGACTTCTTCGTTTACAGCAGTTACCTAAGCAAATGCTACTGATTAGTTATCTACTCGATGTCCACGGGGTTTAATTTTAACTGTATACCTGTATGGCAGGTAAATAATTGCGCTCTATAAACCTGGAACTCCGGTTGCGATTTCCATTCCCTGTAGGTGAAGCTACTGATTTAATTAGATAACAGAATCAATCTGTGACCCTGCCCTCTGCTATGTCGGAACTTCTAGATCGAACTCCCCCTGTCCCCTTTCGCCCAGCCCTTTCTACCAGAGCGCTCCACCCAGGGGAAGATATACAGGTGCCGAAGTCCGCCTGGTCCAGCTTATCTTATTCTGCTATTAGGACCTTTTCCATGGTTTAGAACAGCATTATTTATAGTTTTTTGTAATTTTAATATATGTTCATACTTTCTGATTCTAAAGCAGCATTATGTGCAATAAGTTCATATAAAATGAGGTCAATCCAAATTAAAGAATGTCACAAAATGATCCAACAACTTCAAAAACTACAGAAAAGAATTATATTACAATGGATACCTGCACATTGTGGAATTGCTGGAAATGAATCAGCTGATTTTCTTGCCAAAAAATGGTGCAAATTTAATTCAGAACAAAAGTAAAAACTTACCCTTTACATCCATAAAAAGATTAATCAAGAGCAAATATAAAAACAAACAAAACCAATCAATATCTAACAAAGCCAAAGATAAAAAATGGAACATTTTAATTAAAAATCCAGAAATTGTTTCAGAAATCCCACGTAAAGCTGCAGTAGCAAATTTTAGATTACTTATGGAACGTGATTATTTGGCCAAACACTTACACAGAATAGGAATTTATACAAGTCCAAATTGTCCTCTGTGCAACAAAGAAGAGGAAATGACTGAAGAATATCTTTTAACCTGTGAAGCCCTACTTGCCTGACCCACTACACAGATATATTGGAGAGCGAGAGAGCTAATGGCTTCATTGTCAAAGCCTAGCATTTGAAAACAACAACATAATTTTAATATATATTTGTTAAATATAAATATCAGAGAGATGGGGTTAGTCATATTTTATTCATATTATGACATGTTCTCGCCCAGACCTTTGACCCCTAGTGATACTTAGTTTTCGATTTCGGAGACAGGGTGTGGGAAGATATTTTTCTTCCATTTGTACGCACAAACCTGTTATCCCAGTATTAGCCTGGACTTCTAAATAGCATGCAACCTGTTGGAAGATTCCTCTTTTTTTAAACCATGGAAGTGCTTTTGTATTTTGGAAAATTACAAAATATAAAAGTAAAAATACATATTGCTGTATGATATATGTTTAGAATGTCAACATAACGAAGCTGATAAATGTGGAATCTTTTGGTGTGCGAGTCAATTCGCCTCATCGTGGTGCACCCTGGGTAACGCTGAACGAACTGGAACTACTACTAACTCAAATTTAAGCATTAGAGGTTCAATTTCCTTTGGTACTAGAGTCGTGTTTGATTGTTATTAATCATAAACGCAAAAAAGGGTAACATATTCAACTGAGGTATGTAATACTTCATCAAATATTATAAACACCAAACTGGAACTGTTTCGACCGGGAGACTTTGGACCTATGTAATTAGGTACTGGAACGGGAGGCTTGGGCGTTATGTAATTAAGGACCTTAAAGAGTCCGGGAGACTTCGGTCCTGTACCCAGTGGTACTTAGTTGTCGATTTCGGAGACAGGGTGTGGGAAAGATTGGTTTTTTCTTCCATTTGTACGCACAAACCTGTTATCCTAGTATTAGCCTGGACTTCTAAGTAGCATTCAACCTGATGAAGATTCCTCTTTTTTTAAAGCCGTGGAAGTGATTTTGTATTTTGGAAAAGCATGAACCTCTTTAAAAACACGCGATTTTCTCAAAAAAACTTCTTTCTAGCCTCGAGAGTTTTCCAAATATTGTGTGCTACGTATTTACTTACTCCCTACTAATTTTCAATTCACATATTTTACAAAAATAGTGTAAATATTTGCTGTAATTTCAAGTCTCCATAACCTCAAGAAAACAAGACTAACAGCTTTGTATTTTTGTAAGTATAACAGGAATTACGTGGAAATAATTAAATTAATTAACATTGAAAGCATTCCTAGCCAGAAGTTTTATCATATTGAAGGTAAAACAATGGAAGAATCGCGAATAATGTCTTGAAAATTGTAATTGATGCAAAAGAAGTGTGAATAGACATATATATTAGTGAAAAATATAGTTTAATTATAAAAATCTTCATGTGAAAGTTTCAATCTTTACATTTAGGTTTTTATCACAATATTTCAGAGTATTTCTCATTATCTGTATATCTGTTGTTAGGATGCTGGATCCTCGTTCGTTGTTATCTGCTGCACTGGTGAGCACGAAATGGCTTCGTCTGATCAGGTCTGATGCAGTCCTGAGATCCAGAGTCAGACAACAGATCATCAGAGAGAGAATGACTCGCATGTATCCCTTTAGCGTCACAGTTGTGAGAGATAACCATCAGGAACCACAGCATCTGTCTCGGTTGAACATCTCTCACAGACTCACATTGTCTGCAGTGTCTGGTAAGTAAATATTTGAAATAAACTCCTAGAAATTAGTATATGTCGCCTGGGTCGTTAATTACCCGAGTCATGCATGAATAAACGACTTAAATCCATTATTTGCTATTTCCAGGAAATAATTTGTTTGTCCTGGGGTATTTTAATGTATCTTAAATTGCATGTATGCCTACTTATATTTCACAGCTCACACTGTCTTTCTACTCCCTTGTATGACATACTACGAACCTTTTTTGAATTCACTAAAGTTATGACTGAAATCTGTTACTGTAATAACAAAATAAGTTTGGCCCACTTCAATGATGTAGGAGTACCATAGCTAAGAGGTCAGAGTTCGAGTATCAGTTAGGGCGATAAGGTTTTTCCCGGGCTTAACTGCATCACTTCACCCGTTCCATACATCGTACAACATGACCCAAATATTTAAAGAACGGAAACCATAAAACTAGCGTGTCTCCAATGGATACGTGTTTACTTTACTAATAGAACAAGTTATTTTGATAACTTTTAGATGAAATTTCATAGAATATGCTCGAAAATATACAATATTTTTACTGCAATATTTCTAATAGACTTTTGTGGTCATTCCCTACTTTAATTAAGTTAACGTTTATGAATGAGTCTTCATAGATAAATCAAAGTATTTTTAGAACATAAGCATAGTACGTTACTAATGAATATTACTGCAGGTGTTTTTTTTTTCTTTACGTTTTAGTAAAGCTAAATAACTTTCAGTGCTAAATGTACTTATCATTAGGATTATGAATATCAGGAATAATTATATCGTACATTTTTTATCTCAGTAACATCCTAAGTATTGTTTATTAGTAAACAAAATACACTATTTGTTGTGGTTTTGTTTTGGCTTGATCAAAAAACATAAATATCTAAAGCAATAACAGATCCCAATAATTGATTGAAATAGCAGATCAGTACTTTAATGCACATATATTGTAAACCATGACTCATGGTCATTTGTTAAGAGGGGAATCGGCCCCAGTGTGTGCTCCATGTGCAGTACGCCTCACTGTGCGGCATGTATTGCTCGAGTACCCGCAGTACGCCCGCGTTCGCCAATCAGTAGGCTTGGGAACTAACTTGCTGGGTATTTTAGGGGACGACTCAGTAGCCGTGGTTAAGGCACTGCGGTTTGTTGCCCAAATCGGTTTTAGTAAACAAGTCTGACTTGTATTTTACATTTATTAATTTTAGAGATTTTAAATTATTAGTCTTTATATGGTTTTTTATGTCCTTTTAACAGTTGAGTGTTTTTAAAGAGATTTTAAATTATTAGTCTTTATATGGTTTTTTATGTCCTTTTAACAGTTGAGTGTTTTTTTATTATATTTTACCTTTTTAGCTAAAGTTGTGTAGTTTGTAGGTTTTACTGTTGACTTCGGGCCCAAATGACCTTGTTGTCGACGGGCCCTAAAACACCACACACTCACTCACTATATTGTAAACCTATTGAAAAAGTATGTGTACCTACCTATGTGGTGTGTAGGTGGCCTCTCTGCCTGACATTGATGAGGTCCCAAGTTGGAATCTCGGTCAGGCTGAATTACCTGCATAGGATTTTTTTTTTTTTTTTTTTTTTTTTTTTTTTTTTTTTTTTTTGCAATTTACGTCCTCCAACGTTAAGAATGAAATGGGTGAAATGATGTTCAAATGAGCCCGGGGTTCATGGAGCTTAGAGTTACACGACATTCGTCTATCAGGATACGGGAAAACCCCGTAAAAACCTTATCCAGGTAACTCACCCTGGCCGAGATTCGAACTCGGGACCTCTTGAACGTGGGGCAGACACGCTACCATCTACGCTACCGAGGCGGGCGCATAGGTTTCTCTCGTTGTCTCTTATTCTGATAGATAAATGTCGAATAACTCTAAGCTCTATGTATCCTGGGATCATTTAAGCATCATTTCACTCATTTTATCCGTCAACCGATATGATCTTCGTTAGGTGACGTTAAACCTTCAGAAATTATCCACTAATTTATTCACATTTATTTATTCTTGCTTTGATACAAATAGACTCCTAGATACGTAAAATATGAAACTATTAACAGTGAAGCAAACACATATATACAAATATAATTAATTGTGACTTAAAACTTCACTTGTCCTTATATAAAAAACTGAAGCTGCTGACAGTGAAGTAAACTAGATTATTAATAATAACTAAACACTAGTAACACAACTGTGAAGTTGTGTTACTAGTGTTTAGTTATTATTAATAATTCACTTGTCCTATTAAAAATTATGAAATAAATAAATGAAGAAAACGAGTAGTAAATATACCCCTGAATAAAGAGGAATTTAGTAAAGAATATGAACATATTATTAATACTGCTTTAATGGTTTTAATAAAGACTTTATAGAAATAATTAACAAATGTAAATATAAAAAAACTGTTAATGATATTTTTACCCTTAAAAAATAAGAGACGGTTATAATTTTAAAAAAATTACTTAGCATCCTTGGGTTAATAAAAATTTTCAATTCTTTTTAGAGTTTGGTATAATTTTAGTTCCTAAAAAGAAATATAGTGTTAAAAATTTACTGCATTTATCTAAAAAGGGAGATAAAATTTCTAATAATAAAAAATTCGGTATTTATCTATTTAAGTGTTAAGTTTTGATAAAGTTTATATTGGAAAGACAAAATGTAATTTAGAAACCAGAACAAAAGAACATTTTCGTAACATTAAGTACAAACAGACTGATAAGTCGACCGTAGCAGATCATATTTGGTAATTTAACCGCGAAGTAAATCCAAAAGTTAAATTATTAAAAGAATTAAATAGTCCGATTGATTTAATGGTTTGGGAAAATATGGTATTTAAAAGAAAACAAGCATCGCGAAATGAATTTTCAAATATCGGCAGTCGATTCTGTTTTTAAATTGTTTCATTTTCATATTTTGGTAGTACATAGTGACATCTAGCGATTGTAACATTGACGACGAGATTTTTTATCACTGGATGAGGATGTGAAATAAGTTTTCACGAGATCGTGATCCTGATAAATTTATGAGAAAACTTTCATCATTTGTGATAAGATAAGTGAAGTTTTAAGTTACAAATTATTATATTTGTAAGCAGACTCATAGATTGTTATTTAAGATTTCATACTTTTTAAATTGATACGTAAGACTTTAACTGAAAGATTTTTTACGTCTACTACTCACTCCAATCTTTTGGTTTTTTTATTTTTTTATTTTTATTAGAACGTGAAAATTTTCATTGTGCTTGCAAATGAACACTATTCTTGTCTAGTTTTCTTTTAACACATTTAGCCTATAAAACACTTTGAACATTTCCTTCCTTTTTTTTCCATTCGTCAATATAATATTCCTTTATATAATGGCCTTTTAATTTTGGTATATTTTAACAAGTAACACTCCTTCTTTAGGAGCATATTTAATTTGCTAATGTCTTGCAAGTTGCTTTTAATATCAGTAAACAGTCACATATCAAATTGGCTGCTCATTACTTAAAAACTTATTCCCCGTTTAATTCAAGGCCAGTTCTTGAAGTTTAATATATTAATGAAAGTAGACAGAACTTTAAGAAAGACAGATTTACAATTCCATAAATACCATTTGTGACTTAAATTATTTTATCTATAAAAGCAATTATGCAGAAAACTGCCTATATGTTTTCCAAATATTACCGATAATTTTACTAAGTTCATTGTTGCAACAAAGGAAAGAATGTTAAATCTAGAAGTAAGATTGTTTGCCAGTATATGATCCAAAGGCAAATTCTTGTAATGTCTTCTCTGATTATTGTTCCTAGTTCATATGAAATAATTTTGCGCACTGCAGACACAGAGTAAGTAAAGTAATTTAGTCTTAATACATTTTTCTAGTCTTACCTTCCGTTATTCAACATTTCTTTGATTATTTCAGGCATGTCAATATTTTAACTCACTCTCCCTGCATCTTCTCATCCAACATCTTGGACTTTAGCAATGCATGTAAGTATTTGATTATAATGATATACCTATAGGTAATTCTGTAGGTAATTTAATAAAGATATGATTGTGGTGTCGGGCTATGATTCACTGTAGGTGAAACTTTAAATGTTGACACCTTTTATAGTGTTAATGCACTATTCAGAGGAATAGTGATGAATAATTTCCTAAGTTCTTAGTTTCGTAATATTTAACGTCTTCCTATACAGAACATAGAAGGGTAGATGCATATTTTTGTAACATTTTGTCAGCATGTATATTTTTCTTATGGAAGAAATAACATTGGAGATTTAAAAAAATCACCTTCGTGAACTGAAAATTTTGGATGAATTAAAACAATATGAAACAAAGGTGCAGTAAGTATTTCAACTTCTGTTCATACCAACTTTATGTATTACATTTTCTGGAGGAATACACTGCCGCCCCAAGACCTATATAAGTGAGTACCTGAGATAAGACGCCTTTTGAGGAGCGGCAGAGCTCTAGATTTAAGAGAATGTTCAGGATGAGAGATCCTAGTATGAGGGTGGGGCTTTATCTTATATTCTGGATCAAAGGTATACCGGCTGCCCTACCTACCTTAAACTTCGAACTGGAAAGTAGTAACTCATGGAGTACCCCAAGGTTCCGTGTTAGGGCCTTTATTATTTCTGATCTAAATAAATGACCTCTCACATTATATAAAGGACATTGCAATTACAGTTCTTTTCGCCGATGACACTAGTGTCCTGGTGACCAGTACAAATTTAAACCAGTGTATAATTAAAATGAAATATGTTTTGAACTGTATGTCATGCTGGTTTAAAGCAAACAAATTATCTGTCAATCTAGGCAAAACAATAGTGGTCAAATTTATAGCCTGTCGTACGTCACATACTCAAATAGAAATCGGGATTAATGATATGTTATTAGAAGAAATTGACAGTATAAAATTTCTCGGCCTTCAAGTGGACAGATGTTTAGATTGGAAAGCTCACATAAATTATATCTTACCTAAACTCAGCTCTGCCACGCTCTGCCTGTTATGCTATCCGAGAGCTGGTTAATGTGAGTTCTGTTGACACTTAAATTAGTATATTATGCATACTTTAACTCTATTATGAAATGCGGAATATTAATTTGAGGCAACTCAGTAGAAAGTAAAAAAAAAAAAATATTTCTTATGCTTAAGAAGGTTATAAGAATCATTACTAACACCCACAACAGATGCTCCTGTAAAGATCTTTTTACAAGATTGAAGATATTAACGCTTCCTTGCATTTATATATTCTCGATCCTAAAATTCTTTGTATGCAATCGTGCCTTATTTGCAACAAATAATGTAATTCACAGAATAGACACTAGACAAAAGTATAATATCCATTATCCCAGTGCTAAACTTTCTTGCTTCCAGAAAGGTGTGTATTATGAAACTATCAAAATATTTGGCGCACTTCCTAATGTTCTTAAAGAACAAATTGATAATTTCGGTGCTTTTAAAAATGCTGTTAGAGAGTATCTTTGCTCAAAATCTTTTTATTCTGTACAAGATTATCTGAATGACAAATTATCCTGATAATGCTTCTGTAGCTCAGTAAGTAGTATCTAACTGTTCCAATGACAAATCAGTACCAATAAATCTTTGATGCAAGTTTATTTTAATGTATATGTATTTAAGAAATAACAATGAATGGTATCCATTGCAAAAAGGTTGAGACGTACTGGCATAAGCCAAGTGGAAGCTGAATTAAAAACTGTTTGATTTTGTATCATATATAATTATCCCTGCTTTGTTTTCCATATTGTTGTTCATATTGCCTGTATACTATAATATGTGTCTTATGTTTTATATGCTATATATGCTATTAAACTTTATACCTCTAGACATGTTTAATGTTCAGAGCCTTTTCTGGTTACAAGTGAACCTACTGAACGCAAATCAATCTAATTTATTCTTATCTACCTCAGCTCACCCCTTGGGTTTTAGTCAGTACTGCAATTAACTTTCTTCTCTCATATTTATATCGCGTAAGGGTCGTAATTAGAATCCTCCGTATTACAAAGTTATCCATTGACAGTTCATTGTTGTATTTACTATTATCAACTCCACATATTCGTGAACAATTTACTCAGTCTAATAATTCTTGTTTACTTGCAGCGTTCGTGAGACCAGAGCCTGTGAAGAAGGGCAAGAAGACTTCTTTTACAGTAGATCGCCAGTTCACTTTCAAAGGGACCAAAGTTCAGCGAACTGCCACAGTCAAGACCAGCACTGTTGCCAAGTGTAAGACAAGCAATGCTCAAATGAGGCTGAGGATGTAATTTACAGCTTCTTGGTAAGGTGAGACATTTTGATTATTTAGCGTTCTGATCTTTTTTTGCTGCTGAAAATTAGAAAGAATTGCATCAAGCATTCCTAAGCAAGTTTAATCTAGTTTTGATAAAAAGTAAAAACGGCCAGTTCCTTTCATATTTGAGGCTTGATAATGATCTTAATGTCTTGATTAAATCTGAAAGTGTAAACTTATTGCATTCTTTATTTTAACTTGGGTTCTTTATTCACTGTGTAATGCCTATTGGGGGACTGTGATTACATTTAAGCTGACAATTTGTTTTGTTATTATTTTAGCTAACATTATTTTGATATAGATGCATTTAGCATCCGTGGTAATGTCATTACGATGCAATGTGTGCCCGCCTCGGTAGCGTGGTGGTAGTGTGTCTGCCGCACGTTCAAGAGGTCCCGAGTTTGAATCTTGGTCAGGGTGGGTTACCTGGATAAGGTTTTTCCGTGGTTTTCCCTTATCCTGAAAGACCAATGTCGGATAAATCTAAGCTATATGGACCCTGGGTTCATTTGAGCATCATTTCACCCATTCCGTTCATCGTCCGATATGACAGCGTTGGAGGACGTGGCCCGCCTCGATGGCGTAGATAGTAGCGAGTCTGCCTCACGTTCAAGAGGCCCGGAGTTCGAATTTCGGTCAGGGTGTGTTATTTTGATACGTTTTTTATCAGGTTTTTTCCCTTATTCTAAAAGACGAATGTCGGGTAACTCTAAGCTCTATGGACTCCAGGTTCATCCATTCCATTCATCGTCTGATATGACTTAACGTTGGAGGACGTAAATTATATTAAAAAAAATAAAAAAAGCACCGTGTGGGTCGCACTTTGGTTTAAGGGTAATTGTTAGTGATTATTTAAAAAAATTGCATTTTCAGTAACATTTGTACATAAATACCTCATCTACTTTTCCTTCGTTGAACATTTAAATGCACTAATGTGGAATTTAATTGGGAATGCAAAGGTGGTATTTTTTCTTGAGTATATCCTATATTTTGGCATTTTAAAATCTTTCTTATTAGCTGAAAATCTTAAATTATATTAGTACATTTATTGGAGGTAAATTGATAATTTCTGCAGCGTTTTCTCTTTTATTAATAAAATGCATATTTAGGTTTTGAATTTAAGATCTCTACATCTAAGCAAAATCTTAATATTCCATGACACATAGTAACTGATTTTCGCAACGTATTCTTAAAATAGAGGTAATACTTATAAAGTTTCAATTGATATTTTCGGATATTTTACGTGAGACTTGATTTTAATTTCTTGAAATGCTGAGGACTCGACGACAGTAATGATTAAATCAAATTAATTTTTCTAAAATACGACGATGGTATATTTGCTTCTTTCTATGGGGTAAACCATTTCGGAGGTATTTATTGTTATTTTACTGAAATTTCCTATACTTACTTTTCTTAAATGGGAAGTCGTTATTCATTTGTTATGTCTCTTTGCAATGCAAACAGAACGGATTTCCAAGCATAAAATAACGATCAGCTTTGAAACATTTGAGCATCGCTTAAGGCCTACAGTACTTCCATATTCCCCTTGCACAGACAAGAACATTCGCAATAACATAATTACTGCAAATCTTTGTCTCGATTAATATGAATTGGGTGAAGGCAAGTGTTTCTAAAAATAGTAACTGGAAGATAGAAAGTCATGTGATTGCACGTGTTCAGTTTTTTCTGTGTAATTTTCTGTCATTCCTAGTTACAGCTATAAATAGTATTACATTCTATGGGTGTGCTTATGTTTGGTCCTCAACTTAACAGCGCTTCAAAGGAGTGTGTGACATCACTCAATTCTATCTGCATCCTAGAGCACACATGGCACTGAAGTGATTCTCAATTATTTTAAACCTAATTTTACAAAACTTATTTATATTATGGTAAGGTAGATTGTCAATAGATTATTCAAGTGTCTATGTACAAATATTAATACCAAAGCTATCTGGAAACTTAAAACTGGCTCGATTCCCTGAACTGCTTCATTTCGTTGCAGAAGTTACCTTACGTCCACCAGTTCTGTAAGCACATTGTAATTGCTACGTTTTAACCTTGAACATCGTAAACTATATTCAATTGTAGCACACTAATTAGTGGTTGCTCCTCCTTCTTTGTTGTTAACTTGCTGTTTGAAATTTGAAAAGGTACAGGGTAAAGGTTCACATAAGAACCATTACGGGTGCAGGACCCAAGCCTCCCGTACCCAGATAAGCTTAGCAGGTAAGAACCCCCTAACCTCCCGTGAAACTTCCATCATATCAGCAAATATTTTTAACAGTTGCTGATAAATGTATTAAGCTAGATCTGAAATTCTCTCCATCAACAATGCTTCCTGACTTTGAACAAAGCATCATGAATGCTGGAAGAGAAGTGTGGTCTGATGTTAAAATCCAAGGATGTAATATTTTTAGTTCATTGATGGAAATTAATTTCTTCACACTAGCCATATATAGGCTAAGGTTTTTGATAGTCAACATGAAAAATGCAATGTCACAGCGGGATTTGAACCACGGATCTCCTGGTTTCCATCCAGTCGCTCTAACCCATTGAGCTACCATGGCCAACGTGCCGTCCTGACATTAAATTTTCCATTTGTCTCATATTTCCCCGGTAGACCACTGCAGGCTCTCGCATTCGAGATATACCGTTTGTGGCGACTTACTATTGCAAGTACTTGAGTCCCAGGCTTCATCATTTAACTCTTATTATTATATTTAATTGATGGAAATCAATCATTTCTTCACACTAGCCCTATATAGGTTAAGGTTTTGATAGTCAACATGAAAAATGGAATGCCACAGCCGGGATTTGAACCACGGATCTCCTGGTTTCCGTCCAGTCGCTCTAACCCATTGATAATTTCATGTCAGGACGGCACATTGGCCATGGTAGCTCAATGGGTTAGAGTGAATGGACGGAAACCAGGAGATCCGTGATTCAAATCCTGGCTGTGTCATTGCATTTTGCAGGTTAACTATCTATCCAAGGATGTAAGTTTCAACTAACACAAAGCTGGTGGCGAAAGATACAAAACTTGGAACTTGCACATGACTGCTATTCCAGAAATGAAATCGGAAAATTTCTGTTCTACATGTTTGGTTTGCCAATGTTGGCAAACAGCCTGATTAGGTTGTTGACTGTTTTGCTGAAGACTTCATGGCAGTGATGCCTGTCTCGGAACAACTATCGATATTTTGCAACTATTTAGTGGAAACTTACATAGACGAAAATGCACTCTTTCCTCCTTCCATGTAGGCAGAACTAAGTTACAATAGGCAGAGAACTACAAACGCTTGCGAAAATTTCCACAACAAATATAACAACCAGTTTTACTCCTGCTGCCCGGGTCTTGTAACCGCAGTATCAGGCAGCGAATGGGAGGCGGCGGATTAATCGAAATCAGATAATTAAAAAAGTAGATAAATTAATAAAAATGCTTTACTAAACTAATATAAAAATCTTGTTATAATAATATGAAATTAGAATGGATAGAGGAATGATTAAAATAGCAGTTGACTTAAAGAATAAGAGGGGAAGGATATAATTTAATATAACATATATACTAGCATCCGGGCAAGAAAGAGAAATATTCTTGTTAAAATCTGTACACGTCGGAGAGACAGGAAAGAAGGAACGTTACCTTCTTTGTGCTAGTAAAAGTTCAATGTCTGAGAACTATAGAATACTTTCAGCCAGGAATGTGCTGGGACAAATGGCTTTCAAAATGCATGAACGCTAGAGGGATTTACTTCGCTGATTTGATAACGATGTATACCGTTACAAACAACTCAGGGTAGGCGTTCCCCAACTCAGGGTGAGCTGAACGTCAATGAGTTACATGAGTTTTGGCAAACCAATGCGAAAATTCGAAATAAATGAGAAACCAATAATAATGTAACATTTGAGAAAGGTGAGCTAGTTTGGTCATGTGATAAAGTTAGAGAGGGGGTCAGAATAAGGTTAGGGCTGAATCGTGAAGTAAGAAAAATTTACTTAAAAGGTGATACTACGACAGGAAGGACGTGTTCATGCGCGTTAAGAAGAGAAGCGAAGATTTATAAGTCTGAAATATAGGGAACTTAGGAATAGTGCAACCAACGTAAGTGGAAGCAGCATTAGAAGTTCATTAGAGCAAAGTAGTCGCCATAAAAATAAGAAATAGAAAACGCGCGGAAGTAAATTTAAACAAGTAATCCAGGGTTTCAAGTGAATTTGTGTTAGGAATTTTACTAACAGGTGGTCACCGATCCAAGTCGATAAGCAAACTTAGTAGGAATTAAACCAAATAATTCTGCAACAAACAAAGTGTTATTAATACGACTGAATAGCCAACAACCACAAAAATCCATTTCCTACAACTATTCACCTGAGGATAAGAGAACTCATAGCTCCAATTAGAACCCAATCAATTTAAACACTGGTAGGCCGATTTGCCGCAATCTGTATAGATTTATTGGAGTACTGAAGCAAATTCAGCTGGATACTAAAATTGCGATTAATTCCTCAATAAATAAAAAGCAGGTAAGATCTTATCCACACTTGAAGCTCATGTTGCAGTAAGCAGAAAATTTCAAAGCTGGACAAATTTCAAAAATGGAATACGTGAAGTGGATTCCTTATAGAACCAAACCTGGAAATGCGTGGAAATAAAATCTAAAAGGAGAAATGCTGCTTATTTTAAAGACCAAAATACGTTTTATTGCATGATATAGATTTAACATGTCTAAATAACGAAGCATCTAAATGCGGATCCATTATGAGTAAATTACTGGACTGGACTGGAACCGGGAGGCTTGGAGGCTATGTAATTAGGGACCTTTAAAAGTCCGGGAGGCTTCGGGGCTATTTTTCTGACCGCGGGAGGCTTCGGTCCCGCACCCACCATTACTTGATATGCGTTGTATGTATTTCTTTACTACTTACAATGTTTAATCCATTACGTTGTTCGTTTCAGGTAGGGAGCAGTGATCCAGGAGTTTGCAGTCACAAGTCTCTACATACTCAAGTACTGTGTACTTAAATAATGTATATCTTGTAAATAATAGATAATAAATTATTATATTAAGTGAACACTGTGTTATTTCCTAAATTAACGTGTTTGCCTTATACAAATTTCCCCTTCCCACAACTGTATACCTTGATTGTGTTCCAATGTTGCGAATTCAACACCGTCCGAGGGCTATGCTGATTAACTGTGACAGCTAATTGCCATGCAGATGGAGCTACGGGCCAAAATGTCAGCAAATTAGCCACGAGGATTTGACCATCCACTTACTAGATTGGTTAGATTACCTTCCTTATTATTGACAATAAAATTTGGTTTTAAGGTGTTAAGGTACTCTTCGTAAATAATTTAGGCCCTAAGAGTTGTAAAATTATTTAAATATATTTAATGATCGATCGGACAGGTTAAAATGAATAATAAATTGTTAAAATTCAGTAGGTCATGAGATGACGCTACATGTAAGTGATATGATGTGAATGTTTTATCATTGGTAGTTTTAAAAATGAGATTATGTAATGTGTGACGTGGTAGCGAAGGCGACTAGAGAAGGAAAAAAATCAATAATTTTGATAATACAGCTAGGAAAGTAGGCGTCTTTCGATTGCGTGACATCGAAAGTGCGTGTTCTGGATTGTGGAATGTCGACCTAAACGAATTAAAATATTAAAAATTGTTAAAACTAATTTTCAGGAAGTTGTATTGGAGAAATATCATTCTTATGTAGAGTGTTATATAAAGGTGGCATAAAATATTGCAATTAAATTACATGTTTGAATGTTCATAAATTAAACGAAATTTATTTATTTCTGAGTTTAATTAAAAGATTATTTCGCTCGCGACCACTCTTGAGAAAGGGGTTCTCGTGTGACGACTGAAGCACCAGGAGAAATAAATAAATATATATATATATATATATATATATATATATATATATATATATATATATATATATGAGTGCCAGATCTGAACCAAGGATTCAGATCGAGAAATAGCAACTCGTGGCTTCCTCTTTTAAGTTCATTGGTGGAAATTAATAATTTCTTCACACTAGACATATATAGGCTAAGGTTTTTGAGCCCGCCTCGATAGCGTCGATGGTAGCATGTCTGCCTCACGTTCAAGAGGTCCCGAGTTCGATTCTCCGTCAGGGTGAGTTACCTGGATAAGTTTTTCCGGGGTTTTCCCTTATCCTAAAAGACGAATATCGGGTAACTCTAAGCTCCATTGACCTCGAATTCACTTGAGCATCATTTCACCCATTTCATTCATCGTCCGATATGACTTAACGTTGGAGGACGTAAATTACGGGAAAAAAAAAGTTTTTGATAGAGTCAACATGAAAAGTTCAATGTCATGGCCGGGATTTGAACCACAGATCTGCTGGTTTCCGACCAATCGCTCTTACTCAATGAGCTGCCATGATACACCGTTTGTGGCGACTTACTATTGTAAGTACTTGAGTCCTAGGCTTCATCATATAACTCTTATTTTTTTATAATATCTAAAGAAAATATGTATCTATGTATACAGATATATATTTTTCTTATTTAACCGTTTATTTATTGTTTCCGTTTATCTTACTATCTGTTTGCTATAGTTTCACAGATATACCCTACACATATAAACACCCATGCCCAGGGCGGGACTCGAACCCGCGACCCTCTACGCTGTGGAACGCTAGAGACATACGCTTTAGCGACCATGGCCACGAGGGCCGGCATTATTAAGTTCATTGGTGGAGAATTAATCATTAGCAAGAAATATTTTTATAAATATGACTTGTAACGCTTATGGGTACCCCTAATAATTTTACCTATCAAAGAAATTAAAATGGTATTAGATGTTATATATATAATATATTTATTATTACTCTTCTTAACTCTAAATCGACCAACAGAGTTCTTTGTCGCTACTATACCGTATTAAATGTTGCAATAACTTGTTATAAAAAGTGTGTGAGGTTTTCCTATGCTGTATAATTAGCATACAGACTCATTGCTATGGCCGAGGTTATGGGAAATTTAGTTGTGACTAAGGGCGGTTACAGATATAAAGATAAGTAGATACGGCAGCGCTTCACCCAGCATCATAAGCACTAACGACAGGTAAATAGGGCCTTCTGAAAGTTGCCCAACTTCCCGACTCTCAATCATTCTGGAACTCCGTGAAAAATTCATTTGGTTGTGTTCGTGCCCGTGCATTTCTGAGGTAGCAGGGTGATTGTGTTTATGACGATTACGTACACAGGAGTTAAGAGGTTTGAAGTGTGTTATTTTATACATATTTTACACATTTACATCACCCAATTTAGGTCTTTGCCATATTTCAAAAGTTTCTCAACTACTGCAGTCTTCCTTCGTACTCTTTAGTTCAGCCACACTAGCATGAGCTTTTCGAAGCAAACCCATCTTTTCGCCATAGCCTAGATTTGTATGGCGTACATCATCTTTGCTCCCATTAGTGGTTAAGGCAGTCTTTCTGTTTCGCTAATTATGTAGAATTTACATAAACATGTATTGACACCATTCATGGCTAATTTTCCTTTCAATAGTTTGGTCTTATCCTGTGTCTCTCAGCTTCTAATGCAGGGGAAGAAAGGTAGAGGTGGTGTGACCTCAGTTCCGTCAGCTCTAACTACCATATATGCTTCCGAACGAAAGGCAGGTTAGCATGTGACGTCACCGTGCTGATTTCTGTTGCCCAAAAGGAAGGTGGGGTTCCAACAGTGCAGGAAAGATAGAAAACCTATCGGCTATTAATAATATGTACAACTTATATCTTGGGTGTTGTAATATTAATGCTGACTGCTTTAATTACACAATTGGTCACTCTTTATAAACAATTACATTTTGGCTCTGTGCTGTGAGAAAATATATACAACTTCAACTCGTAGTTTATCTGAAGGTCAGGCATGTTGTAAAGTAAATAAAATATAAAGTAATTTTCTCTGCATATTAGATGAGTCACTCAGAAAAGAATTACGTGGATATTTTCTGTTTCGTTTTTCTTTAACTAATTTATCAATGTCAGGACGTAATGTCTGGTAAATTTGTAATCCGACAAGGTACTTCGGGGTTCGGACTTAGCTAATTTCATAACAACAAAAAAATTGTTCGCACACATATATCGAGCCAAACATACACAATGTCCGTGCGGCTAGTGAATACAACCTCAGAAATCTGGATTGGGGGACATTCTTGTAAAAATCAGCCAAGTCTTTCTTGTGTGTATATTTGTCCTTCCATAAATCCTCACATTGTGAATCTAGCAGTTCCATTTGCTAAGTGACAGCTACATTGTTGTCATCGAGTGCGCTACACCTTACTGAACGCTCAGATTCTGTACTCACAGTGCTATTTATATAGGCAACTTGGTAAAGTCTGTCTAGTCAAAGCGAGTGCAGTGGCGTTTCAAAGGAACCTGACCCTACCGCCCACTAACGACCGTCATAAATCTATCTCCACACTTCAGAAATGGAACACTGTCGTTGAGGATCAATAGCAACCCAGATTATCTGGAAATGACAGTCGCATGTTTACTCCACGTGGAGTCTCAGTTGCCAAAGTTCCAACTTTCAGTTGTTCTGTTTCATTACGTACAGAAATTCGTTGTGTGTCACGATGTGGAGACCGTGGGAGGTAAATGCAAATGAAGTAGTAGATAACTTTCAGTCAAGTGAAAGTAATCAAAGTTAAGACATTAGTGTGAATGAATTGGAAGGTGTTGCTGGGCCGAGTTAAGTTATTTAAGAAGCCTCAAAAATCAAAGTTATAACGGAAACTCTTTCAAAGAAAATTCAAGCGCTTGTTCTGAATACATGATGAATATGTGCTGAAAAATAATCTTGGTAAGGGGTCATGCAATGAACCTGATGATAAATTCTGGGTATTCACAGAAATACAGTAAGAAATATTGTGACGAAAGGAATACCAAAGACGCTGATCAAGTGTGAAAACAAAAGGAAACGTTTCGATAAATTCACTTGCGATTTGATCCGCCTAGAAATTTATAGATTCAATGCAAAAGGGAGAGCGGCCACATTAGATGAATTGGTTGCACATTTGCAAGAAATAGTGATTTCCCATATGGGCGCTGCACTTTGCGCAGCCTCCTAAAGCAGCTGGGTTTCAAATGCCGCACTTTGAATAAGATAAAAAGAATCCAGTAGAATTGTAGCTTGGTAGCCTCGGTAGCGTAGATCGTAGCGTGTCTGCCTCACGTTCAAGAGGTCCCGAGTTCGAATCTCGGTTAAGGTGAGTTATCTGGGTAAGGTTTTTTCCAGGGTTTTCCCGTATCCTGGTAGACGAATGTCAGATAACTCTAAGCTCCATGGACCCCGGACTCATTTGAGCATCATTTCACCCATTTCATTCATCGTCCGATATGACTTAACGTTGGGTGACGTAAATTACAATGTGTGTGTGTGTGTGTGTGTCAAAACTAAGGAAGTTTCACAGTAATGGACACAAGATAATTTATTTATACGAAACCTCGTACGATACCCATGACGTATGGAGAAAAGTGGCAACCTTGCAGAAAGGTCTGGTAGGAACATAAAATGAACTACGTGTTGAAGCAGATAGGTATGGGTCATTCTTGGATAAATGCAGAGAATGGGTATAGAGGCTTCTGGAAAGAAGTTAAGATTAGAAGATAATCACAGACAAGACATTTTCGCCAATACAAGTGACACTTGCTCACTGAGATTATATAGAGAAATAAAAACAACCTGGGGGAGAGAAGGATATATAGATATATGTAGTAAGTTAGGGCGAGAAGGTTTTGCTTGGGCGAGAAGAGGAGTGAGAAACTTGAAAGGTCAAGAGAGGGAGCTAGATAAATGTCCATTGCGTGGAGAGGAGAATGCAGATTTCCATTGTATATTATATTGTAGTCAAAGATATGGAGAGAGCAGGCTTGGCTACGAAAATGGGACAATTTTGGAGTGAAGTAGTAATTAGAAAAATTCTGTCAGAAGGGGAAAAGAACAGGAGAAATATAGGGAATTATTTGGGGATAGTTAAAGAGAGATGGCTAAGAACAATTAAGAGAAAAATGTAGAGTGTTATAGGTGAAATGGCAGAAAGTGTAAAAAGGAGTAGAGGGCACCCAGTACACAAAAACCTAGGGTTAGGTGTATGGCGACCGAGTTATTATTCAATGGTGGGCGACATGATAGGATTCTCAGGATTTAGGAATATATGGCATTTTTCAGTATGGATTTTATAATAAATTGTAATCTTGATTTTGTATTTCCATTTGAGGTTGTAAAAGGAAAGATGAGAAATAAATTACAAAGCAATAAACTCTGCAATATATATGCACTTTTCTGTCGTACTAAAAACAAAAGACATAATAGATAAAATGTGTATAGTATAAGTAGTCGTGGTCAGCGTGTCGTTTATAAAACCTGAAATCAGCGTCCGCAGTGCCAAGTCTGTGAAGCTGGTACAAAGCACACAAGCCTGTCATGTTTAAACATTTGTACGGAGAAAAAGCAGGCTGCATATACAATTTCACACATGAGCTGTCCGCCCTGTTACCGTAGTTTGTTACATCCCTGCAGATACACATTTCCATTGATTATGCAAATATGTCATGCGGGGTGCCTTTGTTATGTTTTCTTTTTATTATACACAGGTATATTTAAAAGGTATTTTATTTCACATATGAGCTAGGTAGGTTCGCTGTTCAGTAATGTGAATATCTCTGCAGAACGTCATAAAATGGTTCATAAACACATCGCGAGCAGAAATGGAAGATATTGGAAAACCAGATTCAAAGCGTAGTTTTGTGCTTAAGACATCACAAAATAAATTGCAATTAAGCTGTATAATTCACATATTTATAACAATCCTAGCACAATGAAGTCGCCCGCCTCGGTAGCGTGGTGGTAGGGTGTCTGCCTCACGTTCAAGAGGTCCCGAGTTCAAATCTCAGAGTGAGTTACCTGGATAAGGTTTATTCCGGGGTTTTCCTTTATCCTGAAAGACGAATGTCGGGTAACTCTAAGCTCTATGGACTCCGGACTCATTTGAGCATCATTTCACCCATTCCATTCATCGTCCGATATGACTTAACGTTGGAGGACGTAAAATTATAAGAGAGAGAGAGAGAAAGCCATATGCCTTGTCCGAAATTTGAATGCCACTAAAATTTAGCTGATCGTAAAATCAAAATAGTAATATGATGTTACAAAATTCTTCGACCCTTTTTTTTTTTTTTTTTTTTTTTTTTTTTTTGCTTCATTCTAGATTAAATAAATAGGTGAAATGTTCTGCTTATTTACCTATTGCATAACATAAAATAATAAAAGATGTCGGACATATGGTGTTAAATCATCAAACAGTTTCTCTGATTTGTTACATTTAAATATTATTTTATATGTTTGTTACTTAAAGCTGTTTGGAGTAGACACTAAGAAACCTGTTGACACTGGACTGGCCCCGGGTTGAGGAACTAGTCCTCCACCAGCATCTATGGATCGAAGGTCCCATTTTCTTTGATACGACTGTAGACACTGAAGTTTATATGGGTATCTTCATTACATTTGTGGAGAAGCTGGACGATATCGAATTGAGGGAAGATTATTTTCTGCAAAATGGAGCAACGTGCCATATATCTAATGACACCATGGAACTTGTAACCAGTTTCTTTGATAATCTAATAATCTCAAAAGGTCTGTAGCCCCACAGATCCCCTGAAATAACCGCACCGGATTTTTTCTTGTGTGGGGTATCTAAAAAAAATAGAGCCTACCAGAATAGGCCAAGAACAATTGATGTTCTCAAGGAATCAATTCGAACCGATATAAGTAACATTGGCGAGGATACTCTCCGTAAAACTTCAGAGAATATGGTGAGACGAGTGCAAACATGTATAGATGCTAGTGGAGGACACTTCTAACATTTTCGCTGAGATGTAAATAGTGTAATGTAATCTCCCTGTTGTGTATTGTATTCTCCCAAAGTTACACGTGTGTGCTATTATTGGTTCAAAAGTTATGGTCTATTGAAATGGTTCAGGTTTATATGGATCACACTATATAACTGAAATTTCATGAACGTTTTCAAAAAATCATCCTTTCCTCTTGTTAGCCCATAAAGTATTGTAAGCCTTCCTGAAACCGATGAATGTTTAGATAGCATCCGCAAGTCAGTTTTACATACTCTAATCTAGTTTGAAATTTACATGATGCTACTGTTAGATATGAGTTCTAATTATTTATCCTTGTTTTCTCGCTATTGAAAATTTCAGCATTTTTCATAATTTAAGATGCTCCTTGCGTCGCAGTTTCAGTGTTACACTAATGAACTTGCTATACACGTTCATAGAGACACAGTGAATAATAATTTACCTGGGTTTTATTCTGAGATTCATTTAAATACACTTTCTTTACTTTAAAACACAAAAACTTCAAATTCTGAGCAAAAAAAGGCCATATTCATAGCTTTAAACATTTCTGGAACCTAAAGTTATTAAGACACAGAGAAACCTAGGACGAATTCAAAAAATTGATGTATTGAGAACCTGTTGTTAAAATATTAGACCAATACTTAAGTTATTTTGTCGCAAGGTGCTCTTTAGGTGACGTACCCAAAATAAAATAAAAAGTTGAGCATATTTTCCAAGCCATCGAAGTGAAATTGCAAAACTTTAGGCTGTATTATATTTGTATTATGTTACATCTATAGTATAAATCTTAAAGCTCTAGCGTTATTAGTTAAATTTCTAATTTTCAGTCATAGGTATCCTTAAAAACTATGGATGTCATTGTCCTGTCTGCTTGGTCTTGTGATCTCTATCTATTGTGATTCCCTTACTTCATCCCCTCCTCCTGGGAGTATTAATTGTGACTGTTGTAGTGCACCAGGTTACCCTCTTGGTTGTTTATCCAAATAAACATTACAGATGTAAAGTTCACATTGGTTATACCTGATTCAAATTATAATTCTAAGGAGCTGTAGCCTAGCCACCTGTATTTGTTATAGATATGAGTAGTAGTATAGAATTGAGAGTTTCGGCACAGTGTAGATACGATGTTGAACTCTCCTCTGTGTTAATATATGAGTGATGTAGAATGCTCATTGATTTAGAACTCTCCTATGTGAAAATCGAGTTGTAAAAGAAGGGGAGTGTTGGCGTAGTGCCGTTCTCCCCTGTGCAGTGAGATGTGTTTGAGGTGGGGTGATGATGATGATGATGATGATGATGATGATGATGATGATGATTGTGTGTGTGTGTGTGTGTGTGTGTGTGTAATGTGTGATGGATGGGATGGGTAACGGGGGGGTTCCGGGGATGTTTGAATTAAATGTGAATTCTTTTCGATGTGTGTGTGCTTGAACTCTCATGTATGAATATCGAGTCTAGGTTTCGATATTGTGATGGGGCGGGGTGGGTAACGGGGGTTCCGGGGATGTTTGAATTAAATGTATTGATAGTAATTCTTCGATGACTGTGCTTGAACTCTCATGTATGAATATCGAGTCTAGGGTTTGATATCTATTACGTTCAGTGCTTCGATGTCTGTGCTTAAACTCTCATGTATGAATATCGAGTGTAGGGTTTGATATCTATTACGTTTAGTGTATGATATATGATGCAGTATCGTTAATCTTTAGATAAAAGAATATCGAGAGAATGATTAGGTATGTTTACTGGGAGAGATTTATGAAAATAAATGTAATAAGACATTCTGGTAAGGGGTGTTCCCTATGCAGAATCTCTCCTTGAGCTACGTATCCAAGAGCGATGTAAAGGTTAAGAAAAGGTTAAATTCCATTCCCACATCGAGGTACGAGAAAATATAAATCTATTCCACATTGAAGTATAAGGGTGATGACGTGTTGTCATTCCTCAAGATTTGTGCATATGTGTATATGTGTGGGTCATCTATGAATATCGAGTTCTCGGGGGGGATTCATATATATGAACATAGAGTCCTCGGTTCGATACCCATTCATGTACGATAGGATAAACACTAGTCCTCCTCCAGTACAAGCGACGAGAAGGTGGAAGGGGGGAAACGTGATAAAACGGTAATATAGTAAATTCGAATTAACAGGTCTCACCCTGTCCCTCCAGCTCGGGAACGAACGTGTCCTCACTTCACACAAAACCCTCCGTACGTTAAGTACAATCGACGATAGGATGGGGAGGGGGGAGACAGGTATGATCACGTTTCATCACCCATCTGCTCACTAGGGAACGAATGCATTCTCACTTCACATCGCAACGTCAAGATGAGTGGAACAACAACTCCTATCATTGAAAGTGATACCAGATTCTGGGAGAATCTACGCAATTTCGAAGATTTGCAAAAGCATTGGGTTGAGCATCACGATGAAACGTGTGATGGAAAGATGCATCAAGTGATTTGCAAGAATCCTTCCCATCATGATTCGATCACATCTTATGCTCAATGCGGAAAGAATTGTAAAGTGTATCTCGGGTAAGTAGAATTATAATTGTGCGTTAACGTGAAAGTGTTGTTATGTGTTATATAACTAATGATAAATATGTTTATTTCAGTAAAGCCCAAAGTGAAGATGTGGCATGCCAGTCCGAACAGGATCAAGGTGAAGATGTGTGCGCTCCGTACAATGATCGTCCGTTTAAGGATATCGGTACATCGAAACCCGAGGAGGAAGTCATAGAAAAGTGAGTATAAAATAATAAGAGTTTTACGTTAACAAGTGTATTAAATATTCACGATGTTGAGACATAGTTCGTGTATGTCCGCAGATCCAGTAAGAAAGGAGACAAGAAAAAGAAGAAGACGAACTGCAAACCGAGAATCGTCAAAGCCAAGAAGACGTTCGATCAAGACAGTTTCATCATAATGATGTTCGAACCCTTCACACCCTTCGCAGAAGAAGTAGAGGAGGAAGTTGCGAGTGATGGTAAATAGTGTGTGCATGAACGATAACGACATCTCCATCAGCATTGACTTTCGTGTGAACATAGGATTATACAATGAACTCCCATCACTTTACATTAAAGCCACACATGACGATACGTTTGTGTATATTACAAAAGAGGATTGGGAGGTAATAATGTCAAATTTGTGTGTTTTGGATACGTATCTGAAAGATGGTAAGCATCCATGTGCACCGTACAGTGAAAATATAATATATGCATTTAATATAATGTTATGCATGAATAAGATGCAAGAAATAACGCTTGTGAATACATGTTAAATGTGGGCAGTATAAATCTGAATAGTACTGCATTCAATGGACTTAAAAGACTAATTCCATATATTGAAAGAAATTTATATCAGTTGTATGATATTCATAAATCATTATGTTCATATGATGCAAAAAGCAGGAGTGCAAGGAAGAGGATATTGGAGATGTATGTTAAAGTCAATAAAAAGATAATTTGAATTTGTAATGTTTTATTTATTACACCTATATGATAGATTGTACAACATGAGTTAATGGTTTATAAGTGAATAATTTATCATGAATAATTAAACAGAATAATGAAGTTTGTGCAGGAAAATTTGACGATGCTTGAACTTCCAATCTGACATTCACTGCCCCCGTCACAGTATCCTCAGGCTGATGAGAGCAATCGATGACGAATAGCGGTGCATATTTCAGAAAGTCATTCCTTTTCAAAAGAGGGTAATTCTCCTTTCCATAGTAGGATGATTGAAATTTGGAATATTGATCATACAGAGATGCAAATTTCGAATTGGCGAAATCCAAATTCATATCGTGATAGGGGTAAGATTCACTGTTGAGATAAAGTTTCAGATTGGTGATATTACAATTACAAATTGAGAAGCATCCTTAGCGAGATGATTCAATCTATCCACTTGTGCACCGACTATGACGAAACGTGGTTTTTCAAGTTTAGTCGTGGTTGCAATGTTCCATGTGAGCGCTTTAGTTTGAGGTACAGCAGGTTGAGTGTGAAGGTCCAAGGTTCGAAATGCGACGTGTAGAGGTTTATCCGATTTGACGAGTTTAAGTTTATCAACTCGTTCAGAATCTGAAAGTCGAAGTACAGGCATCCTCCATTCGAGTCTAGTTAGTTGTATGGTTGTAGGATCGTTTCCAATGATACAATTATTAGAATCCTTAGATCTAATGAGAATAAGTTCAAACTTGCTATTAAGTATGACCTCCTTGTGATCGTCGGCGAAACCCAGCAGCATCGAAAGAGGAACGATAGCATTGAAGATACCATTCGATGTATTCACGATGTCTACCACACCTCCTGGATAGATCCATCCAGCATTAAGTAAACGATTCGATTCTAGTTCATTCAGTGCTGCATAGTTACGCATCGTTGATGAAATGCCCGGATTCCTAGTTCTATCAATAGTCGTTCCATTCATATCCAGACGAATCTCATCGAATAGGAATGCCATAGCATTGTTACTCAATTTCGATGTGGCAACGGTGCCGTTGGGTTTAGTGAGAGTCCCCTCAATGTAGAGATAACTTCTACTAGGAAGCGTGTACAAATCTTCAGCTTGACATGGAATTCTAATTTCATCGTTCACATCGAGAGCTGACGTATTGTACGGTAGGAATACGTGTTCTTCCTCCTTACTGATCTTATCAACAAAGGTCGGAATCCCGGTCACGTCCAACACATCCATCATAGAACCTTGAAGCCTAAGTTAGCGAGAAATCTTCGATTAGACGATGTGATTAGCTTGCGGGTCGATGATCGAGTAGAGGTCAATCTCGAGAGATGTTTTTTAATATAGCATCGTCTCTTAAAACTTATACCCATTACGACGTATGTGCAATCGTACAGTGATGGTTTCGTTCCTGAAATCTAACTTATCGCCGTTCTGGTCTACCACTCTAATGTCGAGATGATCAATGAGATTCGTATCGATGATTGGTAAATATATAGGACTTGATGGTTCCTGCGAAATATGATAACCTGGAGGTACCGATGGAAAAAATTCATACAGAGAATGACCACTTTTACCATTGATGAAAGATCCCGTTGCAAGACTACACTCGATACGTATGATGCTGACTTTGAATATGTTAACCAAATCATTAGACTCGGTCAGCACGTTTGCCGGTACCCTCTGTTTAGAGGTGAAACCGAGAAGTGAAGCAATAGATCTCTCACGACTAAAGTCGATAATATAGGGAGATTGAATTTCTGATTTCATGATGTTATTATTAGCACGTAGAATAAAGTCGTCACCGATGTCGAGAGTATCCTTGATCAATCTGGCGATATCATCCAATTCATAAGTACCCGGTGGAATTACTATACGTTCGACTTTTCCATCGCGAACGTAATGGAATAGATTATTACTCTCGTCCACATTCGGAATTGAGTAAAAAGTCTCAAAATTCAATAGAGCTATCTCGTAATGTCCGTTAGGATCCAGATGTAATGGTGGATTTAGAAATGTAGAGAAGCTGGTATCACTACCACTCACGGTGATAGTGTAACTCATCGAGGAGAAACTGAAGGCACAAGTGACCGCAAATCACAGAATCGAATTCTTGAAATCTCGTCGTATTATATAGGAGTTTGACACCCGAAAGGTACGTTTCTATCTCTTCCGGAGGTCTCAGATCGCCGAAACTGTCAAAGTAGTAGGCAACGTCACCATCCTTACGTACAGCAACCCAATGTGTACCAGGGTTATTTGATGTATCCAGATTCACTACTATTCTCTCATAGTATCGAGGACGTGGAGGTATTTTATCGATCATGTAGACACCTCTAAAATGTGGAATGTGTAGACGTCGTGCATACGAATCGATCTCGTTAGCACTCAGGGCTTTTTCCGGGATAAATATAGGCCTCGCCCCGAGTTTTTTGATCGAAGATATAATCCTCTACCCTTATGACGTCTCTTACGGCGAAGACCTTTGCCCTGAGCCAAAGATTCCATGCGCTCGTTGTGACGTGTTAATTCCGCAAGTTGTTTTGCATCGGAACGTTTCTTATTGACAGCCGTAGCAATCTGAGCAGCACCTCCAGCTAGACCACCTGCTGCACCTAGAGCTGCTAAAAGTGGTAGCAAAGGTAAGAAACCACCTCTCTTGTTGCGACGTTTACGCATGCCAGCGCCCGCTGCCAATTTACCCTTCATAAGTGTAGTCACAAGTCGAGCTGCAAGTCGTTCGCCCAAAGAAGCGTCGGCAGACTTTACACGTCTCCAAGCTTTCTCTACCAACACCTTATCGGCTAGACGACGAGATTCTGTATCAGTACTCTCTGCGTAAGCCCGATCGTGATCGAGACACGCTGAATCTAACCCGTTCACCGGTAAGTCACCTCTCTGCAAGCGTTTATGTAGTTTCGTTCCGGGACCGCAGAAACGATAACCCGGTAAATGTGCCTCAAATGGTAATGAATTAATCAAGGAATTAAGAATTCCCGAACCTTTGCGTGCACGTGTAGAGCGCATGTCTCACTATGAAATAAAAAAAGGCAAAACGTGTGCTTTATAAGTATACGATTCCTATGACGATTGGCTAAATCCAGTAAAGACATAGATTGCCCTTATCACGAACGAAATAAAAGACAAAACTTATGCTTTATAAGTATTAGTCGCGATATGGAGATAGTAAAGCAAAAGTGTACGCTACCCATACAGGTGTTAGATTTCGAGGATGACATTCGCAAAGGACGACACGGTACGTTGTTTCCGAGTAACGTTAGAGCGCTCATACTGGGCAGTTCAAATGCTGGAAAAACGAACGTTTTACTCAACCTGCTTATTCACGAGAACGGTCTGAGATTCGAAAACCTCTACATATACTCGAAATCGTTGCAACAACCTAAATATCGATATTTACTCAGGTTACTGAAAACTATACCCGATATAGGTGTATTTACGTTCGATGATGGTGATAAAGTAATTCAAACGTCGGATGCTAGAGAAAATTCGATATTCGTATTTGATGATGTGATAAATGAAAAACAGGGTAAGATAGCTTCATATTACAGTATGGGTAGACATCGTAATGTCGATGCTATATATTTAGCACAATCATATGCTAAAGTACCTAAACATTTAATTAGAGATAATGCAAATATGATTATATTCTTTAGACAGGATAATCTCAATTTAAAACATATATACGAAGATTATGTAAATACCGATATGTCCTATGATGAATTTAAGGATATGTGTAAACATATATGGGAGAGTGATGAACGATCCTTTGTTGTTATAGTACCAGAATATCCACTGAACGAGGGACGCTACCGTCACGGTTTTGATCGCTTTATCAGAATGAATAAATAGAATAATCCATCACTTAAGCAATGAGTATCGACAGGTTCGGATCCCGAAGAATCATACCCTCTAGGGGTGTGTTCAATCGATATATCATAACTAGAGATGGATCGGGAAACTATCGATTCAAGGGAAAGCTGTTGTGCAATATTCACGACCCTGAAGAAGGTGACGATGCATCGACTAAACGTTATGTGGATACGCATACGGCTGACGTCGAGAATCGAATGCAGATCTTCAGCGAGCAGACCTCGTATCAGCGTATGGGCGAGTTTGAAGCTATGCTTAGGGATCACATACAAAAATCGCTCGACATCCAATACAACAATTTAATGGAGTACTTAAGTAAATATGCATTTAAACGTGATTCTGAAAATAATGTCATTATAGATGGTATAAGAATGAAAACGCTGTTGGACCCCCTTCACGAACACGACGTTCCTAATAAAAAATATGTAGATGATAGGATTCCAATTCACGACTCTAATGAAACTCTATCATTTCGAATGAAGAGATTGAAGGATTTAGCCGACCCGATAGATGATAGTGATACAGTCACCATGAGTTATGTTAATCATTTCTTTATACAGAAACATAATGAATTGCAAACGGGTTTAACTGAGACTATAACAAACATTGCCGATACTATTACACGGAAACAGAATGAATTACAAAGTCAGTTAACTAGAACAATCACCTCCGCTAGCGAGACTATTATTACAGCTGTAGAAAAAGAAGTGAAAGAACTAACCGCACGACAAACGGAACTTGATAATAAACTAATCACTATAAATAATGATATTCATACTATGAAAACACGAATGAGAAATGTTGTAAACACTATGTTACAACAATTGAAAGCACAACTCATAATTTCATTACAAACACGTCCGTTTCGAGGTCCCTCTTTAAGGTATACGTTAACATCGGGACTCGAATACTATAAAGTTCCTGGAAATGGAAGTGTACTCTCGTGTTCCATCGTATCATCGGTACATCCGCATGCTGTAAATGATACATTGTTTGCAATAAACGGAAGATTAGTTGAAAGATATCCTGTAAGAGTTGAAACTGGCGATATTCTATCGTTTACAGCGCCAGTCGGACGTGCTAAAGATGGTCATATATTAAGTATAGAACTGATAGTTTCATATAAATTAGCAGTAGCTGATTAATTATACATTCATTTCGATATGGATGTTGAAGCTATAAGACTTAAGGAATCCATTGCCCGTCACAGTAGGGCAATAAGAGAAAAGTTACGTTCTCTCAAAGGAATGAAATTCGAAACGCAACGAGTCATGTCTGAAGTTCTTCAACCTGTAACCGAACCATTGAAAGTAATAGCGAAAGCACACCAAGACAACAACGACGACGACGACGACGACGACGACGACGAAACTACAGATGATGCTAACGGATCTGATCTCGTGTCAAAGTATCTACACAAGGTTCGAACTGCCAGTTCGAGTGACATGGACAATACTTACGGCATACGTTACGAGGATAATGAGTATAAATTGGGTAACAAGACAGTTGTGTTTAAATCTGATGGTGTTCAGATAGGAACAGAAACGTATGAACCCACAGCAGGCTTATATGAATTATTATTTAAACGTTTACCTCGCAAGACATCGTACACAGATGATGATTTAGACGTGTATTCACAAATCTTACAGAATACTCAAGTTTACAGACACGGTTATTCAAGAGATGGACGTTTAAGAGCAAATCGAGGCTTCAAGTATCGTCATATCATTCGTGACCTTGTTAGTAATCGAACTGGATTTGGTTTACGTTGGAATGAACATGTACCGCAGAGAAAATTAGATTACGTCTACTGGAACGATCCGAATGAAATAATAAACAGATTAAGATTATTAGTTGCGTCGAGGGATGCAGGTAATTTGAATCACTCACCCGAGATAGAAGAAATTATTACAGAACTTAAAACATCAAAAATTATAGCATGATAAAACGTCGCATTGCAACCGAGTTACATGCACCAGCTAGAAGACGATTTTTACGTCGTAAGATCATAAGCAAAGGAATGAACGATTTAGTACAAATAGATCTTATGGACATGTCTAATTATGCAAGAGACAATAGGAATTATAAGTATATTCTTCTTGCATGCAATTTTTATTCCAAGATGGCTTATGCACGACCATTACGTGATAAAAGTGGTATTAACGTTTCGACTGCTATGGAGGAGATATTGAATGAAATGGAATCGTTTCCGAAGAATGTTCAATCTGATAAAGGAAGGGAGTTTTACAATAAACATTTCCGCGAACTAATGAATCGTAATAATATTAATCATTACAGTACATTCACTCACGTTAAGGCTGCTGCAGTGGAACGTTTAATAAGAACAATCAAACTGATTTTGCATAAGGAATTTATTGTTCAAGGCTCATATCAATGGATAAACATACTACCTAGAATTATTCATACATACAATAATACTTACCATCGAACGATTCGTATGAAGCCTGTAGAAGTTCGTGATAATTCTCTCCTGCTCAGCGTATACAAATATGATAGAAGTCTGCGTGAGAATAAAAGAAGATCTAGGCTTCATCGTGTTGGTGACTACGTGAGGATTTCTAAGCATAAAGGTGTTATGGAGAAAGGTTATCTACCAAATTGGAGTGTTGAAGTCTTTAGGATACGTACAGTGCAAAGGACACATCCATTGACCTATCTCATCGAGGATCTGGAGGGTAAACTGATTGAAGGAGCATTCTACGGTTATGAATTACAGAAAACTCAATATCCAGACACGTATTTAGTTGAAAGGATCATCAGACGTCGTGGTGATAGGATTCTGGTGAAATGGTTAGGATTTCCTACCCGTGAATGGATTAATGAGGTGGACATTGTATAAATAAAAAAACACACAACTCAATAAAGAAATATAATTTTAATGATATATTGTGTTTTATTTTTTTGTTCACATTGATTCCTGACATCTTCTGTAACTGCTAGTTCACATTGATTGTATATAAATTCACATCTCCTTAACTTAAACATGATAATAACATTTTTATACTTTTTTTTAAAAAAAATCATACATGATTATAGTTGAATTAACATTTAATTGTAGAGATTTTAACATAACGTACATGCTAGTTCACATTGAGTATATATAAATTCACCTACCCTTAACGTAAACATGATAATTACAATTTGAAGTAATTAGTAATATACGATAAACAAACATCATACATGATTATAGCTGAAATAAGAGCCTTTGTACATGCTAGTTCACATTGATTATATATAAATCCCCCCTCACCCCTTAACGGAGATATGATAATAACATTTTGATATAATTGGTAAATATATTTTAAAATGATGTAAATATGTTCTTATCATGTAATTAGTAACACACTTTACAATTATACTTGAAACTCAATTATTTCGTTTTCTTTTTTTTGAAATACAGTAATATGTTATTATCATGTGCCTAGTAATACCTTTTAACTCAGTTGTAACACACTTTACAATTATACTTGAAACTCAATTATTTTTTTTTTTTTGAAATACAGTAATATGTTATTATCGTGGCCTAGTAATACCTTTTAACTCAGTTGAATCTATGCTTTATTGAGAAAAGAAAAAGAAAATTACACTTGACAATTTTCTATAGCATAATGTCCCCATGCTAATGTTGAAAATGAATTATTGGGAATGTATCGTTTTGTATCGATACCACTTAAAGCTATCTTATTAGATTCAATGGTATGAACATCATGTTTATAACTTCTGAAACATGTCTGCATGCTTCGATGTATCGTGTCAGGATGTGTAATACATGAGAGATATTGTTCAAAGGTTATGAATCTCATCGAATCTTTTGTTACACCTTTTGATTTTTTAATCACTTCAGTATCATATCGATAACAGTATAATTTCGATTTCAACCCTACATATTCAGTCATCACTCTACCGGCTAGCTCATCCTTGAATAATCCTGAAATTTTCTTATTTGCTAACGGAATACCATACACATTATCCATTGGATAATTCGTCGTATCGAATAAATGTATATTGGTTTTAATAAATTCATATATATCGCAGCTAGATTCAAAGAGAAAAGCATCCGTGTCCGTATAGATTAAAGTTACATCTTTCAAACTTTTCTTCAGAATTTCATAATAAAAATCATACATTTTATGTTTGGATAGATCCAGGATTGCTTGTCCTATGTATATTGGCTTATTCATCAATATTTCATCTCTGACCAATTCTATACCTATTAAATTTTCATCAAAAATCACGTACCTTATACATGTCTGTCGAGCTAACAATTTACGCGCTCGTTTCCAGCTGGTAGCTAAATGAAATGAATTATAACGTTTTACATTCTCTATAAATTTTCCATAAACACAATTATTCATTAACTTCCATAGATTTTGACCAAATTTCGCCTTATCTTCAATACGTTTACGAGCGTTGAGTTCAATGTAAGGATATATCCAGTTAGATTGTTTGTAACCTATTACTCTATGTATACGCGATGGAATCAAACCAAGTTTAACACATTGTTGAAAATTGAGATAATGTAATACGTATTTATTTTTATCATTCAATGTTGTTAGCAATTTTGTATACTTATCACCTGGCGCGATTTCATTCAAAGGGCATAATGGCAAATCATTTTGTATATCATGAAGTTCCTGTGGATATTTAAAGTCTACTTCCAACACATATCCCACGTCAGAATCACTTGTAATAGACATAAAATCTATTGATTTAATTTCAGCATCAGTTAGCCACCTTATATCAGTGTATGGTAAGCTATTATTTTCCATTGTATATCCATATAAAGAATTGCAGTCAACGTACATTAAATAATTAGTTGGTTTAGTGTTATCATAGCTAGTCATGTATCTGTTATTCGCCTTTGCATACCGTTTGGACACAGTGCAAATTCCACCTCGTATTCCTTTTTCGAAGAAATCTAGCATAGTCTTATCTGTTAATAATGAAATCTGTACACCAGTCGTTCTTAACATTGCATCATAGGCTAACCCGGGAAGTGTGTAATACTGACACGGGTCGAGTCCGTACAAAGCGATACTTAATTCACGGAAGCGTTCAAACACGTCCGTTAGTATTAATGTATCGCACTTAAGATATATATTTAAATATTCACCCAGATTTTTAACATTCAATTCATTCCATACCGTTCTAGCATGACTATAATCCTCATCGCTTACATGATCAAACTGATGTTTGGATGGTAGACTATTCTCGTATAATTTTTCTATAGAATCCACATACGTGTACGGGAAGACACCTTTGCGTTTCATCAGTTGTCTATGCAAAGGATTCGTGTACATATTATTGGTGTAATGAAAATCATCTGCTTCTAACATATCCGAAAGGTTACTAAGTTTTGAATCCAAAAAACGATAGCTATCCAGAAATCTTAGATATATACTCATTCCATTCGAATTTGTATATCTTTTGCTAAAGGATAAGTAATTTTCAGAAGTTTGTGCAATACAGTTGATAGGTTCCGTATCGTAACCTAGTTTCTTTACTATGAAATGAGCATCGTATTTTGACAAGCAATGAAAGAATATTGGTATGAATCCTGGCATTTTCCTATTTAAATTGCAGTGCTTATGAGCTGGGCCAACGTAACTTCCAGTCAAATGACAATGATCACGAACCTTTATGCACGAGTTAAGAAATTCACGTTTGCATATGTGACATCGTGTTGCATTTTGATATTCTAGCTCATCCACATCTCTCATACTTATTTCAATTTTATTAGCATATATATTAATGACCTGATTTGCAATTAACGTTAATTCTTTAAGAAAATTTTCAATTGCATATGGACCTTCAAATGATTTGAAACGTGTTAAATTTTTATCATAACTACAGACCAAATGTAATGCAATTGCATACGCTTCATGTTTATGAATGGTACGTGTCCAACTTTTACTCGATACATCTTGACACGAATCTACCTTACGTAAGATACATTCTATGTCTGCATAAACCACGAATGGAACTTTTAGACATTTCGAATATGCGTTAAATTCAACGAGATCAGTTTTACCAGCCTCGGGCATTCTGATAATTTGATTCATCATACACCGCTTTTTATGGCTATTTAAACGTGATTCTGATGTGAAATACAAGTTACAATTGTTACATAACCATTTTCGCCCATTATGTTTAGTTAGCTGCTTTCCTAGCAAACGTGATAAGTCTGTTATCAGACAATAATGTCTTTTATACATTAAAAGATTAACATGATGTGATTTTATCTCTCTTGGTTGATATAAGAGAATAATCGATTTATTTTCAACACCGTATATCGTTATTGAAATATTTGAATTTTGATTCTCGAATTTTTCTACATCTTTCAATGATACGGGGAATGTTATATTCTCAAAGTTAAATTCGTTAAGAAAATCATATCTTTTATAGGAGGTGGGTCGATTCTTGTTACGTTCTACTGGGTATTTGGATGCTAACAGACAGTATGCAAAGCAATATTTATCAGTATTACGAATGTTAATAACAGCTCTCTTCGATTTTATAAAGTCGGGTAATTCAGTATACATCCCTGCATTCAATGAATCGTATTGTGTCACATATATTGTTAATTTCTCAATACTGTATAAAGCTTTTGAACTGGTACGCGATTCAAAATTATCCATATGATCTAGTATAGGTTGTACAATCTTCTCTTCATACCATATAGATTTATCTGTAGATTGCAATATCACCTCAAGTTTACTGTTAAAGTTAAATGTATGAATATTATCGCTCTCTTGTGATATTATGACATATTGACAGGATAAACAGGATCCTATCTTAAGACCTGATTTATACATGTTTAAGCCCTTATCAATTTCATTCAAAATTAAAGGTTTGCATTCTGCTAAGAATATGACGGGGTCAAGTATATTAACACAGTTGTGAATTTCGTAGGTAGATAATCGGTTTTTGAAAGCAGACTCACTGTGAATACATCGTAATCGTTCAGCCTGGGTCACGTTCGAACGGGTTTCATCTTGCTGAATCGAGGGTTGTCCAGTGGCGGTATCGGAGCATCTTGTCGCCGTTTCTGAAAAAGCAATTACAACATTCGATTAACTTTACATACGGGAACATTGATTTACATGTATGTAAGGTGGTAACAGAAATAACATACATGTTAATAACTTTTACATGTATGAATCTCAATTTTACGTAAACTCTATACTTTACGTAGAACGTAACATGCATGTAACTTTTACATATGAAAATAGTTACATAATGATTATGTATTTTACAATTATTGCTATCATCACGTAACTACAATATTCAGATAGTATGTAACTGTTTTACGTAATGCTCTCTCCCTTACATAAATGATAAAAACACACAACGTAAACCATATACATGTAAAATACCGTAACTGAATTACGATATTCACATGTACGTTTTACACATATAAATTAACGTTCTTTTTCACCTACAACGTTACTTTTACGTGTAACAAACAAACGTAACTAACATGCATGTGAAATAACGTAACTGAACTACGATATTCACATGTACGTAATTATTACACATGAAAATTAACCCTACAACGTTCACTCTCAATTACTAATACTACATGACGTGCGATAATTAACACTTTAAGTTCTAATACAACATGTACGATTTCACATTTACATGCAAGTAACTACATTCAATTACTATTACTACATGACGTGCGATAATTATCACTTTAAGTTCTAATACAACATGTACGATTTCACATTTACATGCAAGTAACTACATTATCACTTTTTTTAATGAAATTTTATTCAATAATTGTACTCACCTTTTGACGACATTACGGGCTGCTTAAAAAAGACAATTTATGTCGTTTGAAACCACTTTCTAGTGTTTCCTCGCCATGGTATTGGAGTATGCAGTCACCACGATTTAGTAGATCTTTCTGCGCTGTGGTCATGTGTTTGAATCTCTCCGGGAGGAAGACTTGGAAATCTGATGTTTCGACGACGACCCGTTCACCATATCTGGTCTTCACGGTTTTGACGTATCGAATGATGTGTTGAACGGACTGATCTAATTCACGTAGTTTCTTTGTGGGAAGATGTGTTCCACCTTCAGCTAGTTGATTTAGCTGAAGCATCTCATGATCTGAAACAAACATATAAGCACACACGAATCAGTATTACTTCAACATTCTTCGTAAACAGAGATAAAAAATGAATTACAATATACAACTTTTCTATCTTACCTGTAGGATCCATATTTCCAGAGAATCGACTGCCTCCTCACTCATCCGTGCTGCGGTATTTATTAACAGATGCTCCGCCCCCCCCCCTCCGTCCGGGAGAGGTGTTACTGTCTACATATTACGCTATGTGTTTAAAGTAGTTGTGACTACGTTATAAGTTCGAAGGTAATACTAGTAACTTTATTATCATAGTTTAAACTTTATATAGATTCATCATTTTTACACCCCCTCCAACCGTATCTCTCCTTCCCAAACACCATGTTGCGTGCGCACACTAACTGTGATTCGTTCCCTACATCTTGGAGGGGGGGATATAATTACACATTTCTTTACACACACATACTTGTACAAAATATATTTTTCTGAACATTTAATTTTTTTTTTACATTTGGTATACTAACATATTCATAGTATTGTTTCATCATTCATACAAATATATAGATTCATTCGTTTAATTTTAAAATATATTCTTTTTTCCTAACGTTATTTGACAAAATTAGACTTCGCTACAGCAATAAGAATGTTTTGACCACCCCTGTCACCAGTCTGGAGAGATTAACTCTTTTTTTTTTTTTTCTCTCTGACCCACATACCAAGGGGGATGTAGTTCAGTGGAGTATTCGTAATACTGAGGGGAGATTTTCTAGACAATTTTTTTATATGGAGGGTGATATCTTGCCATGGATAGTTAGGATATCTACACTATAGATCCCTACTTGCGTATATATATTATCGTATTGATTGATCAGTTTTGTATTACTCATATATACTTAAAGATGAGATACTTTTCTCTCGTTATCTTAATCATTTTTAAATAGATGGTAAGTGCTTTTATTTTATTTTCGATGTTATGTTCCACTTTTATCATGCTTAGAGGGAATATTCTTTTTAGGTTATCGTGCTTAGAGGGAGCGTTCCTTTATCATGAAAACCCTTTCAAACAGATTTACATTTGCATTCTTATACTTTTCTCTCAATTTTTTTTTTTTTTTTTTTTTATCATTCTTAAAGAGATGGGTAGTGCTTTTATTTTATATACACTTGCTATGTACCACTTTTATCATGCTTAGAGGGGACATTTCTTTGTCATGCGACCCTCTCACATAGATTTACATTTCCATTCTTATACTTCATCAATGTGGAATAGATTTATATTTTCTCGTACCTCGATGTGGGAATGGAATTTAACCTTTTCTTAACCTTTACATCGCTCTTGGATACGTAGCTCAAGGAGATATTCTGCATAGGGAACACCCCTTACCAGAATTTCTTATTACATTTATTTTCATAAATCTCTCCCAGTAAACATACCTAATCATTCTCTCGATATTCTTTTATCTAAAGATTAACGATACTGCATCATATATCATACACTAAACGTAATAGATATCAAACCCTACACTCGATATTCATACATGAGAGTTCAAGCACACACACACATCGAAAAGAATTCACATTTAATTCAAACATCCCCGGAACCCCCGTTACCCACCCCGCCCCATCACAATATCGAAACCTAGACTCGATATTCATACATGAGAGTTCAAGCACACACACATCGAAAAGAATTCTCATTTAATTCAAACATCCCCGGAACCCCCCCCCCCCCCCCGTTACCCATCCCATCCATCACACATTACACACACACACACACACACACACACACACACACACACACAATCATCATCATCATCACCCCAACCCTCAAACACATCTCACTGCACAGGGGAGAACGGCACTACGCCAACACTCCCCTTCTTTTACAACTCGATTTTCATATAGGAGAGTTCTAAATCAATGAGCATTCTACATCACTCATATATTAACACAGAGGAGAGTTCAACATCGTATCTACACTGTGCTGATTCTCTCAATTCTATACTACTGATATGTGTTGCTGTTTTTTTTTCCTTCGAATTTGCCTGTGTAAAGATACACAAAGTACTTAGAAATGTTTCTTAGCTTTTCTATGAATCCAAAGTTCCCTCATTCTTTGGTTGGCTCTCTGTCCACGTTTTTCCAGTCTCTTTCTTCGTTTTGGTCAACTTGCCACTTATGCACCTTCGTTCTAAAGACGTTCCTATCTAGGATATCATCTTGACTGATTCCTCCCAATTTGAATTTCTTTCTTTCTTTCTTTCTTTCTTTTTTTTTTTTTTTTTTTTTTTTTTTTTTTTTTTTTTTTTTTACTTAACCAATCCACTTCATAGTGTCTACTTGTACTCCGCTACTATTTTCCTAATATTCCATAATCTGTTTTGTGAGCCTATTTGAAGATAATATGTCCATAAAATTTTAACCTTCGTTTCCTTACATCACTATGGATGTCTGTATGCTTTTTATTTCCTTTTTACTTGTATTCTTCACCTACCACTTATGGGCCTAAAATTTTTCTAATAACACTGGGCAACAATGAAAATGTTTCGGGCTTAAAAATTGTGAATTTACATCTATTTCCATCTGCTGAATTCAAAAATCACAATAAAAATGATAGATTATCTCTTGTTTTAAAGATAACATTTCATTTTTTAGAGTGAAGATTTTAAATTTGAGCGATTTTTGGGGGGAGTTGGCACACCTGTCAAATAAAACAAAAACACTATCAGAGAGAAATTTTGGAAATTAAGTGACGCAAAGGTTAAGGAAGGAATTTTTGTCGGACCACAAATAAGAGAACTTGTAAATGATCCTGCTTTTGACCAAATTTTGGAGGGGAAAGTAAAGGAAGCTTGGGAAGCCTTCAAGGGTGTTGTTCATGGATGTTCAGGCAACAAAAGAGATGACAGCTACAAGCATTTTGTGACAGTGCTCCTGCAAAAATACCGTAACCTTGGATGCAACATGTCCCTTAAGATCCATTTTCTCCACCCCCACATAGGCCTGTTCCTAGTTGTGGTGCTGTTACATGGGGAGAGATTCCATCAGGACATTTCTGTATTGGAACAAAGATATCAGGGCCGTTGGGATGAAGTAATGCTTGCGAATTACTGTTGGTCTTTGTATAGGGATTCTGCGGAACTCCATCACAAGAGGCAAGCTAAAAGACGACGAAGTCAATAGGCCACCACATGATTCTCTTCAGACACGACTATCTGCGAAGTATTTTTCCAGTAATTTAGAACTCTTAGCATGTAGTTACCAGTTTAAAAAATCAAATGCACTTTCATTGTGGTTAGCATATATGTAATTGAAATGTATCATTTTCTCTTAATCCTTGTGGACATCATAGAAACTGGAGCTAATAATTTTTTTTTCATTGTCATATATGTTTTCTCAGCCCAAAATTAGTAGGAATTGCCTCATGAAGGCTCCAAACATACAAAAAAAATTTTTTTTAGTTGCCCAATGTAATTTTACGTTTTTCTTTTTCCGTATTTTCAAAATCTTCTTTTCTGTTCAGAATCAACGTTTCTGCTCCATATAGGCACTATAGTTTACTTACAAAGTTATAGTCTCTTAATTTTGTATATTTAGACTTGCATTTTATTATACAGGATGTTCTAACTAACTCTACGTTCTCAAATATCTCCGAAATGAAACAAAATATAAAAGTTCCAATTGGCCAGGAATGTGCCTATTTCACGTGCTCACACAATGAGAAGGTATGTACAATCCATAAAGGTAAATAAATAACACTTCCAACACCAGGTTGCGTTTTTTTTAAATGGGACATGTATGTTTATTCTAGCAAACTGACAACAAGAGCTACAGTTAGTGATAATACACCTGGTTTCACGTTTCTAAAACTCATATGTTTTGAAATATGTATCATTTCCAGTGGCGGCTGGTGGGTTAAATTATTGGTGGTGCACAAATGAAAAATAAAATACAGAGTAGTAATGACTCACCTATTTATACAGATTCTCTGCTCTACTCTCCTTAGACCTGGCGAATCTATCGATAACTTTTGCGTTGAAGTCGCTGATCTTCATAACAAAATCTCTCTTAATTGAAAGCATTGCTAATGCTGACAATCGGTCCTGTGACATTGTGTTCCTAAGGAAAGTTTTTATTCTTTTTAAAGTTGAAAAACAGCATTCTGCTTCAGCGGTAGACATTGGCATAGTTAACAGTACTCGGAGGAGTTTGACATATTCGCTGAATGTAGAACATAAATTGTTTTCCTTATTGAAGTCCATCAAGCACAAAGCGCCGGACATTCCATGAAATTCCTCTCGACTGTAAATTAGTCAGTTCCCTACGAATTTTTGTTCCAATGATAAAAGGATAGAACCTTATTGTTTCTCTAAGGGAATCCTCTGGAATTGTCTTAGAAATTTTCTTGATGAAACAAAGTTGAGGCTACCAGATGCCCCGTGAAGCTAAATATGTCCTTTGCTTCTCTAAGAATGTCACATACTTCAAGAGCTTCTCTTCTTTTCACATCATGATCTTCTATTCTTCTCCTCTTAATTGCAGTTTCTTCGTGTTCCTCGATATCCACGCCATTTCTTACCTTTTGCACTTCCCTTTTAAATGCGTTTACCTGGGCGATGGCAAATGTTGCATTGCAGTCTCGTTTCTGCAGCTGATTGTACAAAATGTCCACATGTGGCATGATCTTGTAGAAGAAAGACAGCCAGAATACAACATTATAATCTTTCAAAGTGGCCATAAACCCAGAAGCCTGAACAAGTGTGGCGTTGTTTAACAGAGCTCTCTTCTCAATAACCTCCATGCACTTAATTAAATTCTCCCTGTGTTCGAAAAGCAGAGCACACAGAAGCTAAGCCTGAAGGTCACGCTATAGCCGTTGCTAAGAGTAGGAGGAGCTAGGTTTATAAACCTTCATTTAAGCAATGTATAAGAAGCCCCTGCCATTTCTTCACCTTCCCGCAAGCCCCTCAGAGAGCCTACATTTGGGCGAAATCTTAGGTTAACTCTTCACTGCAAACCTGCGGCTCCTACAGCTAATCACAGTTTATTTCGACTTCTGCGGTCATGTGCAGCTACAGACGATAAGCGTAATTGAAACATGTTTGTATATAAAACAATGCAAACAAGTACAGCTTTAATGTGCAAAATACACCTGTTGTATATTCAGAATCAGTTGGTGTAGCGCAAACCTGCAACCTTATGGAGGAACCGCCCCTGATCATTTCTGCAACACACTCTACTTCCTTCTCATGGAGGAAGCGCGAAGAGTGGAAACGCGTCTATCGGTGTGGTTCCAGCATGATGTATGTCCCGCACGTTATGCACGAGTTTCCAGAGACGTTGAGGATGCGATGTTTTCAAATAGGTGGCTAGGGCGGGGAGGTCCTGTGCGATGGCCAGCACGGTCCCTAGACCTGACGCCATTAGACTTCTTTCTCTGGGGCACGCTGAAATTGGAGGTATCAAGAACCGCCAACGACAGTTGAGGATATGCAACATCGTATTACTGCGGCGTATGCGGCAATATCTGTAGAAACACTGCAATCCGTGCAACACTCTTGTTTTCAGATTCCAGAAAGTGTATTGATGCAAGCGGAGGGCACTTCGAATATCTGTTGAAGTGACAGGGTTCCATCGGGCAAGACTACTGGTGATTAGTAAGCGCATTTTCCATGCCAATGTAATGTTCAACAATGAATTTTCTGAGGGCTATAGGCCACTAGTAAAGCGGAACCAAGAGTGTTATCACTAACTGCAGCTTTAGTTGTTATTCGCTAAAATAAACATACATGTTCCATTTAAGAAAACGCAACTTGTTGTTGGAAGTGTCATTTTACCTTTATGGATTGTGCATAGCCTCTCATGGTGTGCGCCCCTAACACAGGTACAGTCCTGGTCAACTGGAATTTTCATGTTTTGTTATATTTCGGAAATATTTGAGGTCGCAGAGTTAGGTGGGAGATCCTGTATATGTTTTGAGTAAGCCGACATTTTTTGACACCTGCTTTTGTTTCCTTTAGTTTTGATTCCATTTTCTTGGATTATTTTCCCAAGATGTTTAAATTGTGAAACTCGTTTAATTTATCCGTATTTGGTTTTCAGGTATTTTGGTGATTGTTTATTTCACGAAATAGATTCAGTTCTTTCGAAAGATATCTGAAGAGCAATTTTCTCGCAGTTTCTTTCCATAATTCAATCTGATTTTGAGCTAATATGATATCATGGCTTAAGGTTACTAGATCACCTGCATACGCTAGGCCAGAGGAAGACATCTTCGAGAGTTGTGACATATTTCAGCGGAAAGCGAGGCCTGCAGTACGCGTGACGTCAGGCAAGAGCCGTGTAATACCAAGTTTCCTATATAAATGGCGCTGTGAGTACAGAATCTGAGGGTACAGTCAGGTGCAGTGCACTCGATGATAACAATGTAGCTGCCACGTACCTAATGGTACTGTTAAATTTACAATGTGACGATTTACTGAAGGACAAACATACACACAAGAAAGAGTTGGCAGATTTTCACAAGAATGTCCCCCAAAGCAGATTTCCGAAGTTGTATTCCCTTGTCACATAGACATTGTGTATGTTTGGCTCAAACCTTGAAGTATTTTGTCAGTTCACAATCTAACATGCAGCCTTCAATTACAAATTTCCCAGACATTACGTCATGACATTGATAAATTAGTTAAAGAAATACGAAACAGAAAGTGTCGAAAAATGTTCACGTGATTCGGTTCTGGATGGATCTCCTCTAATTTGCAGATAAACTACGAGTTGAAGTTTTATATATTTTCTCATAGCACAGAGCCAAAATATAATTGTTTATAAATTGCGACCAATAATGTGATTAAAGCAGTCAGCATTAATACTACAACACCGAAGATGTAAGTTGTACATATTAATAACCGATACGTTTCCTGTCTTTCCTACGTTGTCGGAACCCCCAACACATTAAACTGTTTCCTTCCTCTTAGGCAGCAGAAATCAGTGCGGTGACGTCACACGCTAACCTGCCTTTCGTTCGGGAACATAATTGGCGGATAGAGCTGACCTCACACCGCCACTACCTGTCTTTCCATGCGCTAGGCAATCTATCCTTAATTTTCCTCTCCCTAATATGATTGGTTGATTAATTTTGAGAAATATTTTCCGTTTACACCATTCCTTCTTCCACCATTACTTCTTCAAGAGCACAATTAAAGAGTAGTGGAGAAAGACCATTTTCTTACTCCTGCTTTAACTTCCTAAAATTCAGAATGTCCCGCATAAATTTAATTTTAGCCTTTGTATCTGTTAGTGTGTTGTTTACTAACTGCAGAAGTTTTGCTGTATAAAGCTTGTTTTTTCAATATTTCAAATAGCAATTCCCTGATCAACCGAATCATAAGCGTTTTTGAACTCTATTGTACATACCAGATTGTCGCTACAGATTCCTTGGTGTCTAAGGATTAGCTTAAGGTTCAGGCAGGGGCGGGTCGTCCTTGCGTGCTGCAGCACGCTCTTTTCTGTTTTATAAATCACATTGTAGAAATTTTAAAAGATCGTGTAAATAACAATGCGTTATTGTAAGTATAAAAAATCGAGTACGACCAACAATGAACTCTTGATGCCTGGAAAACACCTACCTAAATAAGGGAACGCATCTGTGACGTCATCGTGCTGAGAGCCAGCAAGCTCGGTAATCAGTTATTGCGCATGCGTACAACCTTCCCCTCTTGCCTCCCTGACGTCCTAAATTCCCTAGACTTTCGCACAAATGCGTGCTGCATCTGGTTGTTGCGCGGTTATCATTCACTGCACGGTGAAGCAGGGCCACCAACACTCACAGTTACAGCTGTAATCCTTGAATATGCATTAAAAATCATTTAACAATCTATCGTTGCTTTATATTTTAGTTCTGGAAACTAATTCTGTCCTTATTACGTAAACAGATCCAACATCGCAGGGTCGATTGTTTGTGATGCACCTATCATGTTGGCACGACACTCCATTTCCGCGACCATAACGGGAATCCCTCATAACAAGTGAATGTGGTTCGCATGATCGCATTGTATCCAAGTATTTCTTTGTGTAACGTTATTTAGTGGCTGATATCAGTTTCTTTATTTTGTGTGAGAGTGTGAAGCATGTTATAAATTCTCTTTATTCATTGTATGAGTAATTTAATGTTACGAAAACTCTAACCTTTAAATAATGAACACGGTTAATGAACTTTTGAAAACTCCCTTTTCAAGGCAAGCATTAGAAGAAAGGGTTAGTATAAAAATGTCAGGGCGACCAATACCCGATCTAAAAATTCAGCATAAAGCGAAAGGAAGTAGAAATTCTGTTTATATCATGAAGAAACATCGGCGCTTGGACTTATTATTCGAAACTAGGTGAGTTGCGTGGACTTTTTCCCGCAGCACGCTGTTATTTTTCGACACGAGTCGCCACTGGGTTTAGGATTTGTTCTGGACACGATCTGCCTGGCCTAAATCCAACTTGATATTCTCCAATATGTGGTTCTAATTGTTGTGTTCTGTTGAGCAGACATCTTGCTGCTGATGGTTTATTTATTTGTTAAATTATTTGTTGTTTGCACAAAATGATTTTCTCGTTACACCAATGGGTGACATAATGGGCGATATATTTCTTTATGTATTAAAAACTCAGTTATAATTGCTTTTAATTTTGTGTTTGACATCTGATGTGTTGGCATGATGATGCAGCTTTCGAGACGGTTTATGCATTCAGTCCTGCAATCAATTACCTTACTAAAACTGTAGCACGTGCTTATTCCTCTTCATAATTAGAGGGAAAACGATGGTATCCAACATTTTGTAGTAGTGAATAACTATGATGCAATCTTCGAAACTGCATCCTTCGCAATCAATTTTTTTCCTTGGAGTTCCGTGAGGCCAGATAGATGGCGGGAGTGGTTTTAACTGTGGAGGTCTGGGTGTTGCCATCTGTCGACTTCCGTTTGAAACACAGCTTTGTATGTCTCGGACTTCTGGCGCATCCTCTTTAAAGCAGGATTTTATTCAATTGTTGTCGATTCTATTAAGTGTACTCGGGAAACTAACCTCAGTTCTATAGGATGTTTCTTAAGCGGAATTCAATTATCACAGCTCTAAAATTAAGCCTTCGTATCGAATTTTCTTCATTCTGTTTAATTCTACCTGTAGTACCAAACAACGTATGGTTTGTTCATAACCTTTAACTGCGTTTTTATCTCTGGGAAAAATAATTACCGCATGATTAGTTGCTACATCTGTTCATATTTTGTAAATAAAGTTTGAGGGTGTCGTATTGTTAAATGCCCCTTCTGTTAGCTTTATCAACTCTGTTTTTACATGTTTAATTATCTGTACAGATGCATCACTTAACATTTTTGCCAGTGCGTTTGTCACCGTTTAGAATATTAAGTATAATTAATTAGGTAAGGTTAATTAGTTAATTTATTAATTCAAAAAAGATACATACTCTTCTGCTGTTTAGCAACGGTTTTTTTTTTCCCAAAACGTGACACCTCTGCTCCAGTCCTCTGTCAAGGTCGGCGTTACTTTGAGGTTTGGGTTTACTAGGTATGTACATGCAGCAAATAAAGGAACCAGAAGCCTGGCTACATTACCTCTCACCCTGTTTATGAGGGTCGCGTTTTGTTGGCGGCCAATTGTTACAACCCAGAAGCAAAGGGAAGTGGTTCCCTTTGAAATTTCTCATGTTTTGGCAAAATGTATATCTTAAGTGTAGATAATATGTGTAAACTATTTGTAACATATAATTATAAGTGGTTTTTTACTATCGGATGCCGATTTATTTGTATCTCTATTAGCTCATTTTATGTAACATCCTGAAGCCGGACTTTCATCTCGATAAACATTTGTTAACTAATAGAATTCGGAATACAATAAAGGGACGGAAAACATGGTTGGGGTTGTTTCTAAAAATCGTGAGTACACCGTTATTTGCTATCGTAGCTAAGGTGCCCAAAGTTTTGTCATATTGTTCAAATGTTTCTACATAAGAGGTTGAAAATAGGAGTAAGGATATTGTTCTACAATTTTCACCAAGCTTCACAAACTTTTGCTATGGTTGAAAAAAAGGTATAATGTTGTCTAAAACTGTAAGGGTAAAAAGGCAGACAACGGACGGGCACAACACGCGCACTACGGCTCACACACAGTTAACACTCCAAGGAGGAAGGGATAAAGTGAAGGAACTGCGGGAGGTCACGGGGTCGCAATCAGAGACGAGTGGGGCTCCCTAACAAGTGCTGACGGCAAGATCTACTGCTCAGACAACAATACTTCGGATCCATGTTGACAAGTGTCGACGCCTACCACACAACCCGAAAACAACACTTATAAAGAGCGTGCATCTGCGCCATCTATCCTGTATCGCCTTAGACACTCCTGAAAGATGATAAGGAAATGATGGAAATGAAATCTTGGAATGAAAATAAGCACGCCGCTTCGACTAAGTGGCAAGGGAAAACCTCGAAATATACAAAAGTGCGCAGTCGACGGGGATCGACCCATGACCTCTAGAATGTGATGTTTACGTGTTACTACGTCGCTCGGTGAAACATAAATATCTGACCGGATGATTTAAACAGTAGCAGATGAATGGAACATATTTTACGTGTAGTTATTAAAAGTTTTAAGTTTATTTGAGTCTTATAATATAAGAATAGAAATTTGAATCTAGAGAGCCCATACAATGTCGATTTGTATCTTAGGAGTTGAAAATAAAGATTTGGTGTAACGTAAGGAATGTTTTTATAGCTGTGAAGTACAGTCTTGCCAAAATCATTCCAAAAATACGCTTTGATAGCAAAGTCAATGGAATCTGAGGGAAGTATATAAACGTGCAATAGAAGAGCTCTCCCCCCCGCAAGTAACGCATTGTTGTATATTATGCAACAAGAATGTATTAGTATTACTGTCCAGCAACGCAAAGACGCTCCCTGAAAGGAATGTGCTGCCTTACACAGTGGGACAAGGACAGCGAATGTGTGTGACAGAGAAGGCCTGCTACACAAGGAGCAGACCGTTAAAAAAGTACGCCCTATTCACTCTGTACACTAAAACCGAGGAGATTCATTCACAAAAGTAGAAGTCGTCAGAATGTTTTTGAATGGTCTGTAAATGTACTGACATGGGGTGTCATAAACCTGTCCAGGGAGGGCGTGGTAACATTCGCCAACCCCCCTGTGTCTCAGGTCTCGGAGACTTACTCTCCTGTGCAGGACAGTAATCAAGATGTGAGTATATTTACGTAGTGAGCGAACCAAGTTTCATGATTTTAATTGGAGCATCTTAGTTGCCATTCGAGTCAAGTTTCATATGACCATTTATCTAGGTTTAAAATGTTTCATTATTTATGCACTGATCTCACTTTTTGCAGTATGTGCGCAGACGCGGAAGTATTTGAATATTGCATTAAGATATTCTGATTGGTAAAAGTCTGCACTTTAATGAAGACATGCACTATAATAAGGTTCATTAAAATGCAGCTACCAGACCTGTAATTTGTAAAGTTGAGCATAAAATGTTTTAAGCCTCCCATTGGGCTTGAAGTCATTAAAATGTGTGCCATTATTTGAAATAAAGTGCCAAAACTGGCCTCTGTTAATCAAATTCGCTAAGACATTATTGAAATTCGGTGACAAAATGACAAAATAAACCCCCTAGTCCTCCTTCTCCTCCGTCTTAAACATTTTAGAACGCTATGTTTGGAACGGGTTTTATGTCGAATCGTGTAGAAGGATGGTGAATTATGCCCCTCGTTGAGGTGACCATTTGGAACAGGGTTGGAATTGAGGGTTCTTGAATTCCCAGCTTACCTCGGCGTGGCTTCAGTCGGATGAGCAAGATATCTTTTTTTACAGGGGTGGTACGGCGGAAGGAAATTTTACGTAAAATGAGTAATCATTTTCCTCTGTATTAAATAATGTAGAAACTTTTATTTCCTTCCTTCAATTAACACCAGTTCGAACAAAATGTATGATACAATATTTATAACTCTATTCTTACACAAGATTCACTTGATGTGACGCGTTTATCTGGATGCGTGCAAGAATCAGAAGTTTTATACGTTCGTTCACTACCGTGTATAATAACCAAATTGTGCGTCTTCTAGCGATGATGTTTAATGTAAATATTATCCAGTTATACTCGATGATTGTGACGAGAATAAACTTATACTCTTCCGCACACAACGGCGTTTAAGAAGAGAACCTTACATTTGTTCACGGCGACTGTTAGGAGAAGAATGACCAGTTCCGCTTCTTTTACACATTAGCATTTCGCTAATAGTTCGATCCCTCTAGAGGAATATTGAATATCCTCCATGGCAACGTAAAATCTTCTATATCTGATTGGTCCACGTTTTACGATATACGCGTCACACCAATCACAAATAAGTTTGATATTCAACACTTTTGTGACGTCATTTCCACTTACATAGCTTCTCTGTGCATGACTCACTCTACTCAACCTCACATAATACAATATTTGAAATTCTTTGGGGACAACATAAAATAACTGTTTCAGATGCCCCTCTTCAGAATATATGGAAAATTAACTTAAATCTTCCAATAATATTGTTCCATATATTCTGAAGAATGCCCCAATAATTAAACATTATTACAACAATGAACAATTAATACAATTTAAAATAACAATATAAAATCAGAAATTATTCGAACACAATAATAAAAAACAAAACATTTTTCAGTAATTCATAAACATATTAATTTTTTTTTTTTTTTTTTTTTTTTTAATCATTTGTTCTTGTGAGTGTCAAGGCTTTTGAATGGTTTTAAAAGTGTTTTGTGATATTTTCCTATCATTTTATTATCATCGTCTCTTAATTCATACGTATGATCCCCAAATTTTCTTACTATTTTATATGGACCTTTATATAACAAATTCATTCTCCAATAGGATTTGATTTTAGAACTGGAGATATTAAATGTCTTTACGAGAACTTTATCATTTATTTCAGGATTCCATTTCGCTCCTTTTCTTTGTATCTTTGATAATCTTTTCTCTGCTTTTTCTTTTATTCTTCGAAATGCTTCAGCACACTTTTCTTCTTCATTCAATTCCATTTCATCTACTTTTAAGGTTGTTGGTGCTTTTATTACTAGAGGTTCAGGTTGTAGTCCAGTCATTAATTCGATTGGTGAAAATTTGGTAGTAGAGTTTGGGGTATTGTTAATGATTTTCTCAATAATATGGCAGTATTTGTACCAGCCTCGGTGGTTAGAATGACACAGAATTCTGAAATACAAGCCTAAATCACGCATCACTCTGAGGAAACCAAATCTAATTTTGAAAAATATTTTCCACGTCCTAATTTTGATAATACCTCATCAACTCCAAGAGGTCTGAAGTGATCGGGTTGTGTTAGTGAGTTTATCTTTCTTGCGTCAATCGTCATACGCAGTGTTCCGTTCGATTTATGTACCCAGCACAAAGGATTTAGGTAAGGCGAATTAGAAATCTCTATGATTCCATTTTCTAGCATATCGTTTATTACTTCAGATGCTTGTTGTCTAATAGCGATAGGCACAGATCTACTTTTATGAGTATAAGGAGCAATGTCGTTCACCTTAAATGTATGTATGTACTTATTACACAATCCAGGTTTCGTACTAAAAACGTTCCTGTTCTTTAGTATACATAACCTCAATTGTTCTCTTTGCGCGTGATTTAAATTGTATGTTTTCCCTAACTTTTCTTTCAAAGTTCTTTGGAATATCATTTCTTCCTCTTCTTGTTTTCGCTCGGTGTCGGTATTTAATGTGTTTATTTGGCAACAATGATCTCCAAGGTCAAACGTCTCATTTTCTTTATTATTTAAAAGTAAATTCTCTTTACCACTATCTTCTTCATTATTAATTATATCTTCTTCGTATAATATTATATTTTCTACAAAAAACCTATCATTATTTATACTATCCTTCTCATCCTCTTTTAATATAATTTCTTCTAACAAATTTATTTTTATTACTTCATTATCTCCTTTGACCTTCATTTCAATTTTTTCGAAATCTATCACACTTTTCCAACCATACAATACATCATTGCCAATAATAATATCACGAGCTAAGTTTGGTATTACCAATACGATAAAATTGAAATTCCAATCATCTATTCGCGCAGGAATTAACGCTTGATATTTAACTTTATCTTTCTTTTTCCCAATAGCTGTGCTACAGTATACATTACACACGTTTAAATATTCAATCCTAAACTTGGATAGTAATTCCTTGAATAAGTTCTCACTTATTACTGATGAACTAGCTCCTGTGTCTATCAATACTTTATATTCGCTATCGCCTATACGAAGGTTAATCTGAGGTGGATTTACTAATTCCCGATCTTTACTTCTGGAGAGAGTGAGCTTATCTTCTGGTAAATTTTGAATTTTGATTTTGCCCTGTGTCATTTTTACCGAACCACTTTCCAAGGCACAAAATGATTTGGTACTCAGTTTTCCGTATTAGTGCGGTCGGTAGTTACACTAGCAGTTGGGTTGGTACTACCGTTATTTATTTCTCTTTCTATTCCCTGAGTCTGTGTCCTTTCTAGGTTATTGTCTGCCCTTTCAAACCTAGGACCCCTAAAATCTCTTAATGAAGAGTCTTCGATGCTAGTTCCTCTTCCTCTACTTTGATAACCCGTTCTTAAGTTATTTCCCCTGTAAAACCTCAGTTGATTCACCTGATTACTCCTCACATTTCCCACAGGTTGGTCATTATTATAATTCCTCCTAGGAGTATTTGGTATTCTCCTTCCTATACCTGGCACTACCGATTCATATGTCTTTCTGGGGTTGTACTCTCTTCGTTCATAGTTGTCTCTTGAACGTGCCCCGCCCCAATTTTGGTTAAAACTATTTTGGTTTTGGTTAGTATGGTTGTGATTTTCCCTGAATGTTGGTCTTACTTCCTGTCTATTTACTTGCTTTTGTTCTATATGAGTCTTGTCAGGATCAACTTGACTATGAGTAGAATCAGAATTAAGGTTATGAGCCTCAAATTCTGATAATAACTCAATCATATCAGTAAAGTCGACGGGCTTAGCCACAATTAGGTGGTTTCTAATGTGCGGTGGATAATGTCGTATTAGCATATTCACGATCTCGGTTTCTGACATATCTGGATTCACAAGTTTACTTTTGTTAGCAAGTTTTAGGAAATATTCAGTCATGGACACACCCTTCTTGAACTCGAATTTACCAGTGGCCAGTTCGACTTTAATTCTTCTCTGTCTTTCTGGACCCCAGAACCTATTTATAAACACATTCCTAAACATACTATACGTTTCATGTGATGCTAGTGTTAACCTCAGCCATTCTAAAGCATTTTTCTTCAAACACCTTTTAACAATCATCATCCTAAATTCATTTGGAATCTTTTTAATTTTAAAATATTCTTCTAATTCCTTTAGAAATATTTTGGGATTGTCTCCCGATTCTTCTTCGAAAGTAGGTGGACTTATGTCATGCAACAAATAATTTGTACAATTTGTGTTACCTTGACTGTGTAACTGTGTATGTGTGTGCATGTTTTGTATTTGTCCATTACCATTTACTTCACAATCAGGTGACAAAGATTCTGTATCGTCACTCTCCAAATAATTCTCTAAGTTTTGTACAATATTACCTGAATTACCAGGTGAGTCAATACATGTAATATTCTTAGATTTTATTACCCTCTGGTTCTCAGAAATTTTGCTTGCCTGTAATGCAACCACAACTTGATTCAGCTTGCTAATGTTTTCTTTCTCTCTCTCAAAACTTTCCTGTGCCAAATCTATTCTTGTAATCATTTCACTATTCAACTTACTGACTTCATCATATTTAACTTTTAGTTCATCTTGTTGTGTTTGCACCTCAGTAGCAATTAGTTTAACATCATTTCTGATACTATTTACCTCTCTTACAAAATTATTCTGTATTTCAATATTTTCCTCATGGTATTTCCGTGAATTATCTAATAAGACTACATCTATTTCTTGTCTTATTCTATTCTCTAATTCCCCTATTTCTACTTTTTGTTTTTCTACAAATTCTACTTGTTGTTGCTTAAGGATTTCTGACTCCTTAGCCAATTCACTTCTTATATCTTTTACTACATTTTCCTGACTTATTTTCATTTCCTGAAACATCTCTTTTAACTTAGACATTTCTCCATCATGAGATTCTATTTTCTGTTTTAAAGATTTTATGCCTTCTCTACACTCTTCCCTTCCTTTCTCAATTTCATTTCTTAGGTTACCTAAACCTTGATCTATCCTAGCTTCTAACTTCTCTGAATTTTGATCTACCTTAGCATTTAAATTACTCATTTCCTGCCTTAAATTTTGATCTGCCTTTTCTGAATTTTGATCTACCTTAGCATTTAAATTACTCATTTCCTGCCTTAAATTTTGATCTGCCTTTTCTGAATTCTGTTTTATTTCCTGTCTTATTTCCTGTCTAAAACTATTTAAATTTTCTGAATTTTGATTCATATCCTGTCTTAAATTATCCATTTTAGCATCAAAATTACTCATCATTTTCTCTAACCTGTCTATTATCATTTCATTAACTTTACTCTGCATAATTTCTGTTCTACTTGTTCCTGCATCATCACTAATCATTCCTTCCACTACTTCCCTGACTTCTTGTATTTCTGCTCTCTTATCACTAACTAGTCTTTCCACTCCTTCCCCAACATTTTTATTCTTATTGTCTGTTAATTTTTTACCTTCCATTTTAGGTAATATTTTTCCCTTTCTTAATAACATAAAAAAATGAAAATTATAATTTTGTCACTTTTCCTATTAATTATCTATTAAGATTTTCCGTACTCACTTTTCTTCTTTCTTCTTTCTTGATTCGAAGTTACCTGTCCATTACACTATTTATTCTCCTGTGGTGTAATCCTCCTTCTGCCTATTCGAGCCATACAGTTGGGCGCCATTTTGGAACGGGTTTTATGTCGAATCGTGTAGAAGGATGGTGAATTATGCCCCTCGTTGAGGTGACCATTTGGAACAGGGTTGGAATTGAGGGTTCTTGAATTCCCAGCTTACCTCGGCGTGGCTTCAGTCGGATGAGCAAGATATCTTTTTTTACAGGGGTGGTACGGCGGAAGGAAATTTTACGTAAAATGAGTAATCATTTTCCTCTGTATTAAATAATGTAGAAACTTTTATTTCCTTCCTTCAATTAACACCAGTTCGAACAAAATGTATGATACAATATTTATAACTCTATTCTTACACAAGATTCACTTGATGTGACGCGTTTATCTGGATGCGTGCAAGAATCAGAAGTTTTATACGTTCGTTCACTACCGTGTATAATAACCAAATTGTGCGTCTTCTAGCGATGATGTTTAATGTAAATATTATCCAGTTATACTCGATGATTGTGACGAGAATAAACTTATACTCTTCCGCACACAACGGCGTTTAAGAAGAGAACCTTACATTTGTTCACGGCGACTGTTAGGAGAAGAATGACCAGTTCCGCTTCTTTTACACATTAGCATTTCGCTAATAGTTCGATCCCTCTAGAGGAATATTGAATATCCTCCATGGCAACGTAAAATCTTCTATATCTGATTGGTCCACGTTTTACGATATACGCGTCACACCAATCACAAATAAGTTTGATATTCAACACTTTTGTGACGTCATTTCCACTTACATAGCTTCTCTGTGCATGACTCACTCTACTCAACCTCACATAATACAATATTTGAAATTCTTTGGGGACAACATAAAATAACTGTTTCATGTTAGATTAGCGCTTTTACAGCGGTGTCAGAGTAAGCAAATCTGTCAAGCAGGATCTTTGAGCACCGTTAATTACACACATGCACACACAAACACACATCTCTCTTTGTATTAATGTGCATAGCAAGAAGCCAAGATATGTTTGTATCCGAAACCAAGGTAAAAAAGAGAGAGAAAGAAAACTTGTTTTCTTCATTTCAAGAAAAGAAATGGGGTTGCTACCTGTAACATTTACAAAAGAAAGACGCCTTAGGTTAAACAAAGCACCAGTCTGCCGGTGACATTAGGATTGTAGAGGGTGGTACATGTCTGAAATAAAGGTACTCCACCTTAAAAGAACAACCTGAACCAAAATGGAGATTATCATTTTCATCTACAAGAAATGTGAGAACTTCTTCTCTTCTAAGCAAACTTTTGACCAAAGTACCATATATGGGGGGTTTTTCTTCAAAACTGAACATGTCCATCACTTAAAAATAAACAGGGGATGAAAAAAACCTATTTCCATGCTATAACTTTTTCTTTTTCTTACATGGAGCTTTAAGAATTCTTAATCATATACTTAAAAACCACATATATAGTACTCGTAGTTTTAAAATTAATGACTATAAATATTTGGACATGCTAAGTTTAAAAAATTATGATCATATTCAGTTTTGTTAAAAAAAAGTGCCTTGCTAGTGAAAACTTTTTTCCTTACTTGATTGCTTTACTGTTCTATACGTTAAAGTAAGTAAAGGCAGCAAGAACAGATAGTCTGTTTAGTTAACTCGTGTGCAAGTCGGCCGCTGCCTTTGACGAACCTTATAATCGTTTTACAACACAGACCCTCCTTCTCCCAGTCCTTTCTGCAAGGTTGCCATCTTTCTCGATACGTCATGGGTATCTTACGAGGTTTCATCTAAATAAATTATCTTATGTCCATTGCTGCGAAACTTCCTCAGATTTGACATATATATCGCCAAGCTACAATTCTACTGGATTCCACAATAACCCTTATTTTATTCAAAGTGTGATATTTGAAACCCAGCTCCTTTAGGAGACCGCGCAAGGTGCAGTGCCGATAAGGAAAATCACACATTTCTTGCAAATGTGCAACCAATTCGTCTAAGGTGGGCGCTCTCCCTTTTGCATAAAATCTATAAAGTTCTCGACGAATTAAATCGCATGTGAAATTATCTAATTTAGAGCAACGTTTTCTTTTGTTTTCACACTTGATCAGCGTCTTTGGTATTCCTTTCGTCACAATATTTCTTACTGTATTTCTGTAAATATCCAGAATTTATCAGATTCATTGCACGACCCCTTACCAAGATTATTTTTCAGCACATATTTATGTGTTCAAAACAAGCGCCTGAATTTGCTTAGAAACAGTTCCCGTTATAACTTTGTTTTGTGAGGCTTTTCCAGTGATATAACTCGGCCCAGTTATTCACACTATTGTCATCACTTTGATTATTTTCACATGACTGAAAGTAATCTACTACTTCATTTGCATTTATCACTGCATTTCCCTCCCACGGTCTCCACATTGTGACACACAACGAATTTCTGCACGTAATGAAACAGATCAACTGGAAGTTGGAACTTTTGCAACTGAGACTCCACGTGGAGTAAACATGCGACTGTCACTTCGAGAAAATCAGGGTTGCTATTGGTCCTCAATGACAGTTTTCCATTTCTGAAGTGTGGAGATAGATTTATGACGTTCATTAGTGGTGGGAGGGTAGTTTCCTTTGTGGGGCAAACTGCACTGGCGTTCACTAGACAGACTTTAATAGTACTATTATACTTGAGCAATTTCTCAATAAAGTAACATATTAGTGGTGTGAGAGCATGGACTCCGCCAAACAGCTGAGCTGAGTTATTCTAGGGTCTGGATCAGCTTCTGGATTGACTTCTCAATTTGGTTTCCGATTTTGGTCTTCCTCTCTTCCTAGAACCGCAATTAATTTAATTATAACTTAAATTGCACTGTTCAAAATTCACTTTCTTTCACCTCAGTTAGCACCTGATGTATAAAGAACATCTGCACTGTTACGAGGGTGGGTCAAAAAGTAATGCCTCCTATTTACCCCCCCTCCCTTAAATAAGTAAGTTATGTGAAAACTTTGAATGTGACGCAATTCCTCAAACCTTCTCCAATCCCCTGCAGTAGTAACTTCCTAAGTCAACAGGTGGCAGCACTGCATCCGCTTGCAAAATGGCTGACATCGACATTTGTATTAAACAGCGTTCTGTGATTGAAATTTTTACTGCGGAAGGTGAAACGCCAATTCGCATTGACGAAAGGCTAAAAAATGTGTATGGTGATCCAACGGTGGATGTCAGCACTGTTAGACGATGGGTTCGTGGCTGTAACGAAGCTGAAGGCCAAACACCGTTGGCAGATGAAAAGCGAAGCGGCAGTGGCTCCATGCAACATTCAGCGAGTTGATGACTTCAATCGTGGTGATCGCCGGGTAACAACAGGTGAATTGTGTCGCATTACCTCCCTCAGTAAAGGCAGTGTGATGACGATTATTCAACAACTGGGTTACTCAAGAGTTTGTTCACGTTGGGTACCAAGAATGTTAACCGCCCAAAACAAAGAAACAAGGAAAACAATAGCCTCCGAACACTTGCAGCGCTTCAATTTGGAGGGAGAGGAGTTTCTGGAAAAAATTGGTACTGAAGACGAAAACGTGGGTTCATTTTTTTGAATCTGAATCAAAGAGGCAGTCAATGGAATGGCATCACACAACGTCACCGAAGAAAAAAGAAGTTCAAAACTCAGCGGTCGGCAGGGAAAGTTATGGCGACAGTGTTTTGGGATGCAGAGGGTGTGCTTATGATTGAGTTTTTCGAGCAGGGATGCACAATAAGTTCTGTCCAATACGTCAGAACTCTCAAAAAGCTGAAAGCACGTCTTCGCCGAGCTCGCCCAACAAAAACGATGGCGGATGTTCTTCTTTTGTATGACAATGCAAGACCACACACCAGCCGTTATACCACTGCAGAAATTGAGAAATTGGGATGGCAAGTCGTACCTCAGCCCCCATACAGCCCTGACCTGGCACCATCAAACTTCCATCTGTTCGGGCCACTGAAGGAAGCTAGTCGTGGGATTAATTTTGAAGATGAGGAGGCTGTGAGCAAGACCGTGTGTTTTACCACACTGGAATACATGCCCTAGTTAAAAGATGGACCAAAACTGTGGAAAAGGGCGAAGATTATATTGAATAGTGACAAATTAATCGTCAATGTTTTCAAGCTATGTAAATTGGATTCAATTTTCTTGGCAATTAAAAGAGAAAAAAATAAGAGGCATTATTTTTTGACCTACCCTCCTACTAGAAGGTAACGCGTACACCAGAACTAATTGCCGCAAACTGACCGCGTAAGAACATATTAAACCCTCATTAGTTAGGGGGTAGAATGTCATTATGTAAGTTTCACTAACTTCCGGGAGAGGAAGTATATGATAAAGAGAAGAAAGTGGACATGTTCAGTTTTGAAAACAAAACATTGACTGCATGGTAAATTATACTGGACATGTTCACATTTGATAACAAAATGAACATCGGGCTACAATGTAATGGACATATTAAGTTTTGATGTGAAAATATAACTTTAAATACACATTTATACATTACATGTTCAATTTTGGTATAAAATAACAGCTGCATCATATTACAACCAAGAATCTTAACAGATCTAACTAATTTTCGGTTTTCGGTGGACATGTTCAGATTTGAAAAGAGGCTCCTCATATTAAAAAAGGCAAATTGCAAAGAGTAACTTTGCGTGTAGCGGGAATCGAACCGCAAAAAAAATAAATAATAACAAAAATGCACCCAATGAATGGCATTTGGTGTAAATATGTAGTACAACTATGTAAATAATATACATAAGTACACTGTTATGAATTACTCATATATATATATATAAATAAATTGAGCCTCGGCTAAAACAATAATAAGAAACATCTGATGTGCCCGCCTCGGTGGCGTAGATGGTAGCGTGTCTGCCTCACGTTCAAGAGGTCCCGAGTTCGAATCTCGGTTAGGGTGAGTTGCCTGAGTAAGCTTTTTCCGGGGTTTTCCCTTATCCTAAAAGACGAATGTCAGGTAGCTATAAGCTCCATGGAACCCGGACTCATTTGACCAGCATTTCACCCACTTCATTCATCTTCCGATATGACTTAATGTTGGAGGACGTAAATTACAAGAAGAAGAAGAAGAAGAAGAAGAAGAAGAAGAAGAAGAAGAAGAAGAAGAAGAAGAAGAAGAAGAAGAAGAAGAAGAAGAAGAAGAAGAAGAAGAAGAAGAAGAAGAAGAAGAAGAAGAAGAAGAAGAAGAAGAAGAAGAAGAAGAAGAAGAAGAAGAAGAAGAAGAAGAAGAAGAAGAAGAAGAAGAAGAAGAAGAAGAAGAAGAAGAAGAAGAAGAAGAAGAAGAAGAAGAAGAAGAAGAAGAAGAAGAAGAAGAAGAAGAAGAAGAAGAAGAAGAAGAAGAAGAAGAAGAAGAAGAAGAAGAAGAAGAAGAAGAAGAAGAAGAAGAAGAAGAAGAAGAAGAAGAAGAAGAAGAAGAAGAAGAAGAAGAAGAAGAGAGGTGAAAAAAATGTTTTTTGATAAACGTGAAACATGCATCAGGCGTTCAGGCACTTGGCGTTACTGTCGGCCTTTTCCTCTAGGTCATTGAAGCGGTTCGCCAGGTCCTCGACGCGCTCGTCCACTTGGCCCATCCGCTTGCCCAGCTCCGTCACGTCATCCCTCACGCCGGCCAACTTATTGTAGGTGCTAGAGAAATCTGGGAATATAGCAGGTTTTTAGCGAGTCAGATCTTTTTGGTAGCATATTTGGTCGCTATGTAGGGGGCTTTGAAATTTCATTCTCATTGCATGGCCCCTGAGAGAAAGAGAGGCAACAACATCTTAACGGTTTAGAATGAAGAGCACTTCAGAGAAAGTTTTAGGTGTATATATTATTTGTAAGTAATTATCTTTAAAAAGGATGGAGCCAGACTGAAAAATTCAATGCCATGGCCGGGATTTGAACCACGATCTTCTGGTTTCCGTCCAGCCGCTCTAACCATTTGAGCAACTATGCCCGACGTGCCAACATGACATTAAATTCTCCAACTGACTCGTGTTTCTCCCGGTAAGCCACTAGGAGTTCTCATAAACACATGAGACAACTACCTTAATGGCGACATACTATGCTGTAAGTACTTTAAGGCTCAAATGGTTAGAGCGGCTGGACGGAAACCAGAAAATCCGTGGCTCAAATCCCGGCTATGGCATTGAATGTTTCGGTCTGGCTCTACCCTTTCATAGTGCGTCCTACACACGGCTAGTGTAAAAGAACAATTAATTTAAATTATCTTAAACATATTGCATTTTAATAATTTTTAATGTAAAGAATAGAGTGATGGGGAGAGGGATTGTCTTGAAATTTCGAGGATAAGGCTCCGTGCTATGGCAGCTTCGAAAAGGGAAAACAAATGTAATTTTTCTCCTAATACAGTCGCCCTTACTGTTCAAGATGCAGTAAAGTTCTTGCCTACCAACAGAAAACCACAAATACTGAAGGAAGTCACTAAAAAATTTAGTTTGAGCTTTATTATTTTACTATTCTATGGAAACTGATGAAGCTAAAGAAGAGTATTAAAAGAAACTGTATTATTTAAAACAGCTAACTAGAAAAGCACATCAAGATTCATTGGAATTATTAATTTATGAGTTAGAGAATGATGTGCATTGAAGACAAATATTAGCATATAAAGCAATAAACATTTTAATCGGGAAAAGAGAGATGTCTACAGCAAATATCAATGTAATTGACGAGAAACAATGGGTACGATACTATAAAACATATGATATAAAGAAGAAATAAAAGAGAGAAATTGTGAAGAGATTGAAAAGAAACATAATTGGACTAACTTGATTACATGAGAGGAATTTCAGAAAGCATTGCAAAGTATGAAGCATAGAAAGATCTGCGGACTTGACAAAGTAAATGCAGAGATTATCAAATAGTCTGTATTAATATGTCATCTAAGGCTATTAGATCTGTATAATAAATGCTGGCGGAATTGTAAAGTTCCTATTTCATAGACAGTGGCAGAATATCTATGTTAAAGAAAGGACAAAGAAATGCGTTTATAAGTATGGGGAATTAGCTTTTTGAACGTGCTATATAAAATATATGCAAAAATAATAAACGAACGTCTTGAAACAGATCGTTATTGGAAGAAGGATAGGCTGATTTTAGAAAAAGTCGATCCTATTTTAGGGAGGAGACAAAAAGTCAATTTTGAAACGCATGTGACCTTCATTTACTTTGCAGAGGCTTCTGATTTTATGGATGAAAGTAAATTATGGAGTATAATGGACAGAAATGTATAAAAATAAAATATCTTCTTCTACCTCCATGGGTTAGGCTATAGCCTGTTCCGGTTTCACATCGATCCATCGTTTTGATCTTCGTCCTTTCGGTTTATATTCCATTATTTGTTTAGGAATTCTCTCTGTAGTCGTTCTTCCTAAATGTTGAAGCCAATTATTTCTATATTCCATTAATTTTAATATAACAGAATTGATGTTTAATTCATTTCTTATGTCTTCATTTCTAATTTGATCTTCCTTTGTACATCCCTTAACAGATCTTAGGAAATGCACTTCTGCTGCTTGTATTTTACTAAAATCTTTGTTTCTTAATGTCCATGTCTCGCTTCCATATAGAAAGACAGGGAGTGCCATGACAGAATAACATTTAAATTGAGTTTCTCTTCTTGTTTTACCTTTTAGTGTTCTCTTAATTGTTCCAATTGTTCCAATTAGAATTTTTGTCCTTGCCGGGTATTGCCGTGGAATGCCATCACCTTGGTTTTTTATTTAAAATTTTCATATTATATATTTTACTGATTTTATTCAATTCATACATTGCTTTTTGCAGCTTATCCTCATTGTCAAAAATTAAAACTGCATCATCAGCAAACATTAATATATTTAACGTTCTTTGTCCTATGTTAATACCACTATTTACTTTAAATTTCCATTTGTTTAAAATATCGTCTAGATATATATTAAATAAAATGGCTGATAGACTGCATCCTTGTTTAAGTCCTTGATTTATTCTAATTTCTTCTGTTAATTTCCCATTTACTTCAATAACCATTATGTTATCTACGTATAAACTTTGTATGATTTTAATCAGATGCTCTGGGTAACCTTTTGTCTTTAATATCTGCATAATTTATTCTGTTCTACTCGGTCGAAAGCCTTCTCAAAATCCAGGAAGGCAAGGCGAGTCTCCAAATTAAATTCTATTCTCTTTTCTATCAATTGCTTAAGGATAAATTCGTTGTCAACACATGACCTTCCTTTCCTAAATCCACTCTGCTCTTCCATGATTTTTGTTTCTGATTTTATTTCTAATCTATTACATATTATTCGTGCATATACTTTATAGACAGTGTTTAAAAGACTCATACCTCTATAATTATTGCAGTCGGTTCTATCTTCTTTCTTGAAAACAGAGACTACTTTGGCTATTTTCCATTCATTTGGTACTTTTTTACTTTTCCAACACACATTTATTAAATGTAGAAGTCTTAGTGTACGTAATATACCTCCATACTTAAATAATTCCACTTCTAGATCATCTGTGCCTGCAGCGTTCCTATTCTTGGACCTCTTTAATGCTTCATTTAGTTCTTCAAGGGTGATAAGATCTACTGATTCTTCAATTTGTTCATATTCTAAGTCCATACTTTCAATGTTTTCATTATACCATAGGCTTTTATAGTGGTTTACCCAATCTATTTTAGTAATACATGATAACTTGACTAAGTCTCTTTCAGTTGAATTCAATCCTCTCAAAGTTTTCCAAGCAATTAATTGTCTCCCATGGACATCATGTTCAATATTTTCTATATAAAAAAATATAAAAATAAAATATAAATTAAATTATATAAAATATAATTGCAAAAATTACTAACTACAAATTATAATACTGGTATCCAGCACAAGCAACTGGTTGCCAGAATAACCTATTTAAATTTCTATAATGCATGAGATTTAACTTGGCCCCTGGTTTGTAGAAAGAGAAAGAAATACGTACCCACCATCTATTTCTAACCCACCCCTCTTTTATGGCCTGTTAGTCAGGGTAAGCACATCAGTGGCGGATGATACTTCTTCGTCCTCCAAATTTGGTTCCTGTTCCCCTTCTTCATTTCAAAATTTTCCTCATGTTCACTATCTGAATCTTCTAAATTAATATAATTAAGTCTTCTAAATTAATTATTAACCTATAACTAATTTCATCTATTATTAATCCATCTTTCTCCCAATAAAACTGTTCTATATTTTCAACGTGTTCACAAGCTTCCCGCCAATTTTGTTCCGACACTTCCAATTTTGTTTCCTACTGCTCTATCAAACAACACTTTTACCTCACTATGCTTAAATATGTTGTGTTTCGCTACATCTTTATTTATTTGTTCCCATATAAGTTCTATAGCATTTAAATCACAATGATAGAGAGGTAGCCGTATTATAGCGTGACCGTTCATTTGCGCTATGCGAATTGATGATAAAATATTTCATGAAGTATAGGCATCAGGATAATCGGAATATCGTAGTGGTATATCGTCATCAATTTTGAGATCGTATTTTTTCAGCTTTATTAATTCGTAAAGTACAGCTTTGGTGGAATGCCGATCAAACTCGATATTATTATCACGGATCCATGATTACGTTACTGATTTAAGTGATGATATCGGAGCCTTGTTGATTTGAGTAGAATAAGATGCGTTGTCGATTACTATAGCACTATTGGGGGAATGTTGAGTAACAACTGATTAATAAACCAATTTTAAAATGTTTCACTATCTAGTTGTTCATGATAGTCTTTGCTTGATTTTGATTTTAAACTGAGAAGAGCGTTGGGAATGAAACCTGACGAAAAACGCTGTAAGAAAACGCTGTCCTTTGTCTATTGGAATGCGTAATGGAAATTCAAAATCGTCCTCTTCACTTTTCCATACTTTGTTTTTCTCTCCTAACCTCTTTCATTTTTCTTAGGAGCGCGAATCTTTTTGCAACAACGTCAGAAACTTTCCTCCCCGTGAGTTCTTTACAAATCTAAATTTCATTTGATGCATTTCATTTGATTAATCAGTCCGATAGAGTGAATAAATAGATTGTCTTATTGCAGTGACACAGAATGAGTCTATTGGTGTGGGTTTTGCATTCGGACGTTTCTACCAGGAGTATCTATAAAATTACCACTTACTTGCACATCATTTTGTTCTTTAAGTATTCTTTTCACAGTGAGATGAAACACCTGTAGCTGCAGCAGTTCTTTGAATTATGCTTACTCGACACAGATATAGTTGGCTTTCCACATTTTAGGGCCTCGCATTCGTCTGTAAAATATGTATGAACCTTAATCACAATTTCCCTACCATCTGATCTTATGGCTTTTCTCTTCTTCCACGCCCCCTAGAACTAACGCTGATACTAACACTATTCCCAGCAGTATGTTTAAAAAATTACAAAAATTTCAACTTCTAAAATCATTTGTCACGTTTCCAATTAGTCTACAACCGATATTTCACTTGCAACACCACTGTTGCTGCCTGCTTGTGCTGACCCTAATACCACAACGGGTAATTAGGAAACACAATAGCGCTTTAAAGGCACTGGGAAGTTATTTTTACCCACACAGGGCTAGTTTATAAAGATATTGAAATATAAATGTATAAAAAACTAAACATTGCTAGTAATTGCAATTTGGTATGATTATAGTATAAGAATGTATGCATTTAACGATTGTATAATATTTACATTTAGTTCATACAGTCCCTTGCAAAAGGGGCTTAAGGCACTCTGTGTATCCTGAAAAAAAAAAAAGTATTACACTCTATACTTCAGGTCTAGGTTCCTTGTAGGAATTTAAAGCTATAGGCACCAAACTTTTTCCTATATAACATAAGGCACAGTTTTATAATCTAAACTAAATAAAAAGCATACATAAGTTATACTATGCACATTAAAAATTATTTAGTTGTGTTAACAAAACAAAAAGATAATATTTTTAAAGACTGAAATTTATTTTCCCTCCATTTTATAAATCATATGAATATAAAAGTTAGATTAATGTGTTCAGGTAACATTAACAAATAAGCACTAAAAATTTTGTATCAATATCTTTTATACTTTTTGAGAAACATGCACCTAAAGTATGAAAAATCAACGTTTTGGAAATCACGATCAAAGATTAAGCACCATTCATTTTAAATTATACATACTCTCAGAACATGTCTGCTCCATATTCCTGCTCAGTTAGGTTTTCCTCATCTTTTCTTTTCCTTTTCTTACTTGTAGCTCTACTTTCAATCAACTGAGCTGTTCTTTTTGCCTCTGAGAGTCGACGCACATCTTTTTTTTTTTTTTTTTTTGACATGCTTACCTAATATGTTCACCAACCTTTATACCCATTTTTGTCATTACTTTATGCCTACCACTGCACCCCTCATTATAACAAATAACACTATCATATACACCAATTTTTAAAGTTTTTGGCCCAACATGCACAGTTTTTGGAATTCTTTCCCATATTATATGATGAAAACTTTCATATGGGTTTTGAGTTCGACCATGCAAGCACTTTCTCAGCAATTCATCTTGAGAAAGTTCCCTAAATACTGGTTTAATTGCCAAAAGAACCTATATTACAAGAGACTGTTTATGTTTCTAAGTAGGTTAGTTCAGAAATTTCAAGCTTTGGAAGTATGCTGAGTGAAATGTGTATGCAAAAGATCAGAAAGTGGGCGTGTCATTGCACCGCCATCTTTAATTTGGTGGATTAAAGGGATTTAATAACAGCTGATGCCCTATATATAATTTAAAAACTGAAGAATTATATAATTTTTAACACTAAGAACAAAAAAATATATATATATTGTTTTTTTTTTAAGCCCATCGAACTCCCAGTGCCCTTAAAGGGGTCTGGCCATTTCAAGAAAAGAAACCCAGCGCCCTTGTTACACAAGGATAGTACAAAAGGTGTCAAGTTAAATCTCGTCCATTATAATACCTAAAACTTATTCATACACGCACTGGTATCCAGAGCAAATTAACTTATATTTCTTTACTCCTAAATTTTTTCTACATATGATGAATAAGTTTAAGATAGCTACTCCTAAACTATTCTTATTATCTTTTATTTTACATAAATAATATTCTACCTCTGTACCTACCTCTATTTATTTAATTTCTAATATAACATTTATTTATCATCTCCTATACTTACAATTTACGGTAGCTCGATATTTGATTGAGAAACAATGCGGTTAAGCTTTCAATCCCGACGGACTTCAGTAGTTCTGCGTTGTAGGTGCCCTTAAGTGCCAGGTGATATGCAGTGAAAAGAAAAATCTTACTATTGGTTGTGTACATAGTGCACCATGTAACTGAGCATTATTTCAGCCATCTCTTTGATTTATCGTCAAATATCTCCTACCTCTTTATTAAAGAACGTTATTTGATTAAAAAAAAAAACGAAGTAATGCTAGCAGTGAGTCATGCTTCAACTCCACTACTCACACATGTGGACATGTTTCTAAAAATTCATTTTTACGCATCGACCTCCAAACGAGTATTGCCAGTAGCATTACTTCTCGAATTTTTGGTGGAAGGTACACGTATTCAGAACTCAGTTTCCGGGGGGGGGGGGGCCAAAAAATCTAGTTGAATTATTCGCTTTTAATAAATAATTAATCAGGGATGTGTTTTTATCATATTAGTATAGAATAAAAACACATGTAATATATTATATTACATTAGGAGATTATCATCAATGACTGGAATGAATACTGGTTAAAAGTGATTGTGGAGCTTTGACTAAGGATTTATATTTCCCAACAGTTTCTCACAGAGATAAATATAAATTCGTTAATCCTATGTTCTCACTCAATTCTTAACTGGACATGGCAAATTTTCAGCTTATTTATTTCGATTCAAAATCAAATCCACATATCATTGTATTTGTGGAAATCATCTTCAACTTGTCCCTCACATTTTATTTGATTGACCGTTTTTCTGTTTTGAAAGATACGAACTTGAATTATTGCTTCAATCCTTAGGTTACACTTTCTCAAAACCCCTTACAGATATTCTGATGAATTACAAAACTTATCAATATTTCATGGCTTTCTTAAACAAAATGTTTATCAAGCTAAATGATTCATCTTGTTGTTTATGCTTGATATTGAATTTGTTATGTTTTTGTAAATTGTATTATATTCATAAATTTGTAAACTATATTTCTAATATACCTTTGGAGAAAATGGGAAAGGACTTGCACATTGCACATTTTTTGTTCTTATACTTGGGATAAAGTGATATAAGCAGTAATCAGATATTTAAAAAACGAACCACTGATTGATGTATTTGAAGTATTAGTTCTCCTTGAATGTGAAAGGGAATAGGAACTTAGAAGTTAAAAATTACATACCTTTAAGTAAGTATCTGGGAATTCTAATCAACAAATTACAATATATCGGAATTGGGTAACTTTGCAATACATTATTTGTGTATTTTAACGAGTTCTACAGCAGCTGTGCAGTAACTTTTCGTTTATCTCTTAAACAACTTCATGTCTGCCTGTCAATGAATAGAGACGTTAAGATGAGAAGCTTGAATAAAATTTTTCGATGAATTTTAAACTAAGTTTTATTTCAAATATTTATTAAAAGTTGTAAATGATAATTGATGTGGGGGGTCCGGACCCCCTGGACTCCCTGGGAAGGTAATACCTTTCCTGTTCATGTACGCATACATGCTGATAAAGACATAAATCATAGTTGAGGTAGGAAAAATCCCAATTACGTGTACAAATTCTATTTTGCTTTGTAGGCAATCGATACGATATATTTACCGCGGTATTTTTAACGTTTATGCCCGATTTCACCAACAGATGTTAAAATCGACGATAACAAATGTAACGTAACAATTATCATAGCGCTAAACTAATGTTAAATTTCTTGCATTTCACCAACCTGTTTTCCTAAAATGTTAACAAACCTGTGTTAACGCCAAGAAACTTCTAAATATCACAGTTATAGAAGGCTATGAATGATATTCTGAACGTACTCCGATGCGCTTTTGTTTTCATTTTCGTCTGCACAAATGGCGGATGAACAAAATCATAAATAAAGCTGTGAGACAAATTTCTCATTGACGGAGAAAGAATTGTTAGTTTAAATGTTGACGAAGTGTAAGCATATCGTGGAAAATAAGAGGATGGATGCAGTGAATGTAAAAGAGAAAGATGTCGCGGGGAAAATATTGGAAACGAATTTAATTCAAATGCATGTGCCACTACTACAAGCACCAAACAACTTGTCAGTATTACATAAATTTAAAACGAGGTGCGAAGAACAAGTGCCTTAAACGTTTCAAGACGGGAGGTGGACAATGTATTATCCACATAATTTAGTGAATTGTAAAATCACAAAGTTATTAATACTTGAAGCAAAGGCGATATCGGCATATTCCTTTCGATGTATATTCTAACTGATTATTACGTAAATTTAAAACGAGGAGCGAAGAAGGACAAGTGACTTGAACGTTTCAAGACGGCAGGTGGACAGTGTATTATCCACATACTTCAGTGAATTATAAAATCGCAAGGTTACTAATACTTGAAGCTAAGGCGAGATAGTCATTCCTTTCGATGCATGTTCTAACTCAGTATTACGTAAATTTAAAACGAGGAGCGAAGAAGGGCAAGTGACTTGAACGTTTCAAGACGGCAGGTGATTTATCCAGATAAATCAGTGAATTATAAAATCGCAAGGTTATTGATACTTGAAGCAAAGGCGAGATCGCCATATTTCTTTCGAAAAATGTTTTAACCTCTCTTGTACTTCCGCAGTAACCTTCATAGCAACATGTTTTGACAGTCTATACCTCCGTAAAACAGTTTTCTTCGGATAGTTCCTCAAAATCATTTCTCCTCATAGGCCGTACTCTATTATGAATGCCATTTAGACGGTCTTAAATATAGCAAATCGACATCAACATTTGAGTTCATGCTCGCCATCTTGACTATTTACAATTGTTAAGGACTTAAACATTAGAAATTTGGCTTGTTAGTTTAACATGAGATTTAACACGAGTGTTACGCTAACACTTGTTGGTGAAATGCAATTTTTGTTTTAACTATTGCTAAACTTGTGTTAAGTCTTAACATTTGTTGGTGAAATCGGGCATTACTCTCGTGAATACACTGGCGCCGGTAGGGAAAATATTCCAAATTACCTGTACATATTCTGTTTTGCTTTGTAGGTAATAGATACGATATATTTACCGCGGTATTTTGAACGTTTACTCTCGTGAATACACTGGCGCCGGTAGGAAAAAAAAATCCCAATTACCTGTACATATTCTGTTTTGCTTTGTAGGTAATAGATACGATATATTTACCGCGGTATTTTGAACGTTTATTCTCGTGAATACACTGGCGCCGTAGGGAAAATATTCCAAATTACCTGTACATATTCTGTTTTGCTTTGTAGGTAATAGATACGATATATTTACCGCGGTATTTTGAACGTTTATTCTCGTGAATACACTGGCGCCGGTAGGGAAAATATTCCCAATTACCTGTACATATTCTGTTTTGCTTTGTAGGTAATAGATACGATATATTTACCGCGGTATTTTGAACGTTTATTCTCGTGAATACACTGGCGCCGGTAGGGAAAATATTCCAAATTACCTGTACATATTCTGTTTTGCTTTGTAGGTAATAGATACGATATATTTACCGCGGTATTTTGAACGTTTATTCTCGTGAATACACTGGCGCCGGTAGGGAAAATATTCCAAATTACCTGTACATATTCTGTTTTGCTTTGTAGGTAATAGATACGATATATTTACCGCGGTGTTTTGAACGTTTACTCTCGTGAATACACTGGCGCCGGTAGGGAAAAAAAATCCCAATTACCTGTACATATTCTGTTTTGCTTTGTAGGTAATAGATACGATATATTTACCGCGGTATTTTGAACGTTTATTCTCGTGAATACACTGGCGCCGGTAGGGAAAATATTCCAAATTACCTGTACATATTCTGTTTTGCTTTGTAGGTAATAGATACGATATATTTACCGCGGTGTTTTGAACGTTTATTCTCGTGAATACACTGGCGCCGCTCGACCTTGGTCTTGGCTGGCGAAACTCACTGCTGTGACTGACCACGTTGCTGGTAGATGGCACACCAACGCACTGTGACGCGTTTACTGTAATTGCAGTCAAGTAACAGTTTTAAGCTCCTTTCTGCTGGCTGGGAACTGTGGCGGGTTCCCCTAGTCAAGCGCCCGGAAGCCTACATTTGGCTGTAGTCTGAGGCCTGTTAATGGATCCCACTACCTGATAACTTCGCCGAAACGTCCGCTGGCGAGCAGACTTTTCGGCAAGTGAGCAATCAGGATTGTCCACTTCGGCAAAAGTCAGCTCGCTGATGGACGTTTCGGCGAGGACTCAGGAGTGAGGCTACAGCCAAGTGGGAAGACGACGGAGCCCTTCCGCGTTGGTTCGAGAACTGACGCGGAAGGGCTCCGTCGTTTTTTGCATTTTTTTCCCTTTATTTATGTTATAAATCATCTTAACACTATTATAGCATATTGTTATCAATTTATTCACAGTAAACAAAAAAGTTTATTTCGTTTACACGAGTTTTTCTTCTCACTCCTGTAAACCATTCCTGCATTTTCTTAATCGAAATAAATTCTCATTACAGAGTTTGTATAAGAATACAGTAGCACAAAGCAACGCTCAGATGTTTAAGAACCTGATATATTTACACTCGCATGGCCTCTACTTCTCTACAGATTATTCTAACTACTAACAAATTATTCTAACAAATGATTATTTCTGGGCCTTCAAGTGGACAGATGTTTAGATTGGAAAGCTCACATAAATTATATCTTACCTAAACTCAGCTCTGCCTGTTATGCCATCCGAGAGCTGGTTAATGTGAGTTCTATTGACACACTTAAATTAGTGTATTATGCATACTTTAACTCTATTACGGAATATTAATTTAAGGCAACTCAGTAGTAAGTAAAAAAATATTTCTTATGCAAAAGAAGGTTATAAGAATCATTACTAACACCCACAACAGATGCTCCTATAAAGATCTTTTTAGAACATTGAAGATATTAACGCTTCCTTGCATGTATATATTCTCGATCCTAAAATTCTTTGCATGCAATCGTGCCTTATTTGGAACAAATAATGTAATTCACAGAATAAACACTAGACAAAAGTGTAATATCCATTATCCCAGTGCTAAACTTTCTTGCTTCCAGAAAGGTATGCATTATGAAGCTATCAAAATATTTGGCGCACTTCCTAATGTTCTTAAATAAAAAATTGATAATTTCGTTTTTTTTAAAAAACGATGTTAGAGAGTAGCTTTGCTCAAAATCTTTTTATTCTGTAAAAGATTATCTGAATGACAAATTATCCTGATAATGCTTCTGTAGCTCTATAAGTAGTATCTAACTGTTCCAGTGACAAATCATTACCAATAAATCTCTGATGCATGTTGAAAGTTTATTTTTAATGTATATGTATTTAAGAAATAACAAGAATGGTATCCATTGCAAAAAGGTTGAGACGTACTGGCGTAAGCCAAGTGAAAGCTTGGTCCGCCTCGGTAGCGTGTCTGCCTCACGTTCAAGAGGTCCCGAGTTCGAATCTCGGTAGGGTGAGTTACCTGGGTAAGTTTTTTCCGGGGTTTTCCCTTATCCTTCAAGACGAATGTCGGGTAACTGTAAGCTCCATGCACCCTGGACTCATTTGAGCATCATATCACTCAAGTCATTCTCCCTCCGATATGACTTAAAGTTGGAGGACGTAAATTACAAAAAAAAAAAAAAAAAAAAAAAAAAAAAAAAAAAAAGTGAAAGCTGATTTTAAAAAGTGTTTGATTTTATATCACATGTAATTATCCCTGCTTTGTTTTCCATAATGTTGTTCATATTGCCTGTATACTATAATATGTGTCTTGTGTTAACTTTTGTACACACACACACACACAAAACACACACACACACACACACACACACACACACACATATATATATATATATATATATATATATATATATATATATATATATATATATATATATATATATTATTATTATTATTATTATTATTATTATTATTATTATTATTAAACTTTATAAGTCTGGACATGTCCAATGTTCACAGCCTTTTCTGGCTACAAGTGAACCTACTGAACTCAAATCAATCTAATCTAATCTAACAAATTTTATTCCTGTGTCTACCTCATATTGATATAAATTTCTGTAGAAATGCTCTTATTAGATATTTTAAAAAATAGATGCATATCACTACAACTAATTGAAGTCATATAAGGTATGTACATTGATACAAAAATAAAAATAAATGAAAGATAACCAGTGACAGTTGATAGAGGTATAAGACAAGGTTGTCCTTTGTCAACTGCACTTTTTAATTTGTATGTTGACGAAATAGAACTTGGTTAAATAAATTTAATGGAGAGATTAATGTTATATGTAGATGGCCACAAATGATGATGACCTGCAGAAAATACTGCACTGTTTAAATAAAATTGCTACGGAATATGGAATGAAAATGTCATTTAATAAATCCAAAACTATGGCTTTTAGATTAATGAACCCAGTTAGATAAAAAATAGTGTTAGATAATATAACAATAGATGAGATATCAAACTTCAAGTATTTAGGATGTAATGTCTCGTACCAGGGATAAATTTATGTAATAGAGAAAATAAATAAATTTAAGGCAAGTTTACACTGAAAATTCCAAATTATATAATAATGAACCTATCATTATGAAAATTTCGCCACATAATTGGAGTATCATTTTAAACGTGCATGCAATTGTTTATGTTGCTGCAACTAATAGTCCATTAATTAGTAATTTTTTTTTGAAAATACTATAAAATTTGAAAATGTTCTACGCGTCAAAAAATTTGAGGTTTTAGGTTGAATCTTTGTTTTTGGCTAGTACAGAGCAATTTTAAAATACCCACATTCTTATTTTTTTATCATTTGTTATAAAATACTTTCCACGTATAAGCTCTCAAAATTTTGAAAATATTAACTTTTTTTACTTAACACCATGTAATTTTCAAAACATGAACATTAACAAAATAAGGGGGAATGTGAAGTTTCTTATTTATATATTATGGACCTATCCTGTAAGTTTCAACAAGTGTCATAGATATAAATAATTATCTTAGGTCGTAATATATTTGTCTTTATGTTTTATTAGATTTTTTCTTTAATATTTTTTCTTTAATAAGTTTTATATTAAGTATATATTTTAATTTAAATGATTTAAAATACCAGCAAAACCAACCTTATTAGGTCCTTTTCATAAATGAATATATCCTAGAACCCTTCGTTCTAATAAAGTAAAAAAAGCAACACCCACTATTACAAAAATAATTAAAATTAAACCTACTAATATTAATATAAATAACTCCTATCCTAAAAATTATTAATTTTTATGATACAAAAACTAACATTTCCAATTGAATCTTTTAAATTCGAAAAAAAATATAAATAAAAAAATGAAAAACGTTGACACGTGAGGCATTTTGTATACTGAAAAGTGTTAGAAAAAAGCGTCTTAGAAATTGAATTTAAGTCATGATCGTTACTTTTAACGATTGTTAAATGCCTTTTAACATTGTTACGCGATGGCCTAAAATGGTGCAAATAATAAAAATAACATGTCATCTATTACTACAAACCCTAAGCTAATATTAATCAAGGAATGTTTTCTTTTGCAGATGAGAACAAAATGGGGGAGAGTCTTGGGCGCAAAAAGTAAGTGAACTGATGAAACAGATAGGTATGGGACATATTTGGAGAAACAAGGAGTATTATTATAGGGGCTTTTGGAAAGAGGTAGAATTAAGGCTCGAAGATTTAGTTAGCCAAGTTATATTTACCAGTGTAAGGGAGAAAAGATCATTGAGGATATATAGGGAAATAAAGACAGTGTGGGGGAGGGAGAAGTAAATAGATGCGTGTAATAAGTTAGGGCGAGAAGGATTTGCCTACGTAAGGACAGGAGTTAGAAATTTGAAAGGTATTAGATATGAAAAGGATACAGGGAAATGCCCAATGTGTGGAGAAGAGGATACAGATTGGCATAGTATACTTTATTGCAAACAAACAAAGATATGGAGAGAACAAATTTGGCAACAAAAGTGGGACAGTTTTAGGGATGGGGTGGAGGTATTAATAATAGAAAAAATTGTTTTTAGTAAAAAGGGAAAAGAATGTAAGAAATATAGGTGAATATCTGGGGGAAAGTTAGAGAGAAATGGTTAAGATTGATGAATAACTAACAATTAAGGGCTGGAAAACTAAAACGAGGGATACAAGTGAGAGGAGGGTCATCAATACACGGAAAACCAGGGGCTATGTGTATTGAGACCGAGACTTGGCAAGCAGGTAGGAAGGGTATGTTATACCTGGTACTTATTCTGGGTGATCTCTTGAATCCACAATTCTTTTGCACCTCGACAGGTGTCTAACCTAAGATGCTCACGTGTCAAACCTAGGGGTGTAAGCGCTCGATACCAAGAAGATAAAATTGGAAACGAAGAAAAATGCAAACAATAAGAAGAAAAGTCTCAAAATATACCTCAACAAACAATTTTTAAAAGGTTTATTCGAAGACTCCAGATTTTTTTTGTGTGTAATTTACGTCCGCCCCAACGTTAAGTTATATCGGACGGTGAATGAATTGGGTGAAATGGTGCTCAAGTGAGTCCAGGGTCCATGGAGTTTATAGTTACCCGACATTCGTCTTGAAGGATAAAGGAAAACCCCGGAAAAACCTTATCCAGGTAACTCACCCTTACCGAGATTCGAACTCGGGACCTCTTGAACGTGAGGCAGACATGCTACCATCTACGCTACAGAGGCGGGCGATATAAATTTTGCAATAAGAATATCTCAGCCACACCAAAAATGTATCCGATAAAAATATTGTACTTTAATTAACGAAATCTATTTTTATGCAGTTATATTTTCTCTTCATCTAATGCAACAACCACTCAAAATGAGGAAAGCGTCAGAGGCTACTCCCAGAAAATTCAACGTTACATTTTATTTTGTATTAAACTCATGGTTAGGCTTGTTTTTCATAAATTCAAAATTTTTGGTAAATTTTCTGTAAATTTTCTCTTTAAAATCGTGTCTTATTCTTGGTAGACACTAAATACTTACAACCTTCTTTTGGTGATGTAGCCATACTCACAAAACATCTCTAGAGATGGCACTGCAATCGGCGCTGCGGACTAACGCAGAGAGCACTGTTGTCCCGGCAATAGTGGATTTCTCCGGATTTCTCAATGATAACTGTTATCTAGAAAAGCAGATTTGATGTTTATAACCCTAGTGACCTTTCTTCTCCATTTGTGTGGTTTTTAACGCCCTTTCGTCTGGTTACATTTTAGGATCAACAATAAAGACAACCCTCTCTCGCAACTGGAAATTTTTCTTCAGAGAAAAATGTACTCTATGCAGTAGAAGTTACCATTTCGGATA